>VZRN01001317.1:3575122-3664776 GCA_013397935.1 Dasyornis broadbenti
CCCTCCGCCGCTTGGCGGGGAGACCGGGTTGGTCCGTCCCCACTCGGGGCTTCCCGCGGCCTTCCCAGTCCCTCGGTTCGCAGGAACCGTCCTGCTGGGAAGCGGCGGTGCGTTACGGGCGGAGCGGGTACTAATTCGCCGGCCCCCGGATACCGGCTCCCCGCCCGTGGCTGTAGGGACCCCGCGTCCACCTCGTCATCCCCCCGCCGTTCCCCCTCGCTCGAGTTTTACGGTGGAGAGTGTCGTATCCTTCCCGCCTTCCATCCCGGTGCCCGCACTTCAGATCCCGGCGGTTTGTGGTGCCGGGCTCCCGTCGCTGCCGCAGAGCCGGTGCGGGCCCAGTGTGGGCCCGGTGCTGCCCTGATCCTCCTGGTCGCCCCCCCCGCCCCCCCCCCCCCCGCAGCGCGGCTGGAATCTGATAAACTCCAGGGCCGTGAAAGTGAAACGGTAGCGCGCTCCGTGAGCAGCGCTTTGGAAGCCGCAGAGTAGAGACACGGGCACGTGTAGGGGGTCCGCCAGCGCAGCCCCCCAGTGCACCGGGGGTCGGGAGATATTTCCGGGGCATTGCCCGAGCATTGGGGTGTCACTGCTGGGCTGGCAGCGGAGTGCGTTTGCTCGCGCCGAGGATCTGTGGAGCTGCTGGAAAACGTGCCCGAGTGACACCGCGTCCTCGCTTTATTTTTGTGTTTTGCCTCAAAAATCATCCCGATCGCAGGCATATTACCCCTATGTGCACAACTGGCGAGGGCTAGAGCACAGCTGGCAAGAACTGGAGTGCGGCGAAGGGCCGTTCTGCCCAGCGGTCTGCGGAGTTTCTGGAGAGGGCAGATGGCTCTGGTTGCTCCGTCATTCCCTCAAGTCTGGACACGCCGGTGTTAATGGCTCCTGCCCTTCCTGGCTGTCGCCCAGGCCTCCTCAGCCAGCCCGGAGGTTTCGGCTCAGCTTTTGTTGTCGGAAGGCGGCTTCAAGGAGACCGGCTCTGCCGGAGGAGCTGCCGCAGCCGGGTGGGAGCTGGCAGCAGTGCCTGGCGGAGCACAGGGCACTGTTGGCTCCCAGGTGGCAGAGGGCATCTTCGGCCAGTGTCTGGCAAATCCGGGGGGTGCCACCGACCTGTTGGCCTGCCTGCGGGGCTTTGAGTATGGGCTCGAGCTGCTCCTTGACCCTTCTGATGTGGTCAGCGGTGCCCTTCCCTCCCGTACCCCCCGCCGCAGCGGTGTGGCGTGACCCTCGGTCTGTGCTGGAGGGGCTATGGCAGAGCTGCCTCCGCTCCCGCGGCTGCCATGGGCTCTGCACTGAGGTTGCCACTGCTGCATTTCACCGTCGAGGAGCAGACTCAAGGCTCCATGCTTGGCTTGTGCCCCTGACCAAGGGGTAATAAAACTGGCCACAGCACGGAGGGAGGGAGGCTGGGTCACGCAGCGGTGCTGGAATGCTCTCGCACCAAGGGAACGTTCCCTGAGGATGCTCCTGAGAAAAGACAGTAAGTGCAATAGGAGAACGAGGAGGAAGGATGGATTGATGGCAATGACAGCAGCAGCTGTCTTGGTTCAGGCAGGTGGTTACAGAGGCCGGGCTGTGCTGGCTGCTGCAATTGGAGCTGGGTCTGTGCCCTGTGCAGCCTTCCATGGCGGCCGGGAGGCCGTGTCTGTGCACAGCCCGCATCCTGCCTGGTTTGGAAATGCTGCTTTGCAAAAGAAATGGAGCTGCAGTGGGTGATAAATCCCTGCCTTGCAGAGCACAGCATGCACCGGGTAGTCTACGCTGGCTTCCGTGGCACAGGCACGGCTCAGGGGTGTGTGTTGGTGTATGTGTGTGTTTGTGAGCAGGGTGGGATCGGCCCTGGGATCATGCAAGATTGATAAATGACTTACTTTTAAAGCCAGGATTATGTTGTCTCCTGCTCCATCCTCTCTAGGGATGGATAGGTCTTTCCAAACCCACGCTGTGACTCCCATGGGCACTCTGTGGGTTTCTGAGCTGTTGGTTGGGGCTTCTGTAGTGGGGAGTGCGGTGTTGAACCTGTTAGCCCTTGAGTCAGCCTGGTCTTCAGGGAGTTGATGAAGGCTGGTCACTGGAGAACTCGTGGCTGTCCCATCAGAGATACTGGAACCAGAACTGTCTCTGCAGGCTGCACAGTTGGTTCATTAAAGGAAGCTGATGAGCAGTGTGATTATTTTGTACCTCTGGAGGGAGTTACTGCTGCCGATAACAAACACACGTTCAGTAACAAGCCCACCTTTCCCTGCTTATAACCCCTCTGAGGCTGGTGCTCCCCTCATTGGAGTGAGAGGGTCTGTGGTTGCTCCCCTGAGCTCCCTCCTGGGGAGGGACAAAGCCTTGGGGAGGCTGGAGCCTGTGTTGCTGCTTTCTCTTGTTTTTAATGCTCTTTGCCTGGAAAGCGAGTGTGTATTGCAGCCTAATGAGTGCTGGGCTGTACCATCATCTTGTGTGAATGAGCAGCTCCATCGGCCCCTCCGATTAGCGACCAGACACGTGGGGATGCTGATGACCGGCCTCAAGCTGCTTCCACCAACGCCATGACTCGCCACTGTGGAGCCTGAATCCCAAAATGCCAGGGCAAGGAGGTCAGCAGCAGGAGAATGGTGTGTCTGTGTGGCTCTGAAAGGCGCCTTGTGCTGTGCGAGGGCAGGGGGCTCCAGCAGGGTGCAGGGAGTGTCTCACGCCTCAGATCCTGGGTGCCTGCCTGTGCTGTTACACGGTGCTGCAAACATCAGGTTGGCTTTTTGTGCCAGCAGCCCCGGACTTACCTCTTGTCCATGGGTGCACAGTGCTGAGCCCTGAGCTTGTGGCTGTGTCATCCCTGGGAGGATGTGGGGCAGAGCTAGGCATACTGCAGCCCTGGCTTTTGGCGTGCCAGTGGTGGAGCCCTGCCAGTATTGGCAGGATGTGGTGGCTTCAGCATCTGCCCTTCCCCTGTCTACGTCCCAGCCCCTGGCCCAGAGAGTGTGGCCGGTGGCAGAATTGCCCTTTTTGTGCCTCTGGATGCGCTGCACTTTCTCAGGAAACAGCCAATTGTGCTCCCTGGCAGTTCATCACTGCCTCCACTCTGGCCCCCTGCCCTGGAGGCAGGCGGGTCCTGTGGCCAGGGTGGGGACACCCTTGCCCTTGTTTACTGGGGCTCCCAGCTCACTGCTGAGGGGAAGGCAGCCCCCAGCCCCCAGTAATGCTCATCAACACAGCAGGGAGAGGAGTGGGTTGCTGGCCCCCAGGACCACTCCAGTGTGGGGATGGGGCTGGGTGACAAAAAGCTGAGGTGCAGCCCGGGCTGGTGGGAGGGTCAGGCTGGACCACTTTTTATCTCCTTTCCATGCAGTCTCAGCTCTGTGGTGCAGTTACTCTACAAGCAGCTCACTGGTCCCCCACGTCACTGTGGGCTTGGCAAACAAACCTGAAGTGCCCTGAGTGCCAGGAGGGCAGGCGATATCTCTCTGCTGAGGGAGTTCCCTGTATTTTGATGCTGCTGTCATCCCTCTCCATAGAATCATTGACTAGGCTGAACTGGAAGGGACCCATCAGGATCATCGAGTCCAATTCCTTGCCCTGGGCAGGATACCCCAGGAATCCCATCACCTGCCTTAAAGTGTTGTCCAAGTGCTTCTTGAGTTCTGGCAGCCTTGGGGCCATGACCACTTCCCTGGGGAGCCTATCCCAGTGTTCAACCACCTGCTGGGTGAAAAAACATTTCCTGATGTCCAACCTAAATATTATGTCCCTGTTTCCCTTTCCCTCCTCCGATATCATGTCCCTTTCTTCTGTGTGTGTTTGCTCGTAGGGGATGTTGGCTGTCCCAAATGTCCCCTGGTGTTACACCAGTGGCTGCTCCCAGAGGCCAGGACTGGGAAGGGGATGCTGCACCATTGCAGGTGTCATCACATTGCCCGTTGCCCAGCTGTATGGAAAAGCCTGGTGTGTTCTGTGTTCACTCCCACCTCAGCCAGGGCTGCCCTGGCGTGGTCCAGGAGCATTCTGGACTGTGCTGAACCAGGGGAGTCTCTTAAGTCAGAGTGGAAAAGGCTTGTGATGATTCTGATGGAAACTGTTTATTATTGAAGCTGTGCTGGCTGGGAGGTCCCAGTGAGGAGCTGCTGCAGGAGCCCAACACAGCCGCCAGGTCTTCCCGACTGGGTGGTGGCAGCTGGCTTGCTTCCTTTTGGGCATTTCCCATGGGATTTCCGCCCTTGGACAGGAAAAGGGTGCGGATGGGATCCGGCTGGAATGGAATCTCAGCCAGAGCAGCCTGTGAATGAATGGGGATGCTGCTGTCACCGTGGGGGTTAAACTACTTCAGAGTTTTTTACTCTCAAAAGAGTAGAGTGACTGAAAGGAAGTGGGGGAGAGGGAGGGGAGAATTGTGTGGGGCTTTTGTTTGTTTTCTGTGGGGGAGTTGGAGTTGTTGATTTTTCTGGGATTTTTAAACAGATATTGCAGTTGGATGCTGCAAGCTCTCAGTTCTCAAAACTGCGTATTTTGCAGATCTCACTGTCTGGAAACTCTGCTAGAGGGGGGAAAAGGAAAACTCAGAGGCTTGTGAAAAGCCAGTGTGAGAAATAAATGGAAACTTGCTGCATCACTGAGGCTCTGAGGGCAGGTCCAAGGGACACGTGTTGCAGCCATGCAGGGACACATATAGCAGGTTTGTGTGCCGGCTGCATCAGGGGTCTCCCAGCTTCACACACTTTCCGTGGGATTCCAAAATGAAAGGGCTCCATACCTCTGTGGAATGTCATTATTGTTATGTATAACTGAGATCTGTGTCTAAGAGGGAAATGAATAGTTCAGTCTGTTTGTCTATTGCTCGTTTTGCAGATGCAGGAGCTAGACCACATTGGGGTAATGGCCTAGAAATTAAATTTTGCTTTAATACACAAACCCAATTTTGAGTTGGTTGACTGAAGGGGAAAAAATTACATTCAGGCAGGAGGCAGAGGCCTGGCTGGAGCAGGGTTCAGGCCCAGGGTAATCGGTCTTATCTGGAGAAGATCTGTGGGGGCACAGGGGAGGTTGGGATGTGCCAGCTCTCCAAGGTGCAGCCCGCAGCATCCTCTGACAGCACAGCAGCAATATTGAGGAATAAATTAGCTTTCTGCAGTTTCAAAGAGACACAGAGCAGCTTAAATGCATTTCCATGGATGATCCTCAAAGAACCCCACAAACCTGGTTGTGTAACAGGACTGAATGCAGTGAAGCAGGGAAGGGCGGTCTCAAGGATGCTCAGGAGCCCAGAGCAGGGGTGGGCTGGGGCAGTAGCACTGGCCTTTTTGGTGTGGGGCTGTGGGCAGCTGCTCTGGTTCACTGCTCCTTGGGCCTCCTGGGAGGGAGGAATTTGAGGATGTTTTGAGCTGCAGGGTGACCTGGCTCAACACTTCTTTAAGGAGCAGGCTGGGGTTTTGGCTGGAGGGTGTAGTGTCTCAGGCTGCACCTGCTCTGTCGTACTGTCACTGAGCCCCAACGTGACACTGCGGTGGTGGCACTGGTGGCTGTGGTGCTTGTGCTGCCTGGGGTGCCCCTGCTCTGGAATTTGCTTTGCCCACGGGGATATCCAAGGCTCTGGAGTGTGTGGGAGCTACTCTCTGGCCTCTTTCTCAGCAGTTTCTCTTCAGTGCCAGCTGGAGGCAGATGGTGTGTGAGAAGGGGAATGAGAGACATGAGGATGGCAGGGCTCTGCAGTCTCCATGCAGTGGGGAAACAACAAGCACTGGAGTTTCACATCCTTCCTGTAATTCCTTCAGAGCCCCAGCATGGGACCTACTTCCCATGCAAGAGAGCAGATGTGGATCCAGGCTTTGGAAGTCCTGCACAAGGGGTTTTACCCTGGTGGGACTGCCAAGAGCAGCCATGGCTGCTGGTGGTTGCTGGTATAGTGGATTTGGATGAGGTGTCTGCTTCTTCTTTTCTTAACTCCTTGCATCTGGCTGAGATCTCATGGGACAAAATGTGGGTTTTTTAAACTGTGAGATTGGTGAAATGCTGCCAGAGAGGCTTTGGAGTCTCTGTCTATGGATGTATTTGGACCCCAGTGGTTCACGATCCTGGGCAGCCAGCTCCAGGTGACCCCAGGGGAGCAGGGCTCAGTCTTCATCCCCAGAGCTCCTTGTGGACCTCAGTGAATTCTCACGTGAGAGCGTGGTGTACCTGAGAGCGCAGTGCTGGTGCTCCCCAGGTGCAGCAGGAATCCAAAAGCTCTGGCCTGCTGCAGAAATACTTTGGCTCAGACCATGTAATGGCATTTTGTTTATCTTAAGTAGCTGATGTTGAAGCCGGTGCGGGGGAACTGTGGCAGCTGCTCTGGGAGGATGTCCCCAGAGCAGCCTGTGTGCACGTCGGCGTCTCCCCAAGCCTGGCTGGAACACACGGCAGTGCTTTATTGCCAGGGATTCTCCACCCTTGCTGTGCTGTAGCGCTGCCAGCGTTCCTGGAGCTGAATGGTGTGTGCGGGGGCTGGAGCACCGAGTGAGGATCCCGGCCGGCTCAGAAACTCTCCTGGGGCCTGGCCTTGCACACTCTGCTGGTGTCTCTGACTGCCTGTGTTGATGTTTTCCCCTCCCAGAAACATGCTTTGAGGTTTTTTTAGCTTGGAGGTTTTCCCTGGCTGCAGTGGCTCCTGCTCTGCTTCCTGGTGCTGGAAGCATTTGTGTGCTTGCAGGAGGGAGAACAGGATAGGGTTTGTCTGGCAGGAGGCTGTTGAGTGTCGAGCTGTGTGACTAGGTGAGGAGCAATACTCCAGAGTCTTTTTCCTTTTCACGTTCCTTCTCCTCCATGGGAGGTGGGACAGGTCCTCTGGGGATTCCCCACAGCCATGCCCGACATTCCCTGGGATTCCTGGTTCTCTGTGCTTTGCCTCTCAGTTTTGTTTTTCTCCTGAGAATTCTCCAGTTTCTCCCTGATGAGGACTGGCCTCTCCAAGGACAGGCTCCTTGTTTTTATCCTCTGTGATATCCTCTCCTTTCTTCTTGACCCCCAAATCCAGATCAGATCCTTCCTGGCCTCTCTGTTCTCCCAACATTTGGGCTGCCTTGTGCCAGCTGTGAGAGCTTGCAGATAGTGCCAAACTGAATTTCTGGAGAAGATGTTGCTCTGGTCAATGGCTTTGTTGTATTGGGAAGGGAGGAGCCCAGCTTTTGGCTGGCATCAGAGAGGGCTGTATGGGTGCTGGTGCTGTCACCTTCCTGTCCTGTCTCCACATGTGACATGTTTGTGGTTTTCTGGCATGAAATCTTTCAGCCTTTTTCCATCCCTTTTATCTGATTCCTTTAGCAGTTGCATCTCACAAATAATCATCACAGCATTATAGCCTTGTCCCTACATTGGGAAGAGACTGAGATGATCTGCGGGGTCACTCAGCAATGGCAGGGTGACCTGTGTCACAGAGGGAGGTGCCATACGGCTGGGGACTCCTCACAGCCCCTTGGCCATGCTGGAGCTGCTGTGGGAGCAGATTCAGCTCTGGTGCTGGCCTGGTGTCCTTGCTGTGTGTGGGGGTGACAGCAGGCCTTGGAAAGCTGCTCAGTGGTCCAGCACTTGGATGAGGGAGACCATGGGCCTGCCAGACTGAATATATATCTATATATAACACTTATTTTTTAAACTCTTTTGCTTCTGTCAATACTCTGCCAAGCCTCTGGCCATTATTATGGTCAGTCCTGGAGTGACCCTGCAGAGTGCTATGCTCCCTTCAGCACCCCAGGAATTTGTGTCCACCTTTTATTACTCAGCAGCAGCTGTGAGCTTTGCCTCGGTCTGCGGAGCCGCAGCAGCTTCCCACAGGGAATCAGGAGTGTCAGGTGCTCTTGGAGGCAAAGGTGCCTTTGTGTGAGACCCCCAGCGAGGCTCTGGCATCGTCTGTGATTATGACAAATGCAAAATCCGGAACGTTTTGGGTTCCTTTCAGATCATTAAAGAACTCGTTAGTGTAAGTGAGCAGGTATTGTCTGTGCCGTGCCTCTTGTCGCCAGAAGCCTCTGCCTCCCTCCGGCAGCCCGCGGGGAGGGAGCGGGAATGGCGGGAGGAAATTACCTTTGTAGATACCTGCTTCATCTCCTGAATTGCAGCTGAGCAGAGCTGAAAGGGACGGCAGGCAGATCTGCAGCTCCTGCATGCTGCCAAAATTAGCTTGGCGGCCCCTCAGAGCAGAGAGGAGAACTTTGGAGAGATGCAGCGTGGTGGAGCCAAGCTGGCCGGGAACAGGAGTGATGGAGGCAACCAGCATGGTCCAAATCCTCCAGGAACCGGGTGGGGACGGTGGACTTTTATTTGGTGTGCCCTGGGATGCAGCCTGTGCTGGGTTGAGGGTTGTTCCCTGGTCCATTGCCACAGGCTGATCCATGGGGTGATGGGGTGAGCTGCTTGGTTCTCTCCTGGTTGTGTGAGCTCTGCCTTCAGCTGTTAATCCCCCTCCTGGCATGAGCCATGGGAATCCATGACCTGCAGTGGCTCAGCTGTGCTGGTGTCCTTGGCTCCAGGAACCACTCCTGGGTGGCTGGGGAGTGAGCTTGGGGCTAATCCCAGAGGAGGCGGTGTGGTATTGCTGGTGGAGCATCCTCTGATGTGCCTCATAAAGTGTGAAGGACGCCACTGTGGGTGTTGGTGACATTCAGAGCAGAGCATGGAACATGGGGACAGGCAATGGCTCTGTCATACCCATCCCGGCTGCGTGCTGGAACCTCCTCCTCTCTGGAGACCCAGCCCCTTGGCAGGGGGTGTTGCAGGGGGAGGCTGTGCGAAAGGGAATTGGTGCTTTTTTGTTTATAAATATATTTTATTTTTAAATATATATTTATATTAAATATATATTTATTTTATCCTGTGCAGCAGTGGTGAGGGTGGAGAGGCCTCCCCAAAGAGATGCTAATGGTTTTGAGTCACCTGGGAGTGAGGGAGCATTTTGTCTTGAAAGGGTTTAAATGACCTGTGTAATGTGCTGGGAAAGTGTCCGGGGAGCACTGGGTCCTTCTGTCATTCTGCAGCTCCGGGAGGAGGACTGGGAAATCTGGCTGGTCTGCAGAGTGCTCCCAAGGGACTAGGGTAGGAAAAAGAATTAAAAATTGCTGTGATTTGGAAAATAGCCCTAATTGGGCCTTCTCTGGAATGAAGAGTAGGTAATTGTAGGAACATCAGATCTCTGGCTGGCTGCAGAGGGAGGCATGGGGGTCCCTTCCCTGTGGCAACATGGGATCCCTTCCTGCAGTGATGTGGGAGCTCTCCTGCAGCTCGTGGCTAATCTGGAACAGCTGGCTGTGCCATGCTGGAAGTGAAGCACAAGTGGGGCACAGATGCAAGCTCCATCTCCAAATCTCCTGCACTGGGACCCTCAGTGTATGCAGGTCTACAGCCTTCAGCTTGAGCTGGGCTGGCTCTGGGAAAACCGTGTCTCTGAGACTTATCTGTGTGTGCCAGCCTCTTGACTGGGTAAGCCTGGAATGATGAAGTCCCAGGCTGAATCCTCGGCAGCGGCTGCTTCCCTGCTTTTGAATTATCAGTCTTTTTTAGCTGGCCCGGGAGCCCAATTACACGAGTCTAAGTGGCCCAGTCTTGGGAGCCCAATTACACCAGTCTGAGTGCCTCTTTCTGAGTATTGCGGGGGAAGGGGTAGGAGAGGAGGGCGTAAAAGGGGAGGAGGGTGTAAAAGTCCAAAGTATCTGCTGCCTACATTGTTTCTGCACTGGGCATTAGCACTAATTATCCCCCCATTGTCTCCAGTTCCTGCAGGAAGTCTTGTTTATCCTTCCAGCCTCCCAGGAATGCAGCCCAGGGAGCTGTGCAGATATATTTAACCTTGCACAGAGCAGCACAATGGCCTTTGGATTTCCCAGCTGTGATATCTGTCAGAAGTGCAGCCGATCTGTCATTTTGGGGTGGGGAGGTTGGAGAGGGCGCTGGGTCGGGACAACAACAAGGCTTGGACTCAGTCCACAGCCTGCATCCACAGCGAGAGGCCAGGATCTGCCAGCAGGTTGGAGCTGCTTCTTTCCTGCTGCCGCGCTGAGCAGCAAAGTGGGACTGAAACGATGTCATTGGCAGTTTGTGTTCTCGTGGGCTGGGGTCTGGCATGGTACTGGGACACAGGTGCTCCTCAGAGCTCCATCAGAACACACAGCAGCCCTGAGCCAGTAGGGATGTCACAGAGCCTTTGGTTCAGACAGCAGCTCCTGTCCCTTGTGGAGTTCTTCTTGCTCCCATGGTGCATTCAGTTTTCTCCCTTCCCAGCATGGGTCAGGCAGTGCAGAGGGGCAATGCCCAGAACAGGTCAGGAGGCACAGTGGTGGGATGCCCCTCTCAGGCTGTGTGCCTTCACTGGGGTGAGATTGTGCAGTGCAGGGGGAACTCCCCTTCTTTGGTTGAGGATCTGTTGTTATTCCATACCCCAGAAAACATCCCTGCAGCAGAGCTTTAACTTTTGCATGGCATGAGGGTCCCTGGGGAGCGCTGGTGAGGGGCCAGCTCCTTGTTGGGACACATTGGCCCCTTGCTGTGTCACGCTCACGTGGCCGCAGCACCGGTACCTTCCCAGGTGTGGGTCTGTGTCTCCTGGCTAATTCTCATGGTGGGCTTTGCCATGAGCCCAGCCTTGCCTTCACTGTGGTCATGTCTCTGCACCTCTTTGAACTCCACTCCTCTGTGGGTGAGTAGTGCCAGTGTCCTCCTCTGGAGCTTGGTGTCCTGTAGGAAGCACTGGAATGGGGATAACTGTGGTGTGGCTCGTAGGGTGCAGACCCTGAAGGATGCTGGTCCCCTAGTACAGCACTGGGGCTGTGAGCACTGGAGTCTGCTGCTGCTGCTCCAGCCTCTGGAGAGACCAAGGGGTTTGCCTTGCAATACGCTCCTCCTTAGCAAGATGAATCTCTGTGCAGAGCTGGATGATCTCCACAGTGTCCATCTGTGGGATAAGAGCTGTGACTTTCTCTGGAGCCCAAAGGTCGTTCCAGAACACCAGCTGCCACTGCAGCCATGCCCTCCCTCATCCTTGCTGGGCCAGGGGCTGCTGGCTGTGGTAGGGATGAGGCTGGGCTGGAGCTGCATTGCAGGCAGTGGCTGAGGAAGAGGGGAAGGATGCAGATCCACAGGGTGCGCCTGAAGAAAGGCTCAGATCAAAAGGCTGCTGCCATGTGTGGTCTGGCAGGAGCCAGCTGCGATCAGGGCTGTTTTCAGGAGCTGCTGATGCAGACGTGAGTGTTGGGTTTGCTCGCCTGCCGTATAGCGTCAGCTGGAGAGGCTGGCAGAGCAGGGTGGCAGGAGAGCACAGAGCTGCAGGACAGGTAAGGGTGGGGAGGGGGTGGTGAGACCTGGAGAAGTGGAGTCCTGTGGCAGGAGGGGAGGGACAATTTGCTGGGGGGAAAGTGCAGCAGGGGGATGGCAGGGCTGTCAGGGCCGTGTGAGTCCTGGACATGCCAGTTTGGTGGCAGCTTTTCTCAAGCGCCAGGCTGGAAGGGAGTTGTTCACATCTGTGATGGCCTTGGAAAGGTGAGGCTGCTTCCACTAAAGCCACGTGTCTGCAGATGTCCCTGGCAGTGCCACGGCCCCCCCCGCCCCAGCTCTTGGCATCACTGTGAACCCCCAGCTTCAGCCAGGGTTTCAGCTGCTGAGCTGTGGTGGCAGCTGCTGGCACAGAGGCAGGGGCTGTGGGTTTTGGTGTTGCAGGGGGAACTGGATGGATGGATGGATATATGCAGAAGAGGGTTGCCATGGGTTGTGACCTGCCAGAGGCTGAGCCTGGCTGCTGCAGTCCCAGGTTTCACAGATTAGGGAGGGGAGTGCTGGGGACCCTGGGGAGTTGCTGTCTTCCCCAGGAATTGGAAGCAACTGTGCTGTGCTGCAGGGACCTGCCACGTGGGAGTGGCTGGAGAGGTGCCCTGGGCCTTTTGTGTCCTGTCAGCCCTCAGGCCACTGAAGGAGATGGCAGGGGAAAGTTCCACACCGTGTCAGTCAGAATTGCCCCATAATGTCCCAGAGGATGGTGTGCACTGTTGCTGCCTGGGATGTCTTCAAACCACTCCAGCTGATGAGGAATCCATATGGCATGATTCCTGTTGTAAGGCTGCGGGAGCTGGGTGGCAAACTGCAGGGAATCCCTTCCTGATCCACCCTGCAGCTCAAGGGCTCCAAATGCCAAATCCCCTGGGAGCCCTTGGTGGACACATGCTGTGCTGAGGTCCTGTGGGAGCACTCCAGGAGTTGTCACCTCCCTGGGCACTGTTTGTAGAAAAGAGGCAAAATCTTCCTTGTACCAGGATATCACTGGAGATCAAACAGGGGATTATTGTTTCGTGCTTGCCTTTCTGACACCATGGAGGTGAATGAGGTGGAGACCTTGTAGGCTTTAGCCAGAGCATCCTTGTCCCCTGCAGGAAACCCAAGATAAGCTCCTGGAGCTGCTGCTGCTCCCTGGTCAAACTCTCCAAGAAATCCCAATTATGTGCTACAAGGCTGGCACTGGCATGGGAGAACGGGGATCATGGCTCAGCAATGGCTTGTGTCCTTTTGCAGTCATGACCCACTCAAATAACAACACATTTTTACCTCATCCTATGCTGCAATCCTTTTGGGATGGACAAGTGTGATGTCAGTGGCTGATGTTTAACATTGGGCCCAAAAACTGCTCCTGTTACCCAGGATACTCCCCATTTCCCACACCCTGGCCCACAGGAGCAGAGCTCATTGTTCCTCATCGGAAGTGGATGCAGCGGGGAAAGGTTTTGTGGCATTGCCAGAACCAGTGGATGATCTGTGGATTTCTGCCAGCTGTGAGTGGATTATTAGCCGTTTACACCAATGGGAAGTGTTGAGCTGCAGGGCTGGCAGGAGGGGATGGTCGGCAGCACAGGCTGGGCGGGGGCAGCATCTTTGGGATGCTGTGGTGAGGGTATGGAAAGCACTGGAATCCCTGCAGGAGTGGGCGGTGGGAGTTCTGAAGCTGCTCCATGAACAGAGAGCTGTTATCAGAAAGGAGAGGGAGAGAAGTGGGCGTGGGAAGTGCAGCACCTCAAACCAGAGGAGCAGCCCCCCAGGATGGATGGGATCGGGGATGCAGGGACCTGCTGCTGCTTCAAGGGGAGCACTGGTTGGGGTGTTGTGCTGGACCGGGGTGCTGATGTGGGGCTGGAGCACCCAGCTTGGATGTGTGCCTGCATACTAGTAATTGAGGCTGGTGTGGAGTTCACAAATTGGGAATAAGTCTTTTGTGGGATGAGGGAGAGAAAAACCCCATCCAAAACAGTTGTGCAAGCAGCGAGGGCAGAGGTGATCAGGGCACCCAGTAGCATGTGGGGGGCCCTTCCCAACCTTGGAGCATGATAGGAGACATTAGGGAGTAAGGGGATTTTGTGATGGAGCAAAATGGTCTCATCCCATCAGTGAAGGCAGCGATGAAGGTGAAATTCCCAGAGGGAGTAAGGTGCTGGGCAAATGGAGGAGTTAAAGAGCACAAATGATTAGTGCCTGGTGGGCTCTGGTGGCTCCTCTGGAGGGTTTAAGAATGAAGCAGCTGAACTGCCAGCAAACAGGGATCTCTCATTGAAGGAAACTGCTAAATGGGAATGCAGCCTCTTGGCTCTGTCCTTCATTTAAGAGATGCAGGGAGAGCAGTGAGAATTATGTGGAGCAACTTTGCTTTAGCACCAAGCAAATTGGCTTGGAAAATAATTAAAGCTGGTATGGAAATGCTGCTTCAGTTTGGTGCATTAGGGACAGCAAGGCTGGCTTTTATAGGGGAAATCCAGTTTAACTGCGGCAGGGGGTGTTCTTTTTCTAGTATGGCAATAAAGTGATTGGGGAGGGCGGCTGGGAGATTGGATCATTGGGATTTTCAGAAAGCCTCACACAAATTTGTGGAGTTATTAAGGCAGGAGTGGTGGGAGGAAAGGCCAGGTTCTAGTTCTGTTTGGTGTGTTCAGGTGTGCTGGGAGGGAGGAGCAGGGGCAATGGTGTGGCCAAGGGGTGCTCTGTGTTGGCCTGGCTGAGGAGTGCTCTGTGCTGGCTGCCAGCTTTGAGCTTCAAATTTGGTGTTAAAAATCAGGTAGCGCTGGATGTGAATTGGCTGGAGGAGCCTGTCGGCCTCCCCTCTCCTGCAGGTGCTTTCCTTAGGTCGGGAGCTGTTGCTGATGACACACCTGGGGACTGTGTTCCCCCCTAGGGCCCTGTTTCTCCAGGACAGGCCCACCCAAGGGAGATTCAGGGAAGTTGGTTGGGAAGGCTGATGCTAGCAGGAGTGCAGGGTCATCGACAGGGCTGGGGGAGCGGAGGGGGGACCTCTGCCACTCGAGTTTGCAGAATGGATCCCTGCTGCTGTGGGAGCTGCGTTGGGCTCCTCAGGAATGGGATGTGGCTGCTGCACGGGCTGTTCTATCCTCCCCTCAACAGTGATCCAGTTTTGAACTAATTTTCCCGAGGACAACAAAAAGCACAGAGACAACTGCTGCCCAGATTTTGTATCCTGCTGTCACTGAGCCAATTAAGGAAAGGGTTGCCATATTTTATTACTTTTTTCGTTAATGCACGGGTGGAGCAGCATAGCTCTTCTAAAGCCTCATTCTTGGAAGGGGCTGAGTAATCTCAGCTGGAGCTTTTTGTGGGGAGGGGAAGGGGAAAAAAAGGGGGGGGGAGGGGAAATAAATAAATAATCATACTTGTAGAAAATATCAACCTGCAGAATTAACATTTGTCTGAACAGGTCTGGATGTCCTGATGTGGGACTCTGAAGGCTGGCCAAGCTCTGCCCAGGGTTGGTGCTGGGGGAGGCCACAGGGAATTTTGTGTGGACTTGGAAAACATGGGTAAAAATGGGGGCTGGATGCTGTTCAAGGGGAAGTGTGAATTTTGAGTTGGTTGCCTGTGGCCTCAGGTGATGTTCACCAGGATGTCCCCCCTCCCAGGTGTGGATAGGGTGGTGTGGGCAGCATCCCTCCTTCCATGTCTGTCCTTCTTCCCTTGGTGCCAAACCTCTGCATCGCTCCTGACCAACCTCTGAGCATGAAACGGTGATGAAGTGCATTTGGCTTTGATCTTGTAAAAATAATAATTTGAGAGAAGAGGTGGGGGAACCTTTGTATCTGAGAACTCTTGGTGTAACTTGCTGAGGGTAACCCGTGCACCCCTGGGGCTCACCATGCTCCTGCTGCTCCAGGTTGGCACATGTGTTTTGGAGCCCATCTGGGCTGGAAGTGAAAGCAGCAGTCACTGTGTCCCAGAGGACAGAGCACTGGCTCGGCACTGGCTCTGCAGCACCCTCAGCTCTGCCTACCCCAAGATTTGCTGCCTTCCCTACCTCTTCTTTTGTTAGTCATTGATTTTTTTTAATTTTTTTTTCCCCTCTTGTTTCCCTGGGCTTTGGGAAAAGCTCAAATCAGAACAAAAAAAATGTTTGGTTTGATGTCATGTCGTTAACCTGCTGCTGCTGCTGCATGTTGTCATTGCAGGCCAACATGGGCAGGGCCACTGACCCTTGGGCACAAGTGACATGGGGCTGTCTGTAAACAGTGTTAGTATTTTATAACTTTTCTATTTAAAGAGTTAATGACTCTAAAGAAAGCAGATTTTAATCTAATCAACTATTCCTTGTGCTATGTCAGTCCTGGACATCAAAGAGAACATCAAAGTGAGAGGCATGAAAGGCTCTGATGGCAGCGTGGCTGCTTTGCCAGGTGCAGTACCTTGGAGCAGGGCTCCCCTGTCTCCTCCGAGGGGGCTCCTGCACCTCCAGCAGGGCTCCTGCTGCTGCACTGCCTTCGAGCGGGCTTCTGTGCCACCTCCAAACCTCCGAGAGGGCTCCTACACCTGCTCCCGTCCCAGCCTGAGGCTTCTCTTGGGTATGTCACAGGTAAAAGCTGTTGTCCCAGCAAGGAAAACAAGATTAATGTGCAAATGTCCCTCAGTAAACCAAACCAAAGGTTATTTAAACTTTTTGAATTGTTTTCCTCAGATAGCAGTGGAGTGCATGTGAAGCAAGGTGTCGGATGTGGGAGCTTGCGGGAGTGTGAGACATTTCTCCATGGGACAGGTGGCCCTGGCAAGGTGCTGGGGAGCCTCTCATACCAATCCTGACTTCTAAATTCTTTTTCCAACCTTAGTCAGGCTATGAAACAAATCCTGTTCTTGTCCTTTCTTTTTTTTTAATGTTTGTATTTGCTGATGGGAGAGAATCCATGGATGAGATGGGGAGGTCGTGTTCAGCGGGATGTTGGGCACTTAGGGCAAGGCAGCTGCTGTGTCTGGAGCATCTGGCACAGTGAGGGCCCAGTGTGGAGGTTTTCCAGCTCAAGCGCCCAAGGGCAGTGTCGGGAGGTGCCTGGAGCACTGGAGATGGCCGTGCACTGGGACCCCTTGTCCTGCTGGGCCTGGGGCATGGGGGAGCCCAGTGGATCCGGGGGCAGGCGCAGGAGAGTGTGAACAGCCAGGCAGAGGGCCAGGAGCGTTTCCTCCCCGCTGCTTTCCCATGGCTGCAGCAGCTCCGAGGCTTGAGAAGCCCTCCAGGGGCTGTGGAGAGGAAGCGGCTGGGAGGCCTCATACTCCTCTGCTTGTTTGGATGCAGCTACTTCTCCCCTGTCTCTCTTGGGAAAAAGAAAAATATTTTAAGGAAAGTGTGTGTATGTGTGTGCAAAGCTGCATTTGGCCAGCAAGAGCTGCTGCAGCATGAACATATCAAAATATCCAGAAGATTTATTTTATAAAACCCTTTAGCTGGTGCAGGGAAGAGCTTAAGGTTTCCTCAAGGCGCTTGAAAATCCCATTGCAATTGGGAAAAGATGGCGTGATGGAACTGATGTGTATGATGGGATGGGGGTGCGCAGGTCCCAGCCTGGCACCTGTGCAGTTTGCCATTTGCAGGTGCTGGCAGCAGCCTGGGACTTCCAGCAGCCAGACCCTCTCCTGCTGCTGGGTCATCCCCCCATACTTTGGTTACAGCCCTTTTTCATAGAATCCTGGTCTGGTTTGGGTTGGAAAGACCTTACAGCTCATCCAGTTCCACCCCTTGCTGTGGGTAGGGACACCTTCCACAGGACCAGGTTGCTCCAAGCCCTGTCCAACCTGGCCTTAAACGCTTCCTGAGATGGGGCAGCCACAGCTTCTCTGGGCAACCTGGACCTCATTAGCCTCACAGGGAGGGGTTTTTCCTCTGCAGGCAGAGCCCGTGTACCACACCAGGGTGTTCCTGTGATGGAAACAGGGCTGCGCTGGGCGCTGCATTGCTTCTCACAGGGTCAGTTCCAGGCTGACGAGTCCCTGTGACTGTCACTGAGCTGGGCTCTCCCCACATCCGTGATGAGGGACATCACAGTGAGCATCACTCAGAGCCTGCCTCGACATGGCTGAGAAGACCAGGAGGCACCACTTGTGCTCTGGGTGGTGGGTGGGAAAGGAGAGGCTGGATCTGGTTCCGTATCACTACGTGACTGTTTGGGAACCTGCTGGGATGCTGGCAGAGGCTGGGCAGCACTTAGGGTGCAGCTCCTGGTGCTCTGCAAACTGGAGTTAGAAGCAGCAGGTTGAGTTCCCTGCTGGGAGTTGTTTTCCAGCCTCTTGCAAGGGAAGGGAGCTAAAAATATAGCTTGTTTGCCTCCAGCTGGAGTTGATTTAGGCATCCCAGGCTGTTGTGAGTGCAGCGGAGGACAGCCAGTGGTGGAAGTTTGCCGAATATAATTTTGCTGCTCTGCCCTCCCCACCCAGCTCCAAAAAGCAATGGCCGAGGAAAGCATGGAGCTGGATGGGGTGTTAAGAGCTCCCGACCTGCTCTGCTCAGAGTTTCCACGACATGATTCACCTTTTCCTCTTCACCAGAAGCAGGCAGACCTAGAGCTGCTGGAGGGGATGTTCAGAGGTTTATCTCTGCCATGCAGAGCAGTCCTTCTGTGTGGAATGCCAGCACAGCCCTGCCCTGGCCTTGGCAGCACTCACCAACACAAACATGAAATCGTGTGGTTTCTCCTGAGTTTGTCTCCAGTGTTATGGTCCAGGTCTTGTCCTAGCTGGGCTGGAAGGTGTCAGAGGATTTGCTGCTCCTCCTCTCACATCCCCTCCATATGGCTCCTGTGCTGCTGCAACTCTGGGCTCTCCATGTGGGATGAGACACCTCAGCAAGAAGCTTCAGCCTGCGCTTGCAGGGGCCTGGCTGGGCTGGAGTGACAGTGTTAGAGTGCAAAGAGTGTCAGGGTGTTGCGGGGGCGACGTGTCCAACCCCCCAGGCACGTGCTGCTGGAGGAGAGGAGCAGCCCAGGAGTGCAGCTGTAGCTGCTGTCTCACATCTCTGCTCTCCTTCCTTGCAGGTTCCTGACCGCCTTCCCTGGTTTTTGATGCTGAATCAGGATTGTGTTAACTAAAGATGGAAACACTGGAGTCAGAATTGACCTGCCCAATCTGTCTGGAGTTATTTGAGGACCCCCTCCTGCTGCCCTGTGCCCACAGTCTCTGCTTCAGCTGTGCCCACCGCATCCTGGTGTCCAGCTGCTCCTCCAGCGAGTCCATCGAGCCCATCACCGCCTTCCAGTGCCCCACCTGCCGCTATGTCATCTCCCTCAACCACCGGGGCCTGGAGGGCCTCAAGAGGAATGTGACCCTGCAGAACATCATCGACCGCTTCCAGAAGGCGTCCCTGAGCGGCCCCAACTCCCCCAGCGAGAGCCGCCGCGAGAGGACCTATCGCAACAGCCCTACCATGTCCGTGGCCGGCGAGAGGATCGCCTGCCAGTTCTGCGAGCAGGATCCGCCCCGTGACGCTGTCAAGACCTGCATCACCTGCGAGGTGTCCTACTGCGACCGCTGCCTGCGGGCCACCCACCCCAACAAGAAGCCCTTCACCAGCCACCGGCTGGTGGAGCCGGTGCCCGACGCGCACTTCCGTGGACTCACGTGCCTGGAGCACGAGAACGAGAAGGTGAACATGTACTGTGTTGCTGATGACCAGCTCATCTGTGCCTTATGTAAACTGGTGGGCCGCCACCGAGATCACCAAGTGGCATCTCTCAGTGATCGCTTTGAGAAGCTGAAGGTAAGGTCCTGGTGGGGCTGTAGCAGAGCAGTCATCCGTAGGGGCTGTGTCTGCCAGCAATGGTGCTCAGAGCAGGGGCTGGTTCCAGATGCCCCAAGTAGCACCTTGTATTTAAGCCGAACAGCTCCTGAAGGATCTGGGGGATGCAGCTGGTGGGCTCTTCTGGGACCCTGGTACTGGGAGACTGAGCTGGGTCTTGGTTCTGCCATTGGAGCAAAGTCTCTTCTGTTTTATTTTATTTTCTCCTGCTGGCATGTGTATGTCAAGTCTGGATTAGACCTTCTCCCCAAATGCCAGCAGGCTCCAAAGTGCCGCTGTTGCTCTCCCCAAGTTTTGCCTTGTTGTGTGGGAGAGCAGGGATGGCAGAGTGTCCTGAGGAGCCTGTGACATTACCTCCCAAGGCCACTGCCCTCGGGCTGTGTCTGCTCAGCCCTCTCAGAGGATGGGAGCAGGACAGGTTGGACTGCAGGCATTTCCTTTTGCAAAGCTAGTCCACAGGCTCCCAGCTTGTGTGCTTCAGTGCACGGAAACCTCCCACTGTCTGTAAATCCTACCCTATGGACTCTCTCCATGCCTGAGGACCCTGTAACCCTGCAAAGTGATCTGGGAATGCCTTTGTGTCCCCCTCAAGCCAGCTTGCTCAGAGTTTCTCCGCTGTGAGAGGAAAGGGCCAGGCTCTAGGAAGTCATGGGGATGGATGGGTTGGTAGCAGCCCTGTGGAGAAGGATTTGGGAATGCTGGTGGGTGAAAAACTGGACATGAGCCCACAACGTGTGCTTGCAGCCTGGAAAATCAACAGAGTCTTGGGTTCATCCCCAGCAGCATGGAGGGTAGGGGTTCTTCCCTTCTGCTCTGGAGAGACCCCCTGGAGCACTGAGTCCAGCTCTGGAGCCCCCAGCACAAGGAGCACATGGAGCTGTTGGAGTCTGTAGGAGGTCACAGAGATGTTCCAAGGACTGGAGCTCCTCTGCTCTGGAAACAGGCTGGGAGAGCTTGGGGTGTTCATCTGGAGAAGAGTAGGCTCTGAGGAGAATTTAGAGCCCCTTGTGGTGCCTAAAGGGGCTTCAAGGGAGCTGGAAAGGGACTTGGGACAAGGGATGGAGGAACAGGACAAGGGGGAATGGCTTCCTGCTGATAGAAGGCAGGTTCAGAACAGAGATTAGGGAGAAAATCTTTCCTTTGAGGGTGGTGAGGCCCTAGCACAGGTTGCTCAGAGAAGCTGTGGCTGCCTTAGTCCTGAAAGTGTTCAAGGACGAGTTGGATGGGGCTTGGATCAACCTGGGATAGTAGAAAGTGTCCCTGCCCAGGGCAGCGGGTGGAAGTGGATGGTCTCTGAATGTCACTCCCAACCCAAATCCTTCTATGATCCTTTAAGGCAATGACAGAGCTCCCCAAGTGCCTCGAAATCACCTTCTGCCCTTCACCGTCCCATGGGATCTCAGCTCTTTGGTTCCTTGCAGATGCCATCCCTGAGGGGACTGGCCTGAGTGCTTCTGTGTCTCCTAGAAGGACTTTCCCAGGGAGGAGAAGGTGCCTGGAGGCTGACCAGGATTTAGAAGCTGCTGAAGATCCTCCCAGGACCTCTTTGTCTGGGATCTTGTTTCCACTGAAGCCCTTCCAGCAGCAGGAGCTCCTATGGGGGGGAGCCTTTTCCCTAGGACAGCCCACCTTTTCCATCCTAATCCCCTCGGGCTGCAGCAGCAGAAGTGGATGATGCATCTCCAGTCCCTTCACTCATGGCACAGATGGATTTGAAATGAGTTGCTGTTCTGGTCTTCAGGTGGGAGCTAACAAACTTCCCGGGATCCCTCCAGACCACTTTGAAGCTCAGTCTTTATGTGGGAGCTGAGGTTGCAGTGAATGTGATATGAACCCGCGTGGATGATGTTTGACCTATATAAAGTTTGAAATCCTTCTCCGTCCCCTGTGCGTTCTGGATGAGCCTGAAAAATACTTTCAATTCCTTTTTTTTTTTAATAAAAAAACCTACAGTAGGTCCTATCTGAGGTCACACTGTTGAGGCCGTGGCTGTGGCAGCAGTCATGTTCCCATTAGAACCCTTCTCACGCCTTTCTCAGCTAATGCTTCCTCTGGCCTTTCTCCCTTCATGTTCCAGGCTCATTCTGCCCCAAAAGTGCTTTTCTTGGCTCTCTGACCTGTTGTTCAGAACAAAACCACTCTCTCTGCTCTCATGTATTTTTCATTGCTCCAGGAAAAACACAGAACGCTTGGGGTTTTTTGTGAAGACCAGATTATTTTTTTCTTCCTTGTTTTTAAATAAATTGATACCTGAAAAGAAATCTTCCTAGATGTCCACTTTCCTGGGCTGGTTTCCCACCTCCCCATCTCTAAACTCTCCTAAACCTGCTGTGAGGTGCCCAGTGCCATGACTAAACACCTTGGATGGCACAGGGAGTGAGCGGTGGGATGTCCTGGGTGTTTCTTATGTTCCAGCCACCAGGTTTGGCTTTGGGTTAATGCTGCCGAAAGGGGCCTGGCGAGGCTGGGCTTTGCCTGCCCGTCTCCCATCTCATCATGCCTCACCTAAGCTTCCCCACTGCACGGAGCTGCGCCAGCAGCCCTGTCTGTAGTCCAGGACATTCTTTTTCCGTGAGGAAATGTCTCAATTAGCAAATTGGAAACCTTAGAAAGCAATGACCGTGTATGTTTGCACACAGTAAAACCTGGGCAGAGAAATTAAAACCTTGGAATATTCCTCCCCAGTCCAGCCTGTGCCAGCCAGGCAAATCCATCTGAGGAAGCCTCGCAGGTTGCCAGAACACTGTGTTTTTCCCTTTTAAATAAGAGTCTGAATTTCAGCTGTGGACGGAAGCTCTCCTCCGCTGGAGGCATTCTTCCTGTGATGTTCATCCTGCCCAGCTCCCCAGGTATGGAGCTGCTTGGGGAGCATGGGTGAGGAGCTACCTGGGGAGGACCTCAGTGTGTGTCCTTCCTCTGGTTCATCCTCTAGCACACCTCTGCCTCTGGCTGTGCATTGGTTGGCCTGGTTTTGGGTGTCTCTTTTCCTAGCACTCTATCTCCACTGCAGGAATTGCTCGGGATTGATGCCAGGTTTCACCAGAAGAGTGAGTATTTGCTTTAGCGTCTTGCACCATCTCTTCACACGGCCTCGGCTCCGACCACCATGTGCTCCCTGGTAGTGCTGACAATCCTTACAAGTACCTGAAATAGTTGAAATCCTTAAATATGTGCTGGTAGGATGCTGCTGCCTGGGAATCTGCGGCCAGTGGAGTAGCTGCTGCATTCCGTGGGCCTGCTCTGTTTCCCATGCCCATGACAGGGCTCTGCCCCTCTGTCCCCTCCTCAGGATGTTGCTGGTGAGCTCAGTGGCTGCTCCCAGAGCTCTGCAACGCTCTAAGGCAGCCAGCAGTGAGCAGATGTACTTAATCCCTGGCTTTGATCCCGCAGCTTGAGCGAGCTGGGAACGCCTTTCAAGTTAGATTTTTTTTTGATGGAAAATTGGGTTTTTGAAGTGAGTAACTTCCTGTTGTCAGAAGGGCTGTGCTCTCCACAGAAATCTTTGGTGGGGAATTTTTTTGTCTCTTTAGAAGAGCTGAGTGCCTGAAACTGGACTGGTGTGTGCAAATGAGAAACCTCCTCCCAGTGCTCCCCTTTCCTTCGGGCTGGTTTTACATCTAAAGTCTCCAGTGTGCGCCAGTAGCCTGATTTCCCTGTGAATGCTCTGCAGTGATCCATCCAGACTGTATTATACACCTCCAGATGTTTTAGGAACCATCTTTAATCCTTTTGATGCATGTGTTCAGTTTATTTTGTGCATCTTCGATTCCATTTGTTTATGTTGTAAATTATGATTCTGGCTAGCATGAGCAGTTTTTGGGATTTAAGCAGGGGCCACGTGGATGCCAGGCAGGATGGGGCAGAGGTCAGGGTGCTGGATCATGTCCAGGAGCTTTCTGAAGCTGGGATGCCTGGGATAGATGCAGTGACATTCTGTTTCCCTGGGAAGGTTCGTGTCAAGGGTTATCAGCTGCAGAGACCTTGAGGGAAGGGAAAAAGCTTTTGGAGCAGGAAAGTGTCTGGAATGGAGCATCCGTTTCACAGTGCTGTGCTAGCACACTGTGGAGAGAACGAGTGACAAAGTACTGGTGCTATTTTACTGCAGCTGAGGGCAGGCATGGGCTAATGTGAGGATGAGGTAGGGGGTGCAAAGGTGCCCTCAGGAAGTGCTTCTGAGTTAACATGGCACATTAAAGGCATCTCTTACCCTCCTGCAGTCCACCCTCAAGGTCACTACCTGCCCTGATCCCCACAGTGTGAACTCAGAGGGCCTGGGTTGCCTCCTGAGTGTGTCTTTTGTGGCGGGCCCTGCTCCACATGTCATTGCTCAGCCATGCAGTGCCTGTCCTGCTGTCCCCTGCAACCCCTTGTGTGGTGGGTGAAGCATCCCTCAGCAGCATGGACTGGACTGGCTCCTTGGTAGGGTTGGCCTCTACTTCCCACAAGTTTTCTGCGATGAGGGCTGTGAGGACCTGGCACAGGTTACTCAGAGAAGCTGCGGCTGCCCCATCTCTGGAAGTGTCCAAGGAGAGGTTGGATGGGGCTTGGAGCAACCTGGTCTTAATGGAAAGTGTCCTTGGCCATTGCAGGGACATGGGACTGGATGTTTTTTGAGGTCCCTTCCAACCCACACCGTTCCATGGTTCTCTGTTTCCCCAGTCCAACAGGCAGCGCTGACACTCTGGCTGCATGAGCTTGGCTGGGAGTAGTCAGAGTACATTGGGATGTTGGTGCTTGTTTTCCCTCTCTGTGGGTTCAGGAGGGGTCGAGATGTTGAGGGCAATCAGTGACAAAGTCATCTGCTGGCTCAGCTCACTGGCTGAAGTTGACATTAAAGATGAAATTAAAACTGTGTGTAGAGTAAGAGCAAAACTAATGGCCTGACCTAGATACAGCAAGTGCCCAGGACAGCAGTGCATTATCTTCCAAGTGAAATCTCAGCCAATTATAAATTCAGATTGCTTGAAACTCATAATTACCATCCTCTCTGCGGTGCCTGCCCGAGTCCTGCCCGCACTGTGGTGCTGCTGCCGTGCTGGGGCTGGGTCAGGGTTACATGGAGTGATACAGCAAGAAGGGCTCTGTGTGCAGAGCTCCAACTGGCTCCTTCATCCATTATTTCTGGTGGAAGGAGTGTTTGAAGAAAGAATTTTGCCTTAATTATTGGCCACTGTCCATGGCTTTTCCATGAGCTCTGCTCCCTTTAAAGAGCCAGGGAAGGGCCAGCTCTGAGGATGCTTTTCCTTTGCTGCTGCTGAGGCTTCTCTAGATTGACAGGCTGGAAATATGCAAAAGAAAGAGAAAAGTGGTGTTTTGTAACAGTTACATCTGCTTTCTGCTGGAGAAAGAGCCATGAGCCAGGTGGAAAACCCGTCCTCTGTTACCTGTCAGAGCAGCGCTGCCTCCCGTGGGGCTGTGAGAGGGAGACCAGGATTAACAAAGCCTCCCTCTGCTGACAAATTGTGCAGAGAGCTGGTAGTGTTTCCAAGGCTTTTAGAAGAGTGGTAGGGTAGAAAATTGAGGAAAACCCTCTCTCATGCTTCCATGTGGGACTTGTTCACCTGGGAGCTGCGAGTGCGTTCCCACTAGTGTGAGGTGAGTCACAGATTGCTGCTTGATTTATAATTTACTGCACTGCCATGGTGCCCAGAGGAATTTTGGTGTGTATATCTCTATTTCTTCATGCCAAGAAGAGTCAGCCGAGGACAAGGGCTGCAGTTGTGACTGCTGAGACTCCCACACAGCAGATGGGGGCTGTTCTCAGCAGGAACACAGTTCTGGTGGTGCCGAAGCTGTTGGCCCCTGAGCCCTGAACCAGAGATGCTTTCGTTGCTTTATTTCCAGAAGCGGGAAGAAGGGGATGCAGACACAGCCAAGGCTCGCTCTAGGTTGGTGGTGGTGGAGGCTGGAACCCCTCACTGCTGTGGGGACCCCAGGAGAGGACACGTGGTCCCCCCAGGTGCCGCAGCCTCAGCTCTGCAGTCAAGGAGGCTTTGGGCCCCCCAGTTCAGCCATGAGCTTCTCCACAGCTCTGGGTGTTTTTACTGTTATCTCAGGGCTAGTTTGTCATCTACTGACCTCCCTGAGCAGGGTAACCTGTGCCACACGCCAGGGTCCACCCCACGGGGTTCTCATCCCCATCGCTTCCCTCAGCGGCAGAGCAGCGAGTGCTCAGCTGACACTGAATGCCCAGAAGATCATCCTCATCCCTGCTTAAATATTGATCATTTGGAGGTCAGAGGGGCCAGGAATCAGCACTGAGGGCTGGGATCTTTGATGATTTGCTTTTCTTCCCAGAAATCTTTTTGGGAAGGGTTTGCTTTTTTTTTGTTATTAATAACTAAGCTATTATGGATGTTGAGATAGCAGAGCTGCAAAACTGCGTTGGTTAGATTAATCTCACGCTTTTTACAAACCTATGTTCACATCCAAGATGATTTCAATGTTGCTATCTCAAGAATAGCTTGAGCTGGAAAATGAAACCATAAAACTGTGTGAAAATCACTTGGTGGCACACTGCCTGCATGGCTCAGGGCTGTGGCCCACCCAGCATGGGGCTGTGTGCCCCTGCAGCTCCTGGGATGCAGGGTGGCTGCTGTGAGGCCATCAGCCCCATTCACCCAGCACCACGTCCCTCAGAGATGGAGGAGCAGCAGTGCTGTCTCTCTCCCGCCACCTGGCAGCCCTCCATTCCTGAAACAACTGACAGCTTTGCCAAAGGATTGATATTCCTGCCCTGAGTAGCTGTTGTTTAATATTCAGGATTTATTACATCTGGGCACAATGAATATTCCAGGGTGGGAATGAGCAGAGCTCAGCTGATGCTGCTGGCTGAGTGCTGGGGGTGATGCTGGCTCTCCTCAGGCTCTGTTCAGCAATTCCCGGTGTGTGCATCCCTGGAACATGGATATCAGCAACATTCAGTAGCTTTGAGTAATTTGGAAAGGCGGCTACGTGCAGTTGAGTGTCAGATAAATTTCTCAGCAGGCTCGAAGCCTTGCTCTGTGATACTGAATATTGCTATTATTATCACATTAGCCCCTGAAACACCTTACAGGTGTAATTAAGTGATTTTACCTTGACAGCTGATGTGCTTTTTTAAAAGAACTACTTTGAATATCCAATCTGAATAGTTTGATATGCCCTTTTGTAGAAATCAATATGCAGTAGCAGCACATTTGCTGATAAATCCTCCTGTGTCAGGAGTGGAGGTGGGTCTCAGGGACCTTGAGAAGGAGGAGTGGGGGGTTGCCTTACCAGCTGCAGACTGGTGCCTGGGAGGGTCCCAGCTCCTGCTTTGTGCGTTCAGGATCTCCGGGGAAACCATCCACTTGCTGAAAGGTACTTGTTGGCTACTGCAAAGCTGGACATGTCCCACGGAGCTGACAGACTCTGCTCCTCCGGGAGCTGTGACCCTTCACTTGATCTTAAAGATCTTTTCCACCCCAGAGAGGCAGATCAGCCCACCTGGGTTTGATCTTTATCAACAAACAGGTAGGTCTGTGATGAGGAAAGCAAAGGTGTGTCCGCAAAATTTCCTGAGCTGGCTTCCAGATGGATAAGTTCTTGCATCTCTGATACTGTTTCCAAACTCTTGGCTGGGTGATCTGTAGCAGGGCACATCTGGAGCAGCTGGAGAGCCCTGACCTTGCAGGGTGTCATGACACTGTGGTGCTGTATGATGTGCAATGGGAGCATGTAATGTCTGTAGATGTGAGATAGAGTATTGTGTCAGGAGGTGGAAGGGGGTGCTGTGCAGCCAGGCTGGATGGCGGCACTGGAATGGCACCGAATGTGAATTCCTGCTGACTCATTACACTGATGAGGTGCTCAGTCCCCCCCTGCGATGGGCTCTGACCATGCACAGCAGGATTAGGGCTGCCTTCGGGTGTTCACAGTGTCTGTGGGAGCCAGGTGCCCCTTTTGGGGCATAGATCAACGCCTTTGGCTCTGTTGCTTGGAGCAAACGGAGTCTCAGATATGAGGAGCAGGGATATTTCCAATCATCTTCCTCTCTGTGGCATGGATTTCCCAGTCCTGCCTCTTGCCTTCCTTTTATTTGGTTGGTTTGGGAGCATGTTTTGCTTTGATGGGAACATGCCCAGCAGTATTCTTGGGAGTAAAATCAAGCACCACCACCGGCATGAGCTCCCCTTGGCTCTGACCCTGTCAGCTCTGTGCACGTGGTGCTTCACCAAATGCACTCCAGGACAGAGAGACTTGGGCAGCTGAGGGCAGGATGGGCTCCTGCCCCATGGGCAGAGGTGTGAGTGGCCATGGTGGCCAGGGAATGGTGTGGGATGTCCCAGCAGGAAACACCTTTTCCTCTTGAGAAAGCTATTGGATAAATCTGCATCCTGCAGTCCCCTGCGCCCTGCCATCTCCTCTGAGCATGGCCCTTTTGGAGCCTATTTTGACCACTCCAGCTTTTCCAAGCATTCACATCTGCTTGTGAAGGGCTGGGATTTGGGCATTTTAGTGTTCAAAATCATCACAATATGCAGCCAAATCCTTGTAAGCCAGCTGAACCCTTTTGTGCTCCTGTGGGCATCTCTGATTTATGGGATAAGCTCAGCAAATAACGTGCAAAAAAGGTGTGTGCCATGTGGGATGTGCCAAAACAATAAATCCAGATTTCTCCCTTGTTTCTCCAAAGGGCTTTTGGGAACCAGACATCCGGTATCCAAAAGAAAACATGCACGGGTTGTCTTTCAGCATGAGTTCCTTGGCTTTGTTTGTTTATTTTTATGATGACGGTGATTGGAAACTAAAGGTCGAGAGACTGATGGATGTGCTTGCCACAGCTCTGTGTCCTGGCTGGAGTCTAATACTTGTGGTAGAGTGATCCATAAAAATCCAGCCTATAATGGAAAACATCAAAAAAACAAGCCCCTTCTTTGGCCTCCCAAGGAAGGAGCTGTGTCCTGCCTGAAGCTCTCTCAGTACTTTGGAGAAGGAGAGATTTCCAAGTGGTTCAGGGGTAATGAAGCTATTTTGTCAGCATGACGGCTGACAAAATCCGAACCTTTTTCTGAAGTGTGTTTGTAAAGTTTCATCTCAAAATAACTCACCCTGAGTATTTCCATACCGCTCAAAGTGGTATTTTTCCGGGATAACTGGTGCATGGAACCATTTTTTATTAATACTGGATGGATGTTTGTGGGTTTATTGGGTGCAGAAGTTGAAAGCTGGCTATTCCGTGAGGGCGTCTGAAGGCATCAAGCTGGGCGAGGGTTTCAGGAAGCTGTGAGCCTGTGGTGGAGTCAAGAACGTTGATGTTTTAGGAGATTAATCACTAGGTTAAAGGCAGGAGTCTCCAAATTTCTCTTCAGCCCCATCTGGCTTCCAACAGCAATGTCTTTGTTAGCAAAGTCTCCTGCAGTCAGATCCAGCAGGAAGCCACGCAGCCTGGAAAATGCAAGGATGCTTAGAGAGGGTGTTGAGAAGAAAGGAGCTGAAGCAGGGGGTGTTTGGGAATGTGTTTTAGGAACGCTGTTAGCCACGTGAACTTGCTGGTTTTGTTTGGAATGTGCCAAGCGAGGACAGAGCAGGTTATTTGTGCATTGGGGGGTTGGAGAGGGGACTCACATGGTGGCTTTCATTGCATTCTCCTCCCAGACGCTCTCAGGCATCGACACAGGGACCATGAGGTGGTGTCTTCCAGTGGCAGGACTTGAGAGGAGGATGCAGTGGCAGCGGATGGTAATTGTTGAGATCTACACCCTCTCTGCTTCCAGGGAAGAGATTTATTTCTCACGAATCCTTAGTACTGCTGGCTTGGCTACAGCAACCTGCACCTTGGGCCAAGGCCTCTTCCCAGGCTTTGCTGAAGCTGCTGGGACATCCCTCAATGAGATCAAGACCTGCAGCAAAAGTTGCAAGAGATTCTTTCTTTCCTGGGAGACCTGTCTCTGTTGGCTCTGGAGGCCATGAGCTCAGCTCAGCCCTTTCCATATGAAAGGAAGACTCACAAGTCTCAGCTGAAGCTTCATCATGGAAAAAATCCTAACTGCTACTTGTTCCATTTGCTGACAATGCGACTGGTGTTGGCAGAGGACGAGAAGAGGTGGTGTTGGGTCTGCATGTGTGTGTTGATGCCACCTGGGCAAGGGGGCTTGGAGCATGAAGTGTGAGGTGTGAGGACCTGCTGTCTTAGGCCTGGTGTGGGGAGGGGGCTGCAGCCCCTCTGATGTGGCTCCTCTTGCCCTGACCTGGACCCTTCTCATCTGGGAGTGTGATTTCTCCTCAGTGAGCAGAGCTGCCGCTGGGAGCAGGGGTGGGTCCTGGGGTTTTGTCTGGGCTCCTGGAGACCGCCTGGTGGGATGGCAGCCTGGACAAATTCTCCATCCCCTTTTTTCTCCTGTGCCTTGAAGGCCTTTTCAGAGAAAGAATCTGATCTTTGCCCAGATTGATTAAATTGATTTCTTACAACAATAGGTGTAGATGCTGTCCTTGTCCCTGTGATGAGCCCACTCCCAGGGCGCTGGCTCTCCCACTCTCATGCTGGCTGGACAGGCTGTCCTCCAACTCTACTTTGGGCTGCAGCCCGCCAGACAGCTCGTTAGAATTCACCTCCTGCTCCCTGCACGCATGTAGCAGATTCTTAATCACTCTGCCTCGGTTAAGTCTCCCATTGTTAAGTCAGCGCTCTGTGCACTTGGCCGTGGGGAGGCAGAGGATGGCTCAGAGGAGCTCCAGGGCATGGCCAGCTCCAGGACTTGGAGTTCAGCTGGTGGAGGGAAGAGCTATTGATTTTTCTCTGCCTTGTTTTCCAGTGGAGTTGTCAGTTTTCCAACCAAATGTTACACGCTCTTAATGATTTGCTGTCAAAACTTTTGTTTTAAGGTCTTGCCGTTCACCTTTCTGGAGGTGAAGTGTGAAGTCAGCACTATGGAGGCAGGATGGGAAGCAAGATGCTTCCCACCTCTTTGGGTCATTTGTTGTCAGATTAAAGAGAGCACGATGTTGTGCAGGGAGGTGAAGAGGGGCTTTGTTTGCTCGTTGGGCACAGAGACCGAAGGCGTCGTGTCCTACCTAGCTGTCTCTGGAGAGGACTGGCAAAACTGGAGGTGCTTCACCTGCCTGAGAGCACAGGTGTGTCCCCACATGGGTGGGGATGGGTGTGTCCTATCCTTGGCCGTGCTCTATCTGGTCTTCCAGGGCTGTTCATTGAGGTCAGTTAATTCATCATTCACTGAGGAAGAGTCTTGCCTTCTCCGTCTGTTGGTGCATCTTGTACTCCATCTCCTGTATCTCAAGGCCAACCTATAAATCGAGGCTGATCCAGATGTGTCTGATGCCAGTGAGAGGACAGTTGGGTTGGATGAGGTGGGCACCCAGCCACCCTGCAGCAGCTCAGACAAAGCCAACACACATTTGGCAGATGTTCCAAGGGCCCCTTGGTCCTTCTGTGGGGTTTTACATGCCTGGAGAAGTGATGACTTCCTCTGCTGTCTCCAGAAGAGCTGATGCTCCTGCCTGGAGGAGGAGGGGAGAGTGCCCTGTTCCCTCCCATGTGGGTGAGGCAGCTGCTGGCACTGGCTGGAACTTCAATTCTACTGGATTTGCCCTCTGTCACGGCCGAGCTCTTCCCCAGTCCCTGGTGGGTTCCTCTTCCCTCTGGTTGCTGGGGACCAGAGCAGTGCTCAGAGAGGAATCTGCTGTTGGTCCTTTGGCTGATGCTTCCGCAGGAGACAAAGTGCTGGTTATTTATTGCTTGGTCTTCTCTGTGTTTTGGCTTTCCTTGGGCACATCTCCCACACACCCCTCAGGGGAAGCCCACCCCGCAGGCAGCGTTCCCAGCAGCACATCCCCACGGCTCTGCCGGTGGTTTTGGGGTTGGCAAGCACTGCCAGGACCCGCACTTTGGACATCTGTGTTCCTCCTTTGTCTCATCACCATCTCTGTGCCTTGCAGCCTGCCTCAGGTGTAGTGGGGTTGTTGTGCCCTGGAAGAAATTATTGTCACGAGCTCATTTTAATCTGTTTTTCCTGATGAAATGGGAGGGAAATTTCTTGTTTTGCTTCCACACAGAGATAGTGTGGCCACTGGAAAGAGATCCGTATTAAAGTTTAGGACTGGGAGGAGGGTGGCACAGCCCTGGGGAAAGCCCCAGGGAGGCCAAGGGCTCCATCCTCAGTAGGAACCCTCTTCACCCCATGCATTGTTCCTGCCTTGGGAAGCCCAGGCCTTTGCCTAGGGCAGTATTTGCTCAACCCCTTCCACATCATCCCCTGTTCAAACCCAGCATTTCCGTTTCATCTGATGCCACTTAGTTCTTAAAGCTGTGATTCTGAATTTCACAGTGTTCCTTGTCAGTCCCAGCAGGAAATATGTTTGGGACTGGTTGGGAAACAGAAGGGGGAAAAAAATTACCAGAAGGGTTTTTTTTCACTCCTTTGATCAGTCTTTATTTATTTATTTATTAGCAGAAAGTGCAGTGAGAGCACAACTCGTCTCCTGCAATCTGTTTGCTGCTTGCTGGGTATTAGAGGATGACACCAGCTGGGCTGGTAAAAAAGTCTTTAAAAAGAATAGTCCCAAAGCCACATTAGCAATTAAACATGTCTCTCCCTGAACTCTGGAGTTTAATCCATTTTCTTCCCGCTTTTTCTCTTCTTCTTCTTTTTTTTTCCTCTTGTTTTATTTCTGGGTTCTGGTAGGAGTCTGTGCCAGGTGGGGGTTGTGCCTCAGACTGATGCTGAGTTATTTTGTATTCCACTCAGGATTAATTAATGCAATGCATGAGTGACTCCTGGTTGATGGCTCCACTCTGAAGGGACATGGGGTGAGTGGTGCCTTTGGGTCAAAACTCTGAGTGCAGGATTTGATACGCTGAATCATGGACTTATTGAGGTTGGGAAACACCTACGAGATCACCAAGTCCAACCATCAACCAGCACCATCACCTTGTTCACCACTAACCCACGTCCTCCCAAACCGTTCCATGATTCTGATACAGCAGCACAGACAAAGCCCTTTCTATATGGGACCAGAGCCTTAAAGAGCCATGGGAAACTGATGTGGGAACCACATCCTTCCCCCATTCCGGGGCAGCAGGAGGTGCTGTTCTCCAGCCCCACCTCCCCCGGGTTGGGCTACAGGGGCCGGGCTGGGGGGTTCCCATCCTCTCATCCAAACTCAGTGTGAGCAGAGTGGGACAGGGCGAACGCTGGGTGCTTGGGGGGTCCCACCAGAGAGACAGCCCTGGCACCAACCTCCATTCACTGCTGGGCTGAGGCACAGGGAGAGCAGGGAAAATTAAGGAGAATAGAGAGTAATAAACGTGACGGTTTTGGTGTAATTTAAATCCAAGTCATGCCCCACTAGGGAGTTTATCGTTTCAGGTTGCCCACGGCTGAGCTTTGTGTAACCTCGGGTAAGCGACAGGATCCCGTACACCTCTAGTATGATCTGTGATGAGTTGTTTAGTGCTTGAAATCTACTTCTTAACTGTTGTAAAACACGGCGATTGAAAAATAGAAATGAAATTCTAATGGGGCTGTTCCAGAGCCCAAGCCGAGGCCTCTCATGGAAACTGTTGCTTGCAGCAGCCCTGCCAGCACATAAATCCATGGCGTCAGAGGGAACAAAAAGTTCCCGTTGGCAAAGATCGGCTCTGAAGAAAGATGAAGGGGCTGATGGGGGGAATAAAGGGAAGAAAAGCAAATTAGATCAAGGTTCATTGAGTGACCCTCAGAGTGGGGGTCTGCCAGGAGGATCAGTGTGGGAGGGTTTTTCTTGTGTCTTGATACTGTTCAATGTTGAAAGAGTCTTTTGACCGATTGGTGGATGAGCAGGAAAGGGGGCTGCTGGAGCAGGATGGGGCCAGGAGCAGGCAGGGGGAATGGGCAGGGAAGGGGCTGGGAACAAGCAGAGGGAGCAGACAGAGGGAAGGGGCTCAGAGTGGACAGGGGGAACAGGCAGGGAAAAGGCTAGGAGTGGGCAAGGAGCAGGAAGGGAAGGGTTTGGAAATGAGCCAGGAAAGTAGGCAGAGGGAAGGGACAGGGAACCAGCACGGGGGCAAGCAGGGAAGGAAGGGGCCGGGAGCAGGCAGGGATTAGGATTCCTGTGTCAGCCTTTCATTATAATAACTCAGGATCTGCTGCAGGAAACGTCCCAGGTGTCTTGGCTGATGTAGCTGAGCTCCTGGTGTGGTGGCAAAGGCTACAAAGGGGCGAGACTGATTTTCCTGAATGTGGGAACTCCTGTTTTTCCTTCCATGTGCATAGTTCTCCTGAGCTGTTGCTCCACTGCTGAACTTCTTTGAAAGCTGCTGCAGGGACCCAGACTCTCTCCCTGCCCACTGGGCTTGGGAATCACCTCAAGACCCCAAGGAGCTGGGATGCTCCATGGCAGCTCCTCATGCTGGTGATGCTGATCTGCTGCCCACCAAGCCAGGCCCCAGTGGGACTTACTGGGCTAAAAAGTGCCTCTGGTTCCAGTGCCATCCCAGTTATCAGGGATTTGGGAAGCCCCTCCTTTGGGAGGAGAGGGGATGTGAGAGCCTCAACTTTCACATCAAATCAAGCATCCCAGGGCTGGTGTGTGTGTTATGCTGAGACTTTGGGGAGAAGCTCAAACGTTAACTCAAATCCACTCCAAAGGCTTGGGGGAAAAAAAAAACCAAAGCAAACCCACAAGGTGTTTGTTTATTTTCTGGAACTCTTGGGTTTCTCCAGCCAGCCTCATGACTCCCTCAGGCTCTGACTCACTGGGATGGAATGGAAGGCCTGCACTGCGCAACTGGAGGATGGTGGGCAGGGGCTGCCTAGGGGCTGCTTCTTGCCTCTCTAGAGCCCTTGCCTTGCTGGTGCACCCCAGAGATGGTGGCTCCAACAGTGTGCAGGTGAGAACTCAGAGGCCATTTTTAAAGTATTACTTTGTTAAGGTGAGCCTGGACTGAAAGGAAACCCTTTGGAGCAGGTGCTGGAGGGCAGCATGCCTGGCTGGGATGTAAAGCAGGGTGGATGTGCAGTGTAGGAGGTGACTAGTGTTGGATTAGGGATGGAGGTGAGTGCAAGAGCAGGTCTGTTGGCCATGCTGCCTTATCTGGGGGGCTTTCCCACCAATGACAATGCTAAGAGTCTGCTCCCTGCGGGGCAGGGACTCTCTGCATCACCAGAGGCTTCTGGCAGCTGGACCTGGGCAGATTTGAGGCACCCTGGGTGCTTGGGTGAAACTGCCTGAAACACTGCTCTGGTTGTGGTCAGTGTAGAGCAGAGCTGGTCTTGGCGGTGCCCAGGCTCAGCTGGGCTTTTTTGATGGGTACCATACTCATAGTGCCAGAACAAGGATGCCAGGGATCATGAAACCTACCTGTGTTACCCAAATCAGTGCATTTGGGGGTAATCTGTAGGTGGTGGGGGCTCCCCCCTAGCAGGACGTCTGCTGGATCATGTTCTACTCGCCACATTTCAGGGCATCTGTTATCCTTAATTCTGCAGGTACAGGAATCCCAGGGCTGTAGGAGTTCAGTCTGGCCTTTAAATACCAGCTTTGTGCCCTTTGTGCCTTTCAGAAGGCCAGAAGCATAGATCACCAGCACTGGTTTCCTGCAAGTCTTGTGGCTTTCTGTAAAAAAAGCCAGGGAGCCAAGGTCCAGGGGATACTTGGGTGATCGAGTGCAAGGGCTGGGGTACTGGGGAGAAGGGTGGGAGAAAGTGATGCTTAATCCTATATCAGTGCCTTGGACATGGGGCTGTGAGGGGATGGCAGGCAGAGAGGGGGCTTTGTGCAGGGGGACACTGCTGGTGTTCCCTTCTGCCACTTGTTCTTCCAGAGTCACCACAGCTGCACAGAAAACTGCAAGTTCTTCCCTGCTGAACCCGACAAGGTTTTGTGCTTCTCAAAGCTGCACGTAGCCATTGAATGCTTCCATGGGCTTTTACTGAGGAGTTTAAGGACTATGTGTTTTAGTAACGTATTCTATCAGGCCAGCAGAGGGTCTGACCCCAGGATTTGATCTGTGGTTATTCTGAATGCTCACCTGCCCTTCGGTGAACACCTTGCTGTGTTGAGGAGCTTCAGCAGCATTACAGGAAGCTCTGGATCATAGCTCTGCAGCTCTGGGCCAGCTGCACTCTGGGCAGGAGGCATTTGACCCCTGTTCAGAGGCATTTGCCTTTTCCATGTGCCCCTGGCCAGTTGCTGCCACTTGCCTTTAGTTGATAATGTCGTGGTTTAGCTTGGCGCAGGTTTTGAGCATATTTGAGTGGGTGTGTAAATTTGAGGGTACCTGGCATTTGGCCAGGCTCAAACCACGGCAAATGTCCTCAGTAATTTCACCAAATCCCTGCTCTTCAGGGTGTAAAAGCCCATTGTAAAAGGGCTTTGCCCAAGGCAGTGGTTGAGTCCCCATCCCTGGGGGTATTTAGCAGATGTGTGGATGTGGCACCTGGGGGACATGGGTTAGTGGTGGCCTTGGCAGGGTTCAGGAACAATTGGACTCAGTGATCTTAGAGGGCTTTTCCAACCGAAACAATTCTGTGATTCTCTGTGGGCTTTTGGATTCTTGGGGTTGTTTGCGGTTTTTTGGAAAGGAGAAAAGGGTGAGCTGAGAGTGACTGGGGAGGATGGTGGTGGTGCTGGAATGGCACAAGATGGGGCTCCTGTATTTGAGATGAGCACGGCACCTCCAGCGCGGCCTTGGGAGTGCTCCAAGACCTCACCCCAGCTCATCACTTTGGTACATTTGGGTTCTTTTCAAAACAGCTCACCCTTCCCCCAAACTTCAACCGTGGCTGAGCCCACTGACTTTTCTGGCGAAATAACTGGAAATTTAGGGCATTCCTTCCTAGTGCAGATAAGAGAAGGGAGCTTTTCCTTTTATCAGAAATGAATGCTTTTTTTGCTTGAGAAGTGAACAAGGGGTGATGGGAGCTTTGCACTTCACTGGGTGCAGCTTTAGCCAAGTTTGAAGCAGCTGGAGCAGGTTTTGGCATGAGCACTTACCCTGCGCTCAGCGTGAAGGCTCCAGTGGTCCCTCCCCTCCGCTCTTCCCAGATGTTGTAACTTTTGGAAAAGTCTGCCCTGGGTTGGTTCCTGGCCTCATTCCTCAAGGTGGTTTGCAGAGAGGCTTGGGCAGCCCCTCTCCAGCAGCACGGCACAGGGTAGGGAGCTCTTGGGTTGCTCGGCACCACTGGCCGGCATAAGATCATGGTTTTGGAGGGATGAGGAGGGCAACATGGCTGTCTGAAGGCAGGGCTGGGCACATGGGCTCCCCGTGCACTGCCCAAATTCACTGCTTTTGGGCACTTTGGGGCACCTGCCAGCAGCACGCCATGTCCCTGGCCCCAGGGCAGCTGCAGCAGGCAGGGCTGTTTGCTCCAGGAGGGAAAACCTGTTCAGGCATTTTCTCTCGTGCTCATTACTGTAAGACATTGGAGCTTGAGTAATCTGTGGGGCTGGTGCCCAAGATCTTCTGGATAAGCTGGCCCTGGTATTGTGCTGGGGCAGCCCAGGAGCGTGTTGGGATGTGCTGGAGGAGTCTGTGGGCTTGGACCCCTGCACCGGTGTGGGGCTCAACCCGTCGGAGTCACCAGTGGTGCCCTGGCTGTGCTGGGGGTAGCGCACAGGCTTTACTTGCCCGGGATTTCTGTGTCAGCCGCAGTGCCAGTTGGTCTGGTGGGACTCTGGGATACAAAGAAGCTTTGGAAGTGTAGTGTCCCCTCCACATCTCTGCAAAGTCTCCTGTAATACCCCATGCCTTGCCGGATCAAAGGGAGTCCCCAGACAGCACCAAAGCTCTGGCCACAGAAGAAACTCTGAAAATCTTGTTTATGCCATTGTTTGGTGATGGTTTGGGTGACTTTTTGGTGGATTTAGGCATTTTGTTTACTTTTCCAGAAGCAAAACAGCAAAGGGAAAAAGGCAGAAGGACTGGGACTCTCTGCTCGTGTGTGCACAAGGAGTTAAAGCCTTCTCCAGCGTTGGTGCGTTCACCCTGAGGCTCAGTTTGTACTGTGTGCGTCTATCTCAGCATCTCCAGCGCTGGTTTGAACAGTCTCACCGTGGCTTTACATAAGCAACAAATCAGCCAAAATAAGCCCCATTCCGGGCAGTTGTTGGCGCGCTGATTCTACTTCCAAGAGAAACCCAAGGGTTTGCGTCCTCCTTTGTGCTTTGGCAGCGCCCACACCGTGACCTGCCAGCCCGGGCATGGCTGGGCTGGTCGGGTGGGAGCAGGGAGCGCGCCCGATGCCGGCTTTTGGCGTTCCCAGGATCCTGCCTGCTGCCCCCGCAGCCAGGTGCTGCGGCAGGGAGCCCAGAGCACCCTCAGAGCTCACCCAGACGAGCGGTTCCCACTCCCCTCGGCGTGGCTCAGAGCCAGGCAGGGAGAAACTCAGGGCAGGTTCCCCGAGAAATGTGGGCTGGCCCAGCTGAATGTGGGGGTGAACGTGCCCCCGGCAGCTCTCACATGCTGGTGCTGGGAAGGTGGAAAAGTTGGTTCAGCGCAGGCACGTCCCACAGGAAGCAGGAGTTTGGGAGATGGTTATTTAGGCAGCAGCAGTCTCCACAGGCTTTACACTTCATAGGATCACAGAATAACCTGAGCTGGAAGGGACCTACCCTTTCTGGCCAGCTCCTCCACTTTTTCCATCCAAATTTGGTCTTCTGCCAGGGAAGGTGAGGAGGGGAGACCCTGGTTGTGGTGTCACCCTCCAGCCCATGCCTGGTGCTGCTCTGTGTCAGCCTCTCACTGAGCACAGCAGCCCCATAGCAGGAGACAACTGTGAATGAGAGGGAAGGTCTCCCAAGGGGAACATTGAGCTTAATGGTCCCTATTTATTCCTGTCCTGCCTTTCCCAGCTCTGGGTTGTGGGTTTCTAAACTGTCCTTAGAGGCTCTTCTTGTTCCCATGGGCAGGAACATAGCCAGACCCCAGTGGAAGAGCATTTTCCTCAATGGCTCCCAATGCTACTCTCATCTGTCTTCATGGTATTAAGGGAAAGTAGCAGGTTGTTTCCTTCAGACAGGCTGTTCCCTTGTCAGTTCAGAGTGGATAAGGTTGCCAGGGCTACGTGGGGACAGGGGAGACATGCTCCAGGGTCATCCTGGCTGTCCTTGGAGTGTTCAGGCATCTTCGGGATAGGGAGGACTTTGTATCACTCTGTGCTGGGCTGTGCCTTCCTGCTACTGCTGCCGCTGCCTGCCTCATGCCAGCTCCCTCCATCGGGGTCAGGTTCCGCCAGGTGCCACCAGGTGTAACCAGGAGCCTCTGGGTACTGCCAGGTGTTACCAGGTGCAACCAGGACTCTCTGGGTGCCATCCGTGCCGGGTGCTGTCTCTTACGGACCCGGTGCCTGAGTGCTGACAAAAAGTGCAAGGTTGCGGCTGCCTTTCAAACCCTGACACTGATGTTTTGTGACAATTAATCTTGCTATTTATATCAGTCTAATTAGCAGCGTTATTAATATTATCGAGGCGCCACAGTGGTAATTACATGTCTGCTTAACATGTGCTATCAGTGCTGTTCCAATCCAGTGTGATTTCGCCTGACATTATCCCACCATTAGCATTGTTTGTTGTGTGCTTCGGAAGATAATTTGATGCTCCTAATCACTGCGATCCTCATTAGCAAACTGTCCCCACGTGCCCAAGCTTTTGAGAGTGATGCCACCAAGTGGTGCTGCTTCCCTAGGGATGTTTCTCTGAGAAGTCTTCCCCATTTTGGGGCTTTCCTGTCTGTCAGGCTCTCCCTCAGAAGAGAGGGAATCCTTGGAAGAGCCTGCCCCCCAAAAATCAAGCAAGTAGATCTTTGCTCAGGCCTTTGCAGGAGCTTCTGGTCTTTTGCCTCTCCTTCTTCCCCTGCCAAGAGCTTAAATATTTAAAATTTAAGGACACATATAGCTGAAGTGCAGGGGACTTGGCTTTAAGGGAGCTTTTCCATCTTTTATGCTACAGCATTGACCACTAACAGGACTATCCTGCTGGAGCAGCTGGCCCTGGAGCTGGTGACTGTGACAGACAGACCATCTTTGCACCTCCTGCTGTTCCTTGTGTCCTTGGGGGGACAGGGAAGGTGGACACAGGGGATTGATGCAGGTGAGGGTCTCTACTTCCTCCCATGTACTTTGCATCACCACCTGCCATGCTGGGAGATCCTCTCCCATTGCTAAACCCCCCTGCTAAAGGCAGGGGTTTGCCAGTCTAAATGTGGAACAAGATGCTTGCATATCTAATTCGGGACTAAAATTGGGGTATAAATACCAGAGTAGGTTTCCAGCCTTCCCTGCTGTGGTTCTTCTGACACTGATGTGCCATGGAGTGATGCCCATGGTGGGCACGGACACCTTAGGTCCCACCAGTGCTCATTGCAAGACCCTGCAAACCTTTTCCTCATTCTGGACATGTCTCCTGTGGCTTTACCTCTTGGAAAGCCATACGGCACGAAATCACCTGCGGAAACGTTGGGGTTTCTGTCCCATGCAAATGAATATCCTCCTCTGGGTGACAAGGACCTGCGGGCTAGGTCCCCATGAGCGTTTATTTCTGCCCCAAGGCCAGCCCACCCATGCTGATCTTCCATCCAGCTCCTGGGAAAGATTTTAAACTGAGAGGAATCCTTCAATATGGGACAGGTGAAGAGATGCATGTGATTCCTGACATTCTCCCGCCTGCTGTTCTGCCTCAGCCAACTGTCCCGCGGCTCCAGCTCCTCCAGCTGCTGCTGCAGAGATGGGGGAAGGAATAAAGAAGGCTCCTGAGTGTGCGCAGGAGTTGGATCAACAGGGAATTAAAACCCAGCTGCTGGAGCATTTGATCGGCTTGTTTGATCGTCAGAGCTGGAAGATGAATTTTTTTTCAGGAAGATGGATTTTTTTCAGGGCACGCTGGGAGAGGGAAGGCTCTGGAGTGCAGGCTCTGTATTCCGTTATCAGGCGTTGGCAGCCAGCTCAGTGCCCCCTCTCCAGCACGAGCCCCTGATGGGGGGTGTGAGGGGGGAAGGCTGTGAAAAATTGGGGCTGAGGGATTAACATTTCACAAGCTTTGGTAATGACTCTCCTGCCCTGTGTCCTGCTGGGAGGGGGCTCAGAGGGGGCTCTCTTGGGCAGGTGGTTCTGGAGCTTCTGGCTGCCAAACTCAGGGATGCTATGCCCCAGTTCTTGCTGGTGGGATGCACCCCAGAGATGGGATGTGTATCGCAGCCCTGGAGATGGGTGTAACAGCTCCCAGACAGGTGTTTCAGCCCCAGAGATGGTGTGACAGCCCCAAGATGGGTGTCACAGCTCTCAGAGAGGTGTAACAGCCCTGAGATGGGTGTCAGAGCCCCAGAGATGAGTGTAGGCAGGATGGTTTCCTTCCCTTCGGGTTTCTCACTGAGATGTTCCTATCAGACTGTCTCCCCATCCTTGGTCATTGTCACCCAGCACAACCTACTCTTCCTTCTCCTTCTCCTCAGCCCTCATTCACTGTTCACCTCCAGCTCTCATCCCTTCCAGCATGGATTGCCTGATTTCAGGCTCTGCCTGTACTCAGGTCTCAGATGGAGGAACTGAGAATAATCCATAGGGACAGGAGGTGGGTGCCAGTGCCGTGGCAGGTAACAGTGAGGTGCTGATAGAGGCAGGAGAAGCATGAGGAGGATGAGACACCAAATAAACCCTCAGGCTGGGACAAACAGGCGGGCTAGAGCCTGAGCCATTTGCAGATATAATTTATGCATTTATTGCCAATTAATATTTTAGATTAAAACTGTGTTCTGCAGTGTTTTGGCTCAGTAAAGCTGAATCCTGTGTCATGCTCACAGCACAAGTCAGGCATGGTGTCATCCGTGTCGCTTGTCACCCACCAACCTCTGGTGCCTGAGCTCTGCAGAATTCCCTATGTCTCCTGCCATAATTTAAAATGCAGGAGCTTTAGCTTCGCTCTCCAGCTAATTTTGTACTTGTAATTCAAACCGTTTCTTCCCAGTGTTTAGGCGTGAATTCTGCTTCGCAGCCACTTTATGTGTTTCCCATTCAATGTGGGAGCAGCCAGATCTCAATCTTGACGTGCAGCCCAGGCAGTGAGGAGGTGGGGATCAGGTACCTTCTTCAGGACTCTTCTTTTTGCTTGAATTTTGCTAATTTGGTTTGAGAGGTGAGATAGGAATTGAATGAAGTGATTAGGGAATCTTTGATAAACCCGTTATCTGGTGAAAATCACAAAGCGGCTTTTTTGATGTTGAATGGAACCAGATGTTCCTTGGGAATGTATGAATCTTCCATGAGTTTCCCTCTAGCACTAAACTCCCTGCTCAGTGCATTCCCTTTGAATTCCATCTCTTAATTTCTGCCACAGACCGTTTGTTGTTTATTAAGTGCAAATAGGAACTTGTGTAAGTGACTTGCCAAATCCCATATTTCCTTTAGCAGCCTCAGATGGGTGTTTGTACTCCTGAGATGATATCGCTGCTTGGAAAGGCTATTGGAGCCTGTGGAACCCCAGCCATGCCCTGAGCCAGGTGTCCCAGGTGTCCACAGGACGGTGCCATGGCTCCTGAGGACACATCACACATCACAAGGTTTTGTTAATAGAACTCTCCTGGTTGTGAATCACACAGAGAGCCTCAGAGGGTGAGGAGGAAACTTTAGTGGATAAAGCGTTTGTTGATGCTCTTTCAGGTTGTTTGTCCTCTTCTGCCTTCAGTAATTGTTGGTGACACTAAGCCTCCTGCTATTCAGACGCACCTGTGTACCTCACATCAGTGTGTCAGGCTTTTTCCCTGGAAATTCCGTCTCTGAATTCTCACACACCCTCTGAGTGTTCCAAAGTGCTCTTCACAGCCAGGCAGTTACCTGCAGCAAGAGCAGTTAACGATTGCAGTGTCATTAGAGCACCCCTGGAGACTGCTGTTCACTGGGCTTAGTGTGATTCCTTGCCCTGCCCTGCCTTTCCCTGCCCTTCCCTGTACCTGCCCTGCCCTTCCTTCCTTTTACCTGCCCTCCTCTTCCCTCCCCTACCCTCTTCTCCCCTCCACTCCTCTCCTCTCTTTTGAGGAAAACAGATGATGTTCTTTGCTTACCATGTGTTCATTGAACTCCTTCAAAAGATGCATCTTCTTTCCACCAGTCAGCTCTTCCATGAGGATATACATATTTATGGAATGGAGCATTATTTATCTTTTATACTTTGAAACGATTTTGTTCACTTTGGCTTCAAAGCCAGCAGTGCCAGGGTGCTGGCTCATTCCTGACAGTCCATCCTCAGCTGTGGGGCTCTCAGGATGTGTTTCCTCATGGTCTGATCTCTCCTCGAGCTGTGTTGCGGTTGGTTTGTTCTCTGATTATCCCTCTGCCTTCCAACAGCTCCTCCAGGCACTCAGTGTGTTCTGGTTTCTAATCCTTCCCCATGCCCATGGTTGCTCTGTGTTTCAGGCTATGGGTTGTGCCTGTCCTTTGCCTTCCCAGGGTTGTGGGTGACTCCTACATGACCTTGCCCTAGGTCTTGCTGGCCTTCTCCCACGTCAGGCTCCTGAGGTGCTGCTGGTGGAGCTCTCTGGGCATGGGACCATGTGAGTTGTCTACCCATGGGGGTCTTACAGACCCCAGATCTGGCAGAGTGTGCAACAGGGATTTGTGCGCCTGGGTGTCTGGGAAGGATCTGCACTGCTGCCAACACTCGGATCCTCCAGCTCCAACACAGGACCTGCAGCAGGATCCCCAAGAGGTGGAAGGAACTTGTTCCCTTGCAGCCTTCACAGAGCAATCCCCCTCTGCAAAGAGGGCTTTGGACGTCATCTACAAGGCCGCAGTGTCCCAAAAGGGTGACAAACGAGTCCCTTTTGCTGCATGGGTGAGACAGAAACCTGAAAGGATGGAAGGCTGGAAGGTTGAGACTGAAGGAGCAGGTGGGCATCTGCAGGGTCTTCTTTCTTTTTTTTTTTCTCTATCTCCTCAATTTTTGTGGTTTCATCACTGTGGCAGAATAAAATAGGATCATTATTAATGGCTTACTTTTCTGACAGAAGGGATTTTTCAGGGAAGCAGGAATTCCAGTGACTCTTGGCTCCCATGGAGACAACAGAACTGCTTCCTGGGTTTCTCCCAAAATGAGCCCTGGGGATTTCTGGGGCTGGTGTGAGGGGACCATGGCTGGTGGGGAGCTCTGGGGCTGCTGCCAGCAGCTGGCTTCTTTTGCTCACCATCACCCATGGTGCAGTGAGCTCAGAGGGTGGAAGGTGGGGGGCTATTCACTAGCCCTTCCACCCCTCAGGCTGTGCAGCTGTAGTAGTTCCTACAGCAGAGCATCAGAAAATGACCCCTCTGTACCTCCTGGTTTGGAAGGAACTGGGAATTACTCACTAGAGAAAAATTCCTGGAAATAGGCATTGCTTGGAGCAGTGGAAATCTTATCCTTCCGCTCTGTCTTTTTAAAGGAATAAATAAAAATAGTGGGAAATGCGCAAATACACTCAGGGTTCACTGTAGTTTGGGAATTTTTTATAGCAAATGCAGCACATTTAATAAGAAAATCACATTTTTTTTAAGCTGAAAAACACACTGCCTGAACTGGGGAGTAAAATCTCAGTGTTTAACTAGGACAGCTCGAACAAGCAGATCATGCTTAGATGACTTCAGGAATGGAAATTGGCTTGTCACAGTCAAGACGAATTTAATAAAAATATTTAAACAATTTTCAACACTTCTGTAATGATGCAGAAAACCAGGATAATATCCAAGCGGAGAAGAATTGCTTTGGAGAGATTAAAGGATGTAAAGACTGAAGGACCTAAATCAGCCATATGCGTTTCTGCCAGGATGAACCTCTTTGATGCCCAGAGGCTGCCCCCTTCCTGGAAGTGTTCAAGGCCAGGGGCTTGGAGCAACCTGGTCTAGTGGAAGGTGTCCCTGCCTATGGCAGGGGTGGAACTGGATGAGCTTTAAGGTCCCTCCCAACGCAAACCATTCTGGGATTCACTGATTCTGGTGAGTGCTGGGCAGATGCAAACAGCTGCCTTGGGTGCTGCTGGCACCATCTGCCCATCGTACCCATTGAGGCAGCAGATAGGGCAGGGTGGCATTAAAATGTCCCCCTCAGACTGTTGGATGTCCTGTGAGAGCTGCTACCACATGGCTTGTTCATAGGAGTTAACCCGCCTGTGGGTTGGGAGGATGCCGTGGTGCTCCAGCAGCCATGTGCCTCATGTGTGCCTTCTGACTGCTGGAGGGGCTGGAGCCCGGGGGCTGAGCTGCCACATGTCCTGCCTCTCTATGGCCTGGAAGTGGGTGTGGAGATCTGCCCCAAAATGTCTTGGTTGATAATGAAGGATGTGGGAGAGAGGACACCCAAAAGCTCCTGTGCTGTGCCTGTCACAGGAATGAAGGGAACCAGCTTCTGCTGGAATTGTATTTGGTGTAAGTGTGGAAGCTGAACTTGCCTTTGGGCAGCTCCCGGTTTTCCCCTCTATGTCCGGGAGCTGCAGGAATGTGCTGTGCTTTGCTGAACTTCTGCCTTGTGCTGGCTTTCTGATGGAGTCACACACACTGGTGATGGTGTAGGAGAAGGTCTGGTCACTCAGTAACAGGGAGGGTGTCGGCTGCCTTATTCCCATCCTTTTTCTCATCTTAGCCAGGAAAACAGCTGTTGGGAGGAGAGGGTTAAAACTGGAAGATTTGGCGAGGAAGAATACTTTCACTCAAAGTGACCTTGCAGCTGGGAATGCTAAGAACATCAGTGTGGGAAAACTCTATTTATTACGTCTAGTGTTGTTCATCCTCTGCCTGTTTTGAGAAGTAGAATTCCTGCACAGAAGTAACACTGATAGACATGCTGGAGCCTCATACTGGGGCAGAGAGATCATAAAAACACAGCCTTGTGATGAACTGCATGTGCACAAAGCCCTCTGGTGTATTGGTGTAGGCAGCCCTGCCTGATGGGATGAGCTGAGCCTAACGGAGCAGTGTCTCCATGTGTCTCTGTCCCTAGGATGAGCTTAGCCTGATGAAGATGAGCTGAGCCTCTCTGTCTCTGCCACCCAGCATTATTAGTAAGGTAATGAAATTGATCTCCTCTTTGCGTTTCTGCTGTGGTTTGGTGTCACCCTGGTTACCTGTGTGTGTTGATTCACACAACAGCCCAGCATGGCTTGCCAAGGAACAGCTCGTTCCATGGGAGACATGCGTGTGTGGCCAAGCTCCAGCAGCAGAGGTTGTCTACCACCGCCAGCCATTCTTCTTCTCCTCCCTCCAGTGAGGAGGACAGCCTGTGCCAAGGACTTCCAGGTGTTCAGTCTCTAACAGTATTTTGCCTGAAGGAATATTTTTGGAAGCAAGGCCCCTGTTGCTGTTAAGTAGCACAGGGACAGGAGCAAACGGGGAACAGCGAATGTGCACCCTGGAGCTGCACCAGGCAGCCAGACACAAACCTTGCCAAAACCATGTCCAGACCAAGTCTGCAACTAGTCAGTGACTTTGGAGAAATAACATTAAACTAGTTCATGTGACTTTTCTCCCTTGGAATGGTGCAGGACAGCTTTGATTTACAGGAGAATTAGCAGCACTCCCCAGTCCTCAGGTTGTCTACAGAAGCAAGAGCATTTGGTCACATTTCTGGGTAACAGAGGCTAAAGAGTGAGGGATTGGGAGGAGGAGAGTGGGACCCTGGGTTGCTCCATTGACAGGTAATGGAGCAACTTTTACCCGCAGCCATTTCTGTCACTCTCATTTCTTTAGCTGAGATATACCCCAGGAAGGCAGGAGCTCTGCGTGCGTGCATGTGTGCGTCAGGAGAAGCCGAGATCTCCACCATGGTTGAGGATGTGCTCCAGTTGTGTCCCCAGGGTGTGCAAGGTTGTGCCACAGGGACAGGGTGGTGCTGGGGACAGTCCCAGACCTGGCAGCAGTGTGACTGTGCAAAGCCTGGCCATGTGCCATGTCCAGAGGGCTGAGCAATGCTGCAGATGGTCCCGGACCTGGCGGCAGTGTGACTGTGTGAAGCTCTGGCTGTGTGCTGTGTCCAGAGGGCTGAGCTCCAGGAACGTGTTGAGCTTCAGAGAGGTTATGTCAGTGCAGCTGTGCAGCTGGACCCTTGGGCTGTCCTCCTTGTCCTCCAGACAAGAACTGCTACAGGCAGTGGGCTGAGCGAGACCCTGCGGGTGGAGCTGCTGCACCATGGGGGATCTCCCAGCTACCTCCACAGCTTTGCTGTAGCTCTCCCTGCAAGTGGTGTCAATACTGTTCCCATCCTTCTTCCCATCCTGCCAAAATCCAGAGCTTGTCCAAAGTGGTAGGAGGAATTTCATGGGAAGGATAAACAAGAAGTTCTCATTGCTCTGAAAGTGGTTTCCCCACTCCCCAAGCCAGCAGCCCTTCACCAGTGAGGTGGTGTTGGTAGCCATGGACCAGTGACAAGGCAGTGGAACACCTGGGCAGAGCAGGGGGAGAGGCCCTGGCTGCTCCTCTTGTTTCCTCAGGCTGCTCCTCTTGTTTCCTTTGGTGTATCCAGGGGGAAGACTGGCTGCTGCCATCATATCTTCATTATTAACTCTGTAACTCTTTGGCATCAAATTTCTTGTCCTATCAAAGCTATTTGCTTGCTGCTGCAATTTGCTGCCGTTGCACCGTGGCTTGGCTGACTGTGTGCACACAGGCTGGGGACCTGTCACCTCATGTGCGGTCAATGGTTCATTTCAATGAGGCACCAACAGTGTATGATGGATCATGGTGAAGGTACGAAGTGGGGCCTGGGACATGTGAACTGCACTGGGTTCTGCCGGGCAGGGGATGGGATGGGGACAGCAGACTGGGAAGCAGGAGCAGAGTCTGCAGCAGCAATGCTTTGGGGTCACTGTCCCCAGCACCTGCTGCAGGGACACACCAGGCTTGGTACAGGCTCAGCAGATTTCTGCCCAGTTCTCTCTGCTCATTAGGCTGGTTTTGGAATCATCCAATAATTAAGTGCTGGCGCTGCGGGAAATGTGTGGTGCTGGTCATGGTGTCCTACAGGAGTGCGAGTATGAGTGACACTTCACCATGTGTGAGGTGGCTGCATGACAGAGCTGGAGTATGCTTTTAGCACCTGTTCAGACAACAGGTTTGCTCCCTGAAACCAGGCAGGTTCGGTCAATGCTGGTTTGCTCAGCTCAAGAGAAGATGCTCCAGAAGAGCCGACAAGACACAAATCCAGTATGTGCTGATTCGGCAGCAGCACATGCAGCGGCTGCAAATCCCACATTCAGCTCACCCTGTTTACTCGGGCTTTTCTGCTTTCATTTTTCTTTCCTCACTTTAAATTCCCAAGGAGACACAAGACACGGTAAGTGCTGATGCAGCCCGCACTGGAATGCTGTGTGGAGGAGCATGGATCCCACCTGTCTGCCTCTGTCCCCCAGTCCCTGCTCAGCCCAGCACAGCTGCTCCTACAGGCTCTTGACAGTTCCTTCCTTTCTTTTATCCCATTTATAAATTGGAGCATGGCCACTGAAATGGTGGATTTACCCCACTATGAGCAGGATCCGGCCCTAGGTTTTGCCAGGCTGGGATTACCCTGTGCTTTCTGTGTATGAGGTGAAGGGGATGGGCTGGGGCCACCCCCAGGTTGGGCACTGGGGGCATAGCTGGAGTGCTGTGTGCCCGGGTAACATGGGTGACTCCCACCACAGGGCTCATGACGGATGTGGCTGGGAGCCCTGGCTGTGACAAACCTACCCCTGCGTCACCTGCATCCTCAGCCCCATTCCTCACAGTGAGCTTCCCTCCAGAGCTGCTTGCCAAGTGAAAGTGAGCACAGAAAGAGCCAGTCAGGGTTTAAACCTAATAAATCAACAGGAATTAAACATGGTAAATGGACTTGGAGCTGTTCTTTTATTGCTCAGACTGATCAAGGGACGTGGGGCATGTTGCTGCACCCTCAGGTGTGTGTTGGTTGAGTGCATCCCCTTAGTCCCCATCCCCTTCCATGCCAGGGGATCACTGCCAGTGCCCCTTTGCCTGGCTCAGGCTCTGGCTCTTGAGTCTTCAGTACCGTGAGAGTCCCCCCAGCCCCATGCCGTGCTGAGCTGCTCTGTTTCTAGGTCAGCTCTGCCAGTGGGGCAACACCAGCCCCAAGTGCTGGCAGAGGTTTCAGCTCTTGCTCAGTCTGTTTTGCTCCAAAGTGACTTAAAATGCATTAGTGTCACACATGACAGCTCAGTCCCGTCTCTTTGTCACTTGTCCCATTGTCTAGAGACATTTTCTGAGCAAAGCCCAGTAGCTGACTGGCTTGGCATATTTTTCCCAAAGTTTTTTTTTCATGGTGGTGGGAATTGATTCTAAACATAGAATTGTGGAATCACATACAGGTTTGGATTAAAAGGGACTTTAAGCTCATCTCCTTCCACCCCTCTTCCTGGGCAGGGACACCTTCCACTATCCCGAGTTGCTCCAAGCCCCGTCCACCCTGGCCTTGGACACTTCTAGGGTTGGGCCAGCCACAGCTTCTCTGGGCAACCTGTGCAAGGCTCTCCCCATCCTCACAGGGAAAGAATTTCTTCCATATATCTAACCTTAATTTCCCCTCTTTCAGTTTGAATCACCTGGATGTGCCGCTACCAGGGCTTGCAGTGGGTAGTGCCATGTCCAGCCCTCTGTGCAGCCTGCGGGAGGGGCAGGTGGGAGTGGGAGCATCCACTGCTGTGGGAGCAGTGCCGGGCTCTGGACCTGCTGTGGCCACTGAGAGGAGCCTGATCTGTGCAGTGCTGTCAACGCCTTGGAAGTGTCTAAGGCCAGGTTGAATGGAGCTTGGAGCAACCTGGTCTAGTAGAAGATGTCCCTGCCCGTGGCAAGGGGTTGGATGAGATGAGCTTTATGATTCCTTCCAAACCATTCTGTGATTTTAGTGTGGCAGTGCAGAGGCAGCTGCCAGTGGAGTGGGAGAATGCTGTACCCACCCCTACCATCAGCATCCCGCTCTGAAATCCCCTCAGAGCAGATGGGGTTGGACTGACCCAGGTGGGAGCTACCTGCAGGTCACCCTGTCCAGCTGGTGCTTCCCTGGAAAGCTGCTCCAGCATTCCTGAGACAAACCCCATCAGTTCCATCATCCCCACAGAGTCAGTGGGTGTCTGGGGCAGGACCTCAGTGCAGAGCAGCATTTTGGCCAGGAACAGGGACATGGGTGGAGGTTCCCACGGCTCCAGTGTGATTGCAGCTCTGTCATGCTATCAACAAGTTTGTGGTTTTAAAAAATGAGCAGCTCCCTCAGGAGCTCCGTGGCAGACTCCAGACACCCTGGGCAATGTCCTGGTGACATCTGGCTTCCCTGTGCTGCTCCAAATAAGTGAGAGGACACCCAGCAGCAACCCTGCCCTGTGCTGGGCACTAGTCACACATCCTCAGCCCCAAGGGCTTCACTGTGCGTCCTCAGCCTGGCAGCAATCCCAGATGGCTGCTGTGTGTACTCGTCCCCTGCCCCGTCCAGGTGAGGCTGGTGAATGGTGATGGCTTCTGGGAACTGATTTTCCTGTCACTTTGGCATGCAGGGAGCATTTTGAAGTGGGTTTGTTTTGGTGCCTGTGTGCCTGCACGTGGGTTTGTGGATGCACACGTGATTTGTGTTTCTGGTGTGCAGGAAGATCAGGACAGGGATCCGCCTCCATTATTGGAAGTGATTATAGATAAACAGGGGCAATGAGAAAAGCCCTGAGTAAATCACTGGAAGTATCACTCTCCAGTTTTGGCTGCCTTCCCATGAAGATACATGCAGAAACTTCTCTGTGATAAGGCAGAGCCAAAGGACACCCTCTGTGCTGTCGTGCTGGACTGAGTCCCTTGCCACTCAGAACAGCTCTGAGGGGTGGTAGCACTGACCAGCAGCCACCCACACCCACTGCACTCCTATCTCTAGGGCTTTCCCAGCTCCAGGGTTCTCCAGGTCCTGCTGTCCCACACTCACAGGTGTCAGTTCTGCTGGAGGAGACCTGAGGCTGGTGTGGCCCAAACCGCTGGGGACTCAGAGCCCCTCAGCCACAGGTCTATGTGATGTGTGGGGACCCTGTCCTTAGGCCACATGCTTGGGGCTCAGAGCCTGCTCTCTTCCATCTCTCAGCTGGTTAAAGCCACAAGGCTGACAGCCTTTCCCAGTGTGAACCAGCTTCCAGACTGGTGGATGGACTGGGGACCGGCTGTGGAGAGCATCTCTGGCCAGGCGCAGGCAAGGTTGTATTTGATAAAGCACAGGGACCAGGAGGAAACCACCTATTTATAGTACCTGAAGTTGTCCTGAGCCTGCAACCTTGGTACCTTCTTCAAACAGAGAAATCCATGTTTAGTTCAACTGCTTGTTTGGTTTTTGGAGAAAAAAGAAAATCAAATTGTTGCCCATTGTGCCCATTACTGAACAAATGTGAGCATTGGTGCTCACAAGTCAGTCAGAATGGGTTTATTGTGCATCTGGTCACTGGCAGGTACAGAGGTGCAGGTGCTGAGCTGCTCTGTTGGAGTTGTGGGAGGATTTGATCCCATGGGTCTTTGACACTCAGGATGGGGGAGATTCAGCCCTTGTTCCATTGGTGCCCATCTCTGAGCACTTCCCTCTCTGGTCCCACTGTCCTTGGGTGACCTGGCCCCTTCGCCCCATGAAGCACCAATGACTCCTGCTCAAGGCACTTTTTCTCACTTTTTCTCACTTTTTCTCACTTTTTCTCACTTTTTCTCACTTTTTCTCACTTTTTCTCACCTTTCCTCACCTTTTCTCACCTTTTCTCACCTTTTCTCACCTTTTCTCACCTTTTCTCACCTTTTCTCACCTTTTCTCACCTTTTCTCACCTTTTCTCACTTCACTTCTCTCCCCATTTGTAGAGAAATCACCTATTTGTATTTCAGGACAGAAGGTGAAGGTTTGGGGAAATGATGGGCTTTTTATAAAGCAATTAAAACCCAACCCCTGTAATTGCTGTAATTTATATGCACCTACAAAATAACCAGCTGGTGTGATCCAGGCTTCAAGCCCATTTTATTTGTGTCAGCACATCAAACAGATGGAAACATTCCATCTGTGTTTTCCTGGGATGGAGAGGGGTTGGCAGCAAGGGTCTGTGGGTGCAGCGAGTGACTGGGGGAGCAGCAAAGGGCTGTGGAACCATCACAGACATCAGTAAAGCACCACCGAGCATTGCCACAGAGGATGCACGATGAAGGGATTGATGCTCAGGGGCAGGATTTGTGTGTGTTTATGGATGGGATGAGTGATGCCATTCCCTAGAAAACTTGGGATGCTGCAAATGGGGTTTGGGCTTGTGTGCTTCAAAACTGTACCCCAGCCCCCGCCCTGCCCTCCATCACACTCCTGAAGATTAAAGAAGATTGGTGCGAGTTCAAAGCTGCAACCGCCGTGCAGCCAAGCTGGTGATGAGGGAGGTAATTAGCAAGTGAAATATTCAGTGCTGTAGTGAAATGATGTTTATAATATTGGGCTATGAGGAGAGGGGGATGGGAGCAGCTGGCTTTTCCATTATCCATACAGTCCTGCTCTGTGAAGCCTTCCAGCACAACGAAGGCTCCCTGGGTTTTATTCCATTTCTCCAGCCTGTTTCTGTGTTCTGCCTTACTTGCCCTTGGCCAGCAATTTTCAGGGTTGCAAACAAGCTCGGAGTATTTTAGGAGCCAGTGGTTTTTTCAGGAATGAGTGCTCTGTGCCTGTGATTCAAGTTCTCCTGGCTCAGTAGCCCCCAATTACCCATCTGTGCGGAACGGGGCCGTGTTTATGGGTCTGCTGGCATCAGTTGAAAGCCTCGCACCGCAGTTCTTACCCAAGGATGAATGAACCACCTCGGGGACCATCTTCCAGCCCCGGAGTTTAAAATATTAATAGGATATCATTTCCCGACAAGCGCTGCAACAGGTAGCAAGCGCTTTGTTATAAAACATTCCTGTTAGCGGAGCATGTGGAACTGGCAATGCTGTGTCGCTGAAATGGTTATCACCCACAAACTGTGTGTTCCCCCCATGGCCATGGATATTGATATCTCCTCAAATGGGGTCTTCATCCACGCTTCACTGAATCCCCTCCTCCCAGAATATTGCAGCCTGCAGGCACCAAAGTAGGCCCCAGGGATCCCTGTCCTGCTTGGGTTGTGATCTGCTGGCTGCAACCCACTGGCCATGATCCACTGATCAAGATCCAGTGGCCATGAGATGCTGGCTGAGCTCTGCTCTCAAAGGGCAGCATGGCTGGGGACTGAAATCCAACATGGTGCACTTCAGCTCTCCCTGCCTGTGCCATGGTTGCTCCGGCTGAGGTGGGTGGCAGAGGAGATGTCCTTCTTCCATGGCTCATCAGGCTCTTGTTCATCTCCCCTACCCTGTGCAGAACAAAACTGGTGATGAAAATATCCAATATTTGCTTTCCAAAGGAGTGGCAAAGGGCAGACACCCACGCTGTCCTCTCCAGCTGGTGACACCCCAGGGTTACCACAGTGCTGGGCTCGGTGTGTCCCTCCCAACACAGCCCACTGGCATGGGCAGGAGCTGCCAAGGACCCCCAGAGCCTTTGCCCAAAGTTATTCTAGTGTCTCTCCCTCAGGCAGTGTGCTGGGTGGCAAAGGGTCTCAATTGCTGGCAGGGGACTGGGGACACTCCAACTTTGCTGATCTCTGTATTTTATTTCTTTCTCCCATTTCTGGACCCACAGCAAACCCTGGAGACAAATCTCACCAACCTGGTTAAACGCAACAGCGAACTGGAAAACCAGATGGCCAAGCTGATACAGATCTGCCAGCAAGTGGAGGTGGGTCAGGGCCAGGAGGGGGCTGGGGGCGGTGCTCGAGGCAGCTCCTGGTTCAGGGGAGGGAATGTATGGATCACCCCAAAATCCTTTCCTGGCGATTACCCTGGGAGTAGAGATGAGTGTAAAGGGAAGCATCACTCAGGGCTTTGGGGGGCTGTATTATTTTGAAGAGTTTAGTCCCAAGCAGTGGAGGACACAGGGATGGTTCCCAGAGATCTGTAGGGTCTGAAGGAGTTGGCATGATTGGAAACCACTGAGAAGAGACATGAGCTGCTGAGGTGGCTCCAGGCAGGAGGACCTGCCTGCTGCTCTGTGCTGGGGGCAGCAGGAACTTTTGGTGGAAGACTGAGTGAAACTGAGCATGGAAACAGGGCTCAGCCAGGTGACACTGAGCCTGTAAGAAGGCTCATCAACTGGGTGACACTGAGCCTGCAAAGAGGGCTCAGCTGGGTGACACCAAGCATGCAGCGATTCCTTGAACCATCACCTTCCCACAAGACAAAACCCCAGACTGGTGCCGGGGTTGCAGCTGTGGATGCAGGGGGAGTTTGCCAGTGTCTGAGAGAACACCACAGATGCTTACTTCACCCTCAGGCACCCCAGGCCTTGTGGGGCGTGCAAGTCCTGTGCCTCCCCTGTACCTCCCCAAGCCATCCTGTGGGCCCAGCAGCCAGCAGGATGCAGGAATGCTGCAGTGGGATGTGGGGATGTTGCTTCAGGATGTTGCTGTAGGATGCTGCAAGCGAGATGGAGAGATGCTGTGGTGGAATGCTGTGGCGGGATGCAGGGATGCTGCAGTGAGATGTGGGGATGCTGTGATGCAGGGATGCTACAGTGGGATGCAGGGATGATGCAGCAGATGTGGGGATGCTGTGGCAGGATGCAGGGATGCTGCTGCAGGACGAGGAATGCTGCGTGTGCTGGCTGGAGCCGTTTGCCCACAGCAAAGCACCTGGGATGTGTTTGCGCAGGGAGCTGCAGCTTGTCCTTCACCACCTGCATCTCAGAGCAGCCAGGGCTTTGGGGCCGGGAAGGTGCTTCCAAACCCCCATGGTTTCTGCAGGCAGTGTCAGTGCTTTGTTCTTCACTCCGTCAGTAATATCCTGATGATCTGGCAAGAGGAAGTGAGTGCAGAAGCCCTTTTTGTCAGTGCCAGCAGGGCTGAGTGTGCCGCCAGTTGCTGGCAGCCACTGTCACAATGTGCAAAGAGAAGGAGGAGGGGGCTGAGATGCTCTGAACTTCCAGCCAAAATAAGGAGCAGAAAAATCCCACTTGGCTCTGCAGCACTGCTGGCCTTCCGCACCGATGCTCTGTGTCACTGCTCTGTGTCCTGTTTCTCTCTGCCTGTGCATCGCTCTGCAGCAGGAATGGCTTTGTTGGAGCTGTCTCTCCTGGGCTTCCTCTTCCCCAGGGCTCAGTGGGCTTGGAGTGAGTCTGGGAAAACAGATAGTAAATGGATGTTTGGCAGACAGAGAAGGAGCCAGGATGCCCTTGCAGAGCTCTGGTGACAGCCTTGCTGCTCTGATAGGGCACACTTTGGCTCTGAGAACCCACCAGGGATGGAGCAGGGATGTGGCTGGATGTCCTTCCAAACCTCTTCCTTTGAATTCAGCTCCAATGTCTTAATGACCTGCCCTAGGATGAATTGAAAGATATTTGGTATTTCTGTCTGATCCTTGGAGTCTCAGACCTCTAAGCTGTCATTTTTGACAGAGTTTGGGAATTTTCAGCTCTGTCAGACACTCTGCTTAAAATAACAGATGAAATACAATTTCTGAGCCATGCTGAATGTGCAGTCAGGCCCACGGAGGCACCTTTGTAGAGAGCACAGTAAACTGTAAAGCAGAAAATACCTGTGTTCCCCATCAATCTGATTCAAAATTCAATCTGATTCATCAATTCAAAATTCTGGAAATTTTGCTTTCGAGCTATTTGTGGACATGGCACATAGGCAGGCACATGCAATCCCCATGTACTCTGCCCCTCAGACATGTTCAGTGTAAATCCCACGGCATGTCCAGAGAATGGTGCCACCAACTCCTTGAGGGGTTCACGCCGGAGAAGGGTGCTGGAAATGTGCTCAGGGTACTGAGCCTGTGCTGCTCCTCAAAGTGACTCTGGTGCATGGGGGACTGCACTCAGAGAGGTCAAAATGGCCAAATCCTGTGGCAGTGATGGAAATGCTGACCAAGGAGAGTAGATAACAAGCCTGTGGAGAAGCTGAGTTTGTAAAATAGAGATGGTACCAGCCCAATGTCCCCACTGTGCAGAGAGCAGGAGGAGCTGCGTGTGCACCATGGTGCTATGGCCTCTGTGTCACAGCAGCCTTGCTGCAAGCTCATAGTGTCCCCTGGGCACAGCTGCTACACAGCCAAAAACCTGTTGAGGATTGTGGAGGTGGGATGGGGTCCTCTGCTGCATCCCCAAGCGGCTGGCGCATGGAGGAGGAGGTTTGCCTGTGCGTGAGTCAGGCCGTGGGCTGAGATGCTGTTCCTCATCCCCATGAGCTGCAGGACAAGCTTTTCCCAGAGCTGAGTTTATTCCAGGACTGTTTTTCTTAGCACATTCCCCACCAGCACTGAGACGGGTGAAGTATTTTTTCTCTCCCTTCTTACAACTAAAACCTGCCCAGCTTTCCTGTAGCCATAGCACCTGTTGAATCTTCACTCCTAAATCCAGCGTTTACCTGGGAACTGGTTTATCTGTACAGAGTGGTTTGGCCAGTGTCCACGTGTTCTTGAGCCAGGGATTTGCCAGTGGAGCAGTGCTGGTCTGCAGTAGCCCCTCCATGCTCTGGTGGCCCTTTGCGGGGACCCCAGCCTAAAAAATGCTTCTTTTTGGGCAGGAGGCAACTGGGAAAGGGACTGTGGTGCCCTCTGCGACTTTACCTGCATTCAGCCCCCCAGAACATGAACACGATTGAGGGCAGATTTCTTGCCCTGAGCAGGTTTTCAGATTTAGGCTGTGGATGGCTGCAGATTTACATTTTCCTGTAACCATCCTAGAAGGGGAACACTTCAGGCCTGAGCTCTGGGACCACCATTAGGTGGCAGCTGGTTGGAGGGATGGATCTAGGGCTGAGCTGCTGTGCCCCAACTCCCCTCCTGTCCCTTGGCCCAACATTTCTTTCCTGCCGTTTGCTGTGCACAGCCTTCAGCCTCATCTTCCCTCACCTTCATGTGACTCAGAAGCTGAATGAGAGGGGGAGTCCGTGTTCATGCTCCTGGGAAGTTGGGGTGACAGCGGTCCCTGCGGACACACAGCTTTGAGGGTGCAGGGTGCTGCCAGCTCACCACAGCTGGGCAGCATGACAGCACTGCCACAGTAGCTTGCTGCTGGCTCCAAATGCTGGGGCCGTTTCCCCCTCCCGCTACATGCAGCAGATTGGGCAGATTTTCCGCTGTTTTTCCTCTATGGAGCTCTCTTTGCAGACCATCAGCTGTCTCCCACTCCAGTGTTGCATAATCTGCTGGCCAGGTTTAAAAAAAGATCCTGTAGCAAAAATGTGGTTCACTCAAGGCTGTGTTTGGACTGCTCTGTGTTTCAGAGGGATTTGGGAGTATGAAATGAGGAAAACTTTTTTCTATCCTGTAGTGTGCTTTAATGAAGTGCTAGGGCTCAATCCCCCTTCCATAAAGTGCATTTCCCCCTATCCTGTCCTGTCTGTCCTCCCATGGATACTGGTCTTCCCTGGAGGCAGAGGACTGGAACCTCTGCCTGCACCCCCACTGCACTCTGTGTGTGCAGCACTGTGAACGCAGCCAGGAGAGCGTGTTGTGTGTCCCTCCTAAAACCTGTGAGTTGTCTGTTCCTCCTAGCACACGTGTTGTGTCCCTCCAACACGGGTATTGTGTGTCCCTCCTTAAAACCTGTGTATTGTGTCCCTCCCAACACCTGTGAGTTGTGTGTCCCACCCAACACCTGTGAGTTGTGTGTCCCTTCCAACACGTGTGTTATGTGTTCCACCCAACACCTGTGAGTTGTGTGTCCCTTCCAACACGTGTGTGTTGTGTGTCCCACTCAACACCTGTGAGTTGTGTGTCCCACTCAACACCTGTGAGTTGTGTGTCCCTTCCAACACCTGTGAGTTGTGTGTCCCTTCCAACACATGTGTGTTGTGTGTCCCACTCAACACACATGTGAGTTGTGTGTCCCACTCAACACATGTGTTGCTGTTCCTGGCCAGGTGAACACAGCCATGCATGAGGCCAAGCTGATGGAGGAGTGCGATGAGCTGATGGAGATCATCCGCCAGCGCAAACAGGTCATCGCTGTCAAGATCAAGGAGACAAAGGTGAGGGGCCCCAGCTCATGTGTCCCTGGTCACAGATCCCTCCTGTGCCCATGTTGTGGCTGCTGCAGGATCTGCCCCTCCTCTCTAGGAACAGCATTCCCACAGCCAGTGACGCTGGGATGTGGCAGCCCCGGGCAGAGGGGCTGCAGTAGCATTACCTTGCCATGAAAAGGTTTGCTTTGGGCAGCCACCAGTGCATCTCCTTGTCCAAAATCTGGGTGTCCCTCGCTGCTGCTGCTGCTGCCCTCCAAACCACCCCATATCCAGGTGTCCGTCACTGCTGCTTCCCCAGGGCTCCTCTGACAAGGTCAAAGCATGTGCTGGCTGAGGCTGGAGGAGGAGCAGTGTTTTTGTTAGCGTGACAAGTTGGTGCAAAGGCTTGGATCACTCCAGACAGTTTCCTCAGGGCTCTTCACCACTGTGGTTCTAATAGAATAATGTGGAATTAATATTGAAGGACCATAGGCCAGTGCTGCAGAGAGAGCAGAGGCTGCACTCTCTGCATTGCAGCACAGCTGGGGGGGAGCTGCTTCTCACCCTTGTCTCTGTGGGAGTGTTTGCACACTTTCTCCACCAGTTCTGGGTGTTTCCCAGTGGTTTCTAGGTGTGGCATCCCACCCCAAAGGGAAAGGGAGCACCCAAGATTCATAGATGCTCGTGGTTGAAAGGAGTGACAAAAGTCAGAGGGTCAGCAAAAGCTTTTATTAGTAAATTGCAAGTAGTTTATTTGGCATGACACTTGTTATACACTGATCTCCCAGTGTATAAACACACAGTATTGAGTTTTGGATAAAGGGGTAGGGTGAAAGGGAAGAGAGAGAGGGAGGTGGATTAAAGCAGGAGAGAGAGCAAGAAAAAATGGAGATCATCAGTCCTGGTTCCAGTGTTGATCCAGGTAACAGGGTGTCTGGGGTCCTGAGGGCACTGCCTGGGCTTCGTGGAGAGACTTTTTATAGATAAGTTTTCCCGGCCCTGGAGAGTTCTCACTTTCTCTGCAAATCATTTCTCATGCACAGTCCATTCTTCCAGACCTTTCTGGAAATAGGCCAGAGGCTTTGGGGATCTTTGGTGGTCTTGATCCCTGCTGCAGTCCATGCCACTTCTCCATCTCACTCCTGCACCTGCTCTATGCTGTGTTGTGCTTATCTCCAGGAGCCACAACAAGGATGTTTGTTCTGGGGAAGCGCTGCCCTACCTCCGTATGGCCCTTTCTCCAGCTCCAAAAACCCTGGGCTGGCTCTGCAGCTATCCAGCTGTTGGTGTTGGAGACATCAGCCCTCACCTTTTGGGCTCTCCACGTGCAGCAGCGAGAGGCTGGAGGGCTGAGCTGTGCTTCTGAGGGTGCCCAGGGGAGCCTGCATGACCACAGGTGTTTCCCAGGCAAAATTTGGGAGTGGGTTCCACCGCGTGTGTGCACAGAAGAGCCACTGGCATGGCTCCAGGACACCCTGGCAGCAGTGGGAGCTTTGAAATCCTGCTTCTACCCTGAGCACTCCAGGGAACATATTTTATGTAACGGTGCCGTCTGCTGGTCCATCTGTCTGTCTGCTTGCTCTTCCCACCCTCTTCCTTGACTGTTCCAGGCTCTGCTGTCCAGTTCCAGCCATTCTTGGGAGGATCTGGAAGCTCCAAAATATTGTTTTCCTACAATTGGCAGCTGGGCAGAGGTGAGGAGCATGGAATAGTACCCAAACCCTCAGCAGTTGCAGTGGAGAAAGGAGTAGTAAGCTTTAGAGGCTGTGGCTGGTTTGAAGTGCTCCAGCTGCTGAGCAAGGAATTCTGCCTTCCTGCTGGATTGCTGTTTGGTTTTCCATTTGTTCTGCCCTGCTTTTCCTCATAAATGTCCCAATGGATGTATGGAACCACCTGATAAAAGTGGCACATGGTGCTAGGAAGAGTGGCAGCCCCAGGGCCTGAGAAGGGAAGTCTGTGAAGGCAAAAATGCTGGAATGTGGTCCCAGGAGGAACTGACTGCTCCATCCCAGGACCTTTGTGGGAAATGGAGCTCCTCCATCTCCTCCAGGCAGTGAGAGGTGCAAGGACCAGAGCAGGAGTTTGTGCATGGTTCTGAGGGGGAACAAGGAACACTGGGCAAGGGTACCCAGAGGATGACACCTGCCCTGCTCCCAGACGTGAGTAAACCATGCCCAGCCTTTAGGAATGGTGTATTCCAGTAATCCTAGAAATGGAGCTCTTCCAGGATGTGTGTCTTTGGAAACCCACTGGAGATGAGATGCAGAGTACCCGTGTACTGGGTTTTCAGGGCCTTGGGTAGCCCTGCCATGAGCCTGGGCAGCTCTCTGTGATGACATGGCACCGGAGTGGTGAGGACTCTGGGGAAAGACCAGGGAGTCAGTGAAGGGTTATTGGGAAGAATGCAAGAGGAGGAGTGGGAAGGAAGAAGGCAGCTGGGCTGCCCTGGAGAGCTCTCTGCCCAGAGTGGATCCAGCCAGTGGGTGCCAGCACCTGCATCACCTGCTCAGGGCACCTCAGGTGCCAGTGCCACAGCCCAGCTCAGGTGGCCTGAGCCATGGCATCTGTGCCATGGAGACTTTACCAGGGATAGGTGCTGGGATAGGTGCTGTCCCTGGAGAGCTGGCTCAGACTTTACCAGGGATAGGTGCTGGGATAGGTGCTGTCCCTGGAGAGCAGCTCCAGCAGTGAGGGCAGGGGCTCTCTGCCCTCTCCCTGCCTGTGCTGGCAGCTGTCCCAGAGCTCCCTGAGTCCTCCATCTAAACGAAAATCATCTTATTTCTCTTCCTTATTCTTCTTTTGCTAATTGTTTTCTGTCAAGTGTGGTTATAAAATGGACTGTCCATGAGCCCACTGAGCCCCAGCAGGAGAATTGTTCCCTCTGCAAACAGCCACAGGAGCTCATGGACTGGGGAGGCTTCAGGGGTCCCTCCCAGTCAAAACCTGATGGGGTCCTGTGTATGACCCCAGCCTCTCACCCGAGGGAGCTGGGGGGACGCTGCTGGGGCCACGGGAACAAGGTGAGGTCCCTTAAGAACACGCTGGGTCTGTGGCAGCCAAGGAGGGCCTGGCTGGATGTTGTGCATGTGAATGTTAAGGCCAGCAGCAAGTTGGAGTCCACGACTTCTTGCTGCATGTCTGGTCCTGGTAACAGTGGTGACAGCAACCCCAGGTGCCATGTGGTGTGACAAGCATGACCTGCCTCCCCTGGTCCTGCAGCCCTCCAGGTGTAGGTGCCTGTGTGCCAGGGACCAACAAGCCTCCCCTGGGGAAGCAGGGTGGACAAACCATGGGGATGTTCCCTCTGCCCTCTGCCCACCCCTCTGCTTTCCCCACTGTCCAGATGCCTCTGGGCTGGTGGCCCTGCAGTGTGGGCACCTCAGTGAGCTCTGAGTGGGCAGCAGGAGATGCTGCAGCCCAGCATCACACTGTGGGGACACAGGGCTGGGGCTGATGTCCTCCAAAAGCCTGGGAGAAGGGAGGGGGAGAACATGTGGGTTCTCTCATACCTTGGTCACGCAGCAGTTCCGTTCAGCAGCTGTGAATATGATGTTTTCCAGCAGCTCTGCAAACAGCTCCCCTGTTCCTGAGGTTTCTTGCCCTGTGCTGAGTGGCTGGCAGGGCTCTCTTCAGGCTGGCATGAGGGGTGACATTGTATTTGCACAGGAGGAGTGGAGAGAGGATGCATTGCTCTCCTGTGCTCATCACACATGGGACTCTCAGAGCGGGCACAGGCTGCTCCCTGGGCCTTTCCCACTCCCAGCAAAATTTAACATGGAAAGTGCTTTGCTGTACTCCCTCCCCAGAGCCATTGGGATGTTCCTGTGCCATCTCACTCGTGATTGGCTCTTGGCTCAGGATGGGGTTCCCTCTGTGCCTCTCAAGCTCCTGAGCACCTCTGTCTCCCTCTGCTCCTCTGACAGGTGATGAAGCTGCGGAAGCTGGCCCAGCAGGTTGCCAACTGCCGGCAGTGCCTGGAGCGCTCCACGGTCCTCATCAACCAGGCTGAGCACATCCTCAAGGAGAACGACCACGCACGGTTCCTGCAGACTGCCAGGAACGTGGCTGAGAGGTGGGCAGGGCTCAGGACACTGATGCTGGAGCTGGCCCTTGGTTGTATGTCCCTGCTGAGACATGACCCAGTCCCCCCCCATCACTTCCCCAGAGATCCCCAGCCACCCCTGCAGCCTTCCACTGTGCTGTCCTCAAATAAACCCCAGGGTCATGTTCCCATCCCTCACACAGCAGGCGTTTCGTGGCAGGTCCTAGCAATACTGTAGAAGCCAGCCCCGTTCCCTGGGGTAGGAAGGTGATGGAAATGCCAATCCAAAGGGAGCTCAGCAGCCAGTCAAAGCTGGGAACCCCAGGGATGGAGCTCCCCCCAGTTCTCAGGGGACCTGTCCCTGGGCTGGGCCACCCTCCTGGGTGGGGGCAGTGGTCTGTGGGTGCAAGCTGGTTTCCTGACAGCACCTGAGTCTGGGTGACGCTGCCCCCATCCCTGTGCCCGCCTCGCCACGGTGTCGGGAGCTGCGTGCACCCTGGTGCGTACTGATGGTCCCTTCTTTCCTTCCAGGGTCGCCATGGCAACTGCATCCTCGCAAGTCCTGATACCAGATATCAATTTTAATGATGCCTTTGAAAACTTTGCTTTAGATTTTTCCAGAGAGAAGAAGCTGCTGGAGGGGCTGGATTATCTAACAGGTGAGTGCACAGGTGTGCTCCCCTCTGTATCTTCCCCTCAGGCCCCTGCCCTGCACCCCACCAACAGGGTTGGCAGACCTATTTTAAAGCTTAACCAGTAACTAGGGCCAGGTCAGCTGGGGCAGAGCAGGGGCTGTGCTGTCCCCAGGACAGTGACATGTCCCCATCCTCCCATTTCACCCTGCTGCTCCTCGAGGACCCATGGAAAAGTGCAGTAAGCTTAAAAATTATGGTCTCCATGACCTGGGGAGGAGGCTGATGTCCATATGGATGCGAGAGGGATAAGGATTATGTAAGGGTCCATAAGGATTACAGAGGGGGAACGATGAATTAACCAATTATAATACTTCTAATACACTCTGTGCTTTACCATTTCCCCTTTTCTGCCCTTTTTGTGGGTCACTTGGTCCTAAATTATGAACCCTAGTGGGCAGGACCTCACTGAGCCCCTCAGTGCTGCCCTGATGCCACAGCACAGACTGTTCGCTGCCCTCGGGGCTCCGGGAGCAGCAGCAGCTGCTGGACCAGCCTGTGCTGGATCACTGAAGGGATGAGAGCTCCAGGGATGCAAGGACATCCTCACTCATCCAAATCCGATTTTATCATCATGAAGCAAATCAGCTTTCAGTAAAAGATTAGCACAAGTCCGGATCAGTTATGGGATAAAAAACTTATTCCACAACCAGTACAGGGAAATAGGTGGATTGGGAAGTGAATTCTCAGCCTGTTTCAGGGTGGGGGTGTCAGACCTGATGGAGCAGCAGCGAAAACCTGTGCTCTGAATTCTGGATGCCTTGTTAAACTAAAAAGTTTAATTCAGTGGGAAACACAATGACAGATAAAATGAGGGAGTTTTTGGTGTTGAGAGACTCTACGCCTGCCGTGAGCCCATCTCAGTCCTTACAGGAGCAGAAAAGCCCTGGGTTTTTAAGGAAGGAAAGCCCAAACTGATAAAAATCTGTGGTCTGTGCCATCCCACAGCACCGAACCCACCGTCGGTCCGTGAGGAGCTCTGCACGGCCTCCCATGACACCATCACTGTGCACTGGATCTCAGAGGACGAGTTCAGCGTCAGCTCCTATGAGCTCCAGTACACCATCTTCACCGGCCAGGCCAACTTCATCAGTAAGTCACTGCACTCCCCTTTGGGAAGGAATCCCATGTTGCCCAGAGAATCTGTGGCTGCCCCTGAGTCCCTGGAAGTGTCCAAGGCCAGGCTGGACAGCGCTTGGAGCAAGCTGGCATAGTGGAAGGTGCCCCTGCCCATGGCAGGGGGTGGAACTGGATCAGCTTTAAGGTGCCTTCCAACCCAAACTGTTCTGGGATTCTATAACGAAAAAGTTCTGGGGTTCATCAGTGAGTTTAAAGGCTGGGTATTTGTGGAGGAAACAGCAGCAAATGATTCACCAAGGGCTGGTGGATCAGAGCAATGGACATCTCTCCATGCTGGGGAGCCACCCCTGAGGTGCTCTGCCATGCTCTTGGTGTCATCAGCCCCAACATAGTGAAGCATTGGGAACATTGGAGGCTCTTGTCCATCTCCGAGCTCCCAGCTCCCTATACTTGGGATCGTACACAGGGCAACGCTGGCTGCTCCGTGGCTGATAACTCAGGTGGTTTATAAACCCTCTGACACAGCTCTGAGGCGTGGCTCCGGGTTATTTTTCATGAAAATCACTGCCATACCTAATAGTTTTTCCACACCGCCACGAATTTGTCTAACAGGCATGGGATCTGGGGACTGAGGAGGGATCTCACTGATGGTCCATGACTTGTGAGAAAATTTTACTCCTGGTTTTCCCTAGCAGCACTTACCATTGTGAGAAGTGCTGACAGGGTGCCTCAGGGTGGGTGTTTTGGGCTGCCGTCAGTCTGTCCTGCTGGCTGGGAGGACATTGGTGCTGGCAGCACCGTGTCACAGCTCCGGAAGGCTGTTCAGTGCACTCTGAAATGTGCAGGAAGCTGCCAGAGAAAGTTCCCTTTGACTTTCCAAGCTGGATCTCACCTCTCCAGCCCTGGCCCAGCCTTTGCCCTTGTTTTGGAACACGAGATGATGTGTTTCCTCTCGGTCGGAGGCTGTTGGATACCGGTGCTGCTGCAGCCAGATCCACTCTGACTGGCTCTCCTCTCCTTCCCAGCCAGAGCATGCGGTCTCCAGCACTTTGTCCTCTGGAAGCCTGGAGAGCTCAGCCACCTCTCTGGCATCATTCTTGGATGGCCACCAGCTCCATGTCCCCTGTACTTCCAGCTGCAGACAAGATGTGGACTTGGTGGTGTCACCGAGTGGTTTTGGTGGGGAGGGACATCCGAAGGTCCCTGCTCCAGCTCTGTGCAAGCTGGGCTGACAGGTTGCTTGGGGCTTGCTCTTTGAGGAGCAAGGATTGTCCAGGGATAGAGCATCCGGTGCTTCCTCACCCTCAGCTAGAAGGATTTTGCACTTCTCCAGTCAGGATTTCCCCTGCTGCAGCCTGTGCCCTTGCTCTGGGACTGTGCCAGGGAAGGATCTGGCTCTCACCTTTCCCCACGCGCCACTTTGGACACACGTGGCTTGGAGTCCCATACACCAAGGAACTTGGGAATGAGTAGTCTGCCCACCCTCTGGGGTCTGGCACTGGCATTGGGAAAGGAGGAGCTGTGGAGACTGCGAGAGTGAGGAACAGTGAGGGCAGCAGAGGAGAGCCCTGAGGGCCACATGTCAGAAGTGTCCTCCTTGGCCAGCCAGCAATCTCCAGGTTGCTCATTGTAGGAGGAATGAAGAAAACAGTTTAATCTCTGAGGAGAAAATGAATAACATATTGTCCCTTGGAACAGCACAGTTTGGGTGACAGGACCGTGTGAGCCCTGGCTGAGCTCATGCATGAAGACACAAGAACACTGAGCAGGAACTGGGAGGCTGACCAGGAGAGGAAATACCTTTCCAACGTGCACACAGTTGGCCTGTGGAACCCATCCCCTTCATGCTTCTATCAAAGCCAAGAGCTTGGCAAGAGCCAGACATTTTTATGGATGACAAATGCTGCAATAAAAAGGATTTTTTTAAGCTTTGGTGAGGGTAGGAACAAGGAGGTTGGTCTTCAAGGCCAAGCTCTTTGAGGTTATTTTGGGAAAGAAACCTGCTTGGAAGGCCAACTCCTTCTCAGTGTCGTCTCTCAGCCACCTTTTTTTTCCTGATGGAGCATCCCCAGTTAGTCCTTCCTGCAGGAAGGTGACATCGACCAGTACCGGGCTGGAAGCTGTGCGCTCCAACAAGAGCAGCTCTGCGTGCAGGCTGCAATCAGGATCACATCTGTTTTATTTTCTGCTTCACATCACATTGCTCTGTGCCCCTTGGCCGTTCCCATGTGTATCCCAAACCAAATTCAGGCTGACAGGGACTGGAACCTGCCCTTGTCCTGCGGCTGAGCCAGCCACTGGAGATAAATAAAGTGGAAGCCGTTGCAGAGGTGTGGAGCGTTCCCAGCTCCTGCCTCCCAGCTCTGCACACGTTGAAACCCCCCGCTTCAGTTACCCAAATTCATAATGCACTCCTCACCTCTCACCAGATCCAGGAATCCTCCAGCTACTTCTTCCAAGCCTCCTTAGTCCTCTTTTGGCTCAAAGCCCTGGCTCTGTGCTGTTATAGCTGCCCTGGTTTCCCCTGAGCCCCACAGCATCCTTGTATCCCAGTGCCAGCTACTCAGGTGCTGATGACAGCTGCAGGTGATCCTCATCCCAGTCATGCTGCGGCAGGAACAGCCTTAGTGGCACCACGTAGGGCTTCTCCGCTTTCCTGGAGCGCTGTGTCACCCCACCTGAGGTACAGGACTACATTTCCATACATGCCAGGCCCTGCAGCTCAGACACTGCAAACCATTGCAGCAGTCAACTTGGCACCTCCATGGCCTTGGATTCTTCATTCCTTCCCATTTCCAGAAAGAGTTCAGCCTCCTGAATGATTTCCAAACATCTGGGTGCCATCACTGGGAGCTCATTTTCTTTGAACCACTCTACAGATCAGTCTGCTCAGAGAGCCAAGCATCAGCATCCCTTGGCCATGGATTATTACTTCCCACCCTGAAGCACCGAGGACTGGGAAGGAGCAAGATTTAGTTGCAAATTCATCGATTTGGGTGCAAATACATCCCTTTCTGCTGCTGGAATTGCACATTGTGGCCCCAGAGTGGGAGGGAGGCTGTCCTGCAGGAGCAGAGACATGGGAGACAGTGATGGTGGGGTGATGGTGGCCATCACCCCCCTCCCAGGCACCAGCAGCTGCCGCTGCCCTGGCTGGAAGGTACTGCTGGTTGAATTTCCTTTTCTCTGCATCCTTTCCCCATCACCTCCCATGGTGGCATCCTAGGATGCCAGATGCCAGCACTCCAGCCCTGGCTCTGCCTTGCCATCATTGCCTTTGTGTGATGACAGTAAAAAAGATTCTGAGTTGTTGGGATTTATCATCTCTGGAAATTTCCCTGCAGATGCTCTGAACTCCCAGGCAGGCAGTAAATCCTCCCAAGGGACATGCGGTTGGGAGCTCTGCATTAGCAGCATGGGGACTTTGTGTTCTGTTGTTCCCTGGGAATAAATGTCTCCTGCTCTCCCACACTGCAGGTCTCTACAACTCCATGGACAGCTGGATGATCGTCCCCAACATCAAGCAGAACCACTACACAGTGCACGGACTCCAGAGTGGCACCCGCTACATCTTCCTGGTGAAGGCGATCAACCAGGCGGGCAGCAGGAACAGTGAGCCCGCCCGCCTCAAGACCAACAGTAGGTGCCCAGGCACTCACCTGGCCGTGGCAGGTTGTGGGGAGAGAGCTTTCTGGGCACTGGGGTGCCTGGGGCATGGCTGAGTGCTCTCAGTGAGCAGGCAGTGGATGGCAGCAGGATGGACACCGCGGGTTGTTAAATCACCGGAGTGCCTGTCTCCCCTGGTGCCTCCATTCCTTACCTGCCTCAGGGATGGTCTCCTGATACCCTGTGAGGTGCCAGGGGCTTCCTCAGCCCTCTGCTTCTGTCAGTGCCCGTCCCTGGGGTCTTAGGTCATGATGGTCCATCCTTCTGGTGGCTTTACATCCCTGGGCTTTTTGGGGCTGATGCAAGGAATCACAGAGCAATTGTGTTTTCCTGTGTGGCTTAGCTTGCAGAGGGTTGTGATTTGGGGAGCCATTAGGTTGAAAGGTGTCTCCATGGTGTTGAATGGGGCTTTGCAGGCACACACAAAGCAGAAGTTGTGCTTTCCAATGCCCCAGGGACACCGTGGAAGGTTAAATGTGTCCAGCAAAGGCTGAACTCTGCCATGCAGTGGAGCCAGGCCTGTCCTGGCACAGACAGAGCTCCTGGGTTTGTGGTGGGAAACCTTTTCCCATTGAATGACAGCAAAGACAGCAGAACTGGCACCCATGGCCTGGAGGGTGACACGGGAGAGAGTGTGAGGTGTTGGGGCAGGAATATATTTGCTCTCCAGGCTCCTGCCTGCTCCATGCCCACGCCTTTCCAGTGCTGCCATGTCTCTGCGTGGTCCTGGTGAGCACAGCTGTCCCATCTGTCCCCTTTCCCAACAATCGCTTCTGCCTGGACGAGGTTTTCATCACGATTTATCACCTCTACCTCCTCCTTCTCTTTGTGCGACATTAAACTGAATAAAACAGCATCAAGGCAGTGGGGCTGAGGGAGATGTTGAGAAGAAAACTCCAACCCAATCTGCCTGCTCATTAAAAATTTATCCCTCCTGCGGCTGCTGCTTTTCAGTGCTTCCCCAGCTTTGAAAGGCGCTCGCTCTGGGAATGAGGAATGGGTGGCTTGGGAAGCTGGGAGCGAGGGCAGTTGGCTGTGGCAGCAGCTCCCCTTGGACAGGGTTTACTCGCTGGGGCTGTAGCTGAGTGTCAGTCACCAGAGCTGCCAGCATAGCTCTGAGGGCTCCTGCTTGAGGATGGGCTGGGTTTGATCAGAGCCCAGTCAGGTGTTGAGCTCCCCTCGCTCAGAGATGTGTCTGCAGCGGCTTCTTGCATGTTTGAAACCTTGAGCAGCCCTACCTGAGTCACTGCACAGGTTATGTGTGATTGTGGTTTGGTGTGTGCTAAAGCCCCTTCCACAAGGACCTATCCCTCACTTCCCATTCAGGTGTTGGGCAGGAGAGGCACTGATGGGCACATCCCTCTCTGCCACCGGTTTGGTATTCCTCTGCCATCTGTGTTTGTGGAAACCTCTGAGTTCCTGAAGGTTTGCTTTAGCCATATATATGGATATAATACATATTGATTTATTTTCTTCTGTGGCCAGCCTTGGGAGACAAGGGCTCCTTTGGATGTCCAGTAATGCTGCTGCCCTGCATTGCAGCCCCAGCACATCCCCACTGGCTGTTCATCCTGCCGGTATTTGGGATCAGGGTTTCTCCTTTTCCAGTGGACAGTATCCAGAGGATATCACACCCACGCTTTCCCACTGCTTTAACCTCAGTGAAAATGTCAGCAGCTCAACACAGAAATGGCCCATTAGCATATTTCACAGCCCGTTCTGTTCCTGAAGTGATGTCTGGAGAGATCTCTCCATCGCCAGAAGGTCAGTGTCAGGACACATCGATTTCCACAACATCAGTGCTGTCAGTGCTGGCACTAAATCTGTGTTCCTGAACAGAAAAGCTTGGGAGAACAGGTTTGGTTTAGTGACAGAGAGACCATCCTTTGCTGAGGCTGGGTCTAAGCAGGACTTACTTAGGAGCAAGTGTCCAAAAGTTCCTGAAAGTAACAGAGTGCAGGGACAGGCCCAGCTCTGGCCATAAATAATGTGCAGGAAAATGGGTTTTACAGTCCTTCCCTTGGCCAGTGCATGCTGGCCTTATTTTCCCTCGCAGTTCTGACTTTGCCTGATTTTTTCATCTCTTGGCAAGACCTCAGTGTGCTACAGGATGGCTCCATCCACATCCCATCCAAGATGTCATGAGTGGATTTGATGCCTGAGCAATGGGCTGCAGAGTCACTGTTACTGACTGAACCGTGTTAGTGCAGGTGTTTTTAAGGAGCAGGATGATCCCTACAGAAGCTTCCCAGCAGGGAATCTGAAAAGATTCATGGATTTGGATGGATTTATGGCTTTCCTATGACTTGATGACTCAGCATTATGGTGCTGCAACTTTGTTTCTTTCTTTGCAGAAGGTGATGTCCACAGGGAGAACAGGATGGTGCTGGCAGATGTGCTCTGTGGGTGTCCTGTGCCCCACAGGCGGCATCTTGGATGGCTGGTGGGAGCAGGGACACTGCCACTGCAGGCAGAGAGGAGGGACAGAATGCAGAAAGGGCTGGCTTTGTGTCGCTGTGTCCCTGCAGTTCAGTTTGCTCTCTGGGCAGAACATGGTGGATGCCTGCAGCCAGGACAGGGCTGGTTCCTTGGGAGCAGAGTGCATATCCATCCCTCCGTTCTTTCCACACATTTTCAGCCAAACGCAGCACCAGCTGTCTGCTGTCTCTGCTCTGCCCTGTCCCAGAGGAGCTGCTGTGCTGCAGGGCACCGGTGGCACCAGTGACACCCCTTCACTGACCCCACAATGGGGTGGGCCGCTGCTCCCTTGGTTTGGCTGCATGTCAGATGTTGTCTCCTGCTCCTGGGGATCTCATTCCGGTTGCTTCCATAGCTCTTATGTAAGGCAGCAGGCAGCCTGTCCTCACTGTCCCTTTGGGTGGGTGATGGGACTGTCGCAAGCTGGTGAGCCCCAGCTCACCGTGATGGTTGCAGAAGCCCTGTGGCGTCCAGGGGAGTGGGGTGGGTGTCTGGGGTCCCGCAGGGTGGGGATGCAGCTCCAGCACACACCTCCCTCTGCCTGGCTCCATCCCTGCACACCACTGACCTTGACCTTGTTCCTGGCTGCCTCCTCTCTGCTCCCGCACACCCAGTGCCAGACAGGATTTCCTCTGCTCTGCTCACTCTGGCTCTGCAGGGAAGGGAGGGATAATCCAGCTGATAAATGCCCCAGGGGTGCAGCTGGCTGTGTCCAGCCCTGAAGCCAGCTGCTACCCCACAGCTCACGAGCCTCGTGCAGGGATGACCAGCAAAAGGCTATCAGGACTATCCCAGCAAGCTGAATTTGTGGGGTAAAGGTTATCTGAGTGAGCAGCCCAGGATGTACACGTTAATGATGAGAGGAATTGTTAGTGGCAAGAGGAATCATCACAACTCTCGGCTCTCTGCTGGGCAGGGCTGGGGGGCAGGAGAGCAGTGACTGGGGGCCACAGAGGATGGTGATGGTGGGGGAGCAGGGAGTGAAGGCTGTTCTGCCCTCTCATGCAGTCAGAACACCTGCTGCCTCTGGCATCTCCCATGCTGGGGGGTTGAGGTTGGGACCATCGTGACCTCTGTGAAGTCTGTGTTGTTTCCCAGTGCTGGAGTGATATTTTGGGAAGGGGGTTGATGGTAGTAGGGGCCTGGCTGTGTTCTCTGAAATACCCTCCGACCCATCCCAGCCCATGTGCCGTTGCCTCCCAGCCTGCCCATCACAGACACTGCCTGTGGATGCGGCTCAAGTGCTGCTGCGGGACATGCCAGCCCAAACCAGTGACAAGGGCTGGGCTCCAGTTCTTCACACTGACCTTAGCAAGGGGTCACCTTCAGAAACAGGGCTGTGACTGACTGTCTCCTGATGGAGCCAAGAATTTTTATACCTCACTTCCTCAGAGCTTGTCTCTTTGCATTACTGCCAGGAAAAGATACGGCAGAAAGATCAGAGCAGCCAGAGGAAGGAGAGGGCAGGTCACTCCCAATTTGCAGCTTCACTTTCAGGCTTCTCAACTCAATTATCCAGCAAATTGGGCTCTGAGGAAAACCAGCACAAGCTACCTTCAGGTATTAGAGCATGGCACGGATGATCTCCATTCTGCAGGTGCACTTGTCGCTGATGTTGCATGTCCTCCATGCTGAGGACACCTGTGCAGATGTTTTCCTGACCCCAAACCTGCCCTGGTACCCCAGCGAGGCTGCACCAAAACCTGGAGTCTGTGGAGAAACCCTGATGGTGGAGTGTGTGGAGGAGCTGGTGCCCAGAGTGATGGTGCTTATTGACACGAGGGAGGGAGGGTGCATGTGGGGCTGCAGGAGGGTTATCCATTCAAGCAGCACAGCCAGCACGAGTCCATTGGGAAGCAGTTTGGCTTTGTGGGCTGGTAATGTTACAGAGGAATTGCAGTTGAGTTTCAGGCCAGCATCGTGGATCTGCAGAATCCATCAACCTCTGTTAATTCTGTTAATTGCGGAGGAAGCCTGGGGCGTGCGCTCACTGCCGGCCTGGTGCTCTCACCTCCTTTCCAGCTCCGCTGGACACAGTCTGAACCCAGTGCCTTGGATGTGCTTCCACACCCTAGACTGTTCTTTCTGAGCAGTGGGACTCTGTTTGGCAGCAGAGGAGCACGGATTGACCTCGGGTGTGTGTCCCATCACACATAACCACAGCCTGAGCGCTGTGAGGAGGAGCCTGTGTCGGCAGCTGATGGGATTCAGGGGTGGGCCCGGTGCTGCAGGGCTGTTCCAGTGGTGTTATCCCAGTGCTTACTGGTCTGTCCTGTCCCTACACTTATGCAACCCTTATTTACTGCTAATAGCCTACAGATCCATCCAGGAATTCAGGCTGCACACCCTGCCCAGGTTTGTCTCTCAGTGCATCCATTCTGATGGCATCCTCGGTGCCATTCCCATAACTGGGAAACAATCCCGTTTCTGCCACGTTTTACATCATTAGCAGAGGACAAAAGGGAACCTCTTGAGTGGAAAATAAGACACTGGAAGTGAGTAATGCCTGGTAAGGAGTCCCTGGATGTCCCAAGCCCCTCACTTGGGGATTTCTGCCAGGACAATGCAGCCTTTCCCAGTGATGCTGCCTATCCTGGCTGCTCTCCAGTCTGCATCCTCCTCCAGGAGCAGAAAGCTCACTCTCTGCATTTTCAAGTTTTACTGCCTTGCCCTCTGTTTGGCCCAGGAAGATGAGTGAAGGTGCTGTCTATGTCCCTGCTGGATATCTGTAATAGAGAGTTCTCAGCTGGTGGGAGAACGCGTGGCTCCAAAGAGCCCATGAAGACCTTTCCTGCACAATGATGCTAAAAACACAAATCCTAATCCATGTGTCTCCTCCCCACAGGTCAGCCGTTCAAGCTGGATCCCAAGATGGCTCACAAGAAGCTGAAGATCTCCAATGACGGGCTGCAGATGGAGAAGGACGAGAGCTCCTTGAAGAAGAGCCACACGCCGGAGAGGTTCAGCGGGACAGGCTGCTACGGCGCCGCTGGCAACGTCTTCATTGACAGCGGCTGCCACTACTGGGAGGTGGTGGTGGGATCCTCCACCTGGTAAGGCTCCACCTGTGTGAGGGGGGATGCTTTCCCAGTCTAGCTTCTGCCAGAGATGCCCACCCTATGCCCCTTTCACAGGCAGGTGGGCTCTGAAAGCATGGGGTGCCATAGCCAGCAGGTCTGGGCTTGGTCCTAATCTTCTCCTCTCCTGCAGGTATGCCATTGGCGTGGCTTACAAGTCAGCCCCCAAAAACGAGTGGATTGGGAAGAACTCCTCTTCTTGGGTCTTCTCCCGCTGCAACAACAACTTTGTGGTGCGGCACAACAACAAGGAGATGCTGGTGGAGGTGCACCCACAGATGAAGCGCCTCGGTGTCCTCTTGGACTACGACAACAATGCACTCTCCTTCTACGACCCGGCCAACTCCCTCCACCTCCACACCTTCGAAGTCTCCTTCATTCTGCCAGTGTGTCCCACCTTCACCATCTGGAACAAATCCCTAATGATCCTCTCAGGGCTGCCTGCCCCGGATTTCATCGATTACCCTGAGCAGCAGGAGTGTAACTGCCGGCCCCAGGAGTCCCCATACGTGTCAGGAATGAAAGCCTGTCACTAGGCTGCCGAGGCCTGTGCATGCCCCATGGCCATGCTGGTGGGTGCTGGTGGTCGGAGCTGCCCGCTGGGAGCCTCCTGGCAGCCATGCCAGAGAGCCACTGTGATGCCTGAGCAATTGAGCTCCGTCCACACCCAGCTCCATCTTATTTTAATGGAAAGGTGGAAGAACGTTGAACCATGCCTGGAAATAAACTGCTTTTGGTGAGCTCCAGAGTGCACAAGAGCAGCTGGAGCAGCTCCGTGGCGGTGGTTCCCATCCCTCCCCAAGCAGATTGTTACCTGGATGGTTCTGTCTTCCCTTGGGGGATGAAAAAGCCGGGGCGAGTTTCGGGGTGACCTTAGATGCCATGGTGGTCAGGGAATGGCTCATGCGTCCCATGAGGCACAGGTTGGGACAGGAGGGATGGGCTCTGGAGCCCGCTGACAGCTGGCCTGGGGAACTGGAGCTCTGAGCAGCACTGTCCAGGGAGGACTTTCCGTGCAGCTGAGGCTTGGTAGCTTCCCTGGTGGGGTGGATCAGGCATGGAGTCCTCGGGCTCGGTGAGCGCTGGCGGTGGTTGTGTGATGGATGGTGGTCCCGTGGAGGGTGGGTGCTGGTCTGTGGGAGCGCAGACAGCACTGAGGGTGTTCCCTCTGGCTGTCCATGCTGCAGCTGGCATGGTCCTGATGCATTTTCAGGGTCCTGCAGTGGAGAACCACAGACCCTCACCCCACCCTGTCTCCTTTGAGAGCTTCCCAGTAACCAGGGAAGCATCCTGGAGGAGCTTTGGCCCCTGGCACAGAGGTTTGGCAGCTGCTCCTTTCCAACGTGGGGTCTGGCCAGCAGTGCCCGGCTCCACAGAGGCCTCCATTAGTGTCGTGTCTGCTGTCCCAGCAGCAAAACCTCATCTCCCTGCTGCGAGCCCACAATAGTGTCCTGCCCCAAGACCACCTCTATGCTCTATGACCCAAAATCTCAATTTACTACCCCAAATCTTGACTCCTGGTTTGTTCTTCACCATGCCAGGGGGTTGGACTGGATGAATTTTAAAGATCCCTTCCAGCCCAAACTATCCCATGATTCTGTGGTGATGTGAGCGCAGGGCCATCCTGTTTACTCTGTGGCAAAGGACTGAGTCCATTCCAGACTGAGAGGCTTGAGACCCTGGTCACTGGAAGCTCTTTGGCTGTCACCAGTGTTCCCACTAACCACAAGCATCAAATCCCCTGGCCAAGCTCCAGTTTCCAGATTTATTTAAGAGGCCAGCAGGAGCTGGGCTGGCACATAGACCCTGTGTCACAGTGGGGGTCAATGGCTCAGTTTGGGGCCAGTGGGCACGTGAGTGGCTGGGACACTGTGAGGGCAAGGTGTTCGGGCATTGTGGTGGCCCAAGGCAGCTGGTGTTTGAGCTTTGCTCTGTGACATTTGAAACCCCTTTTCCTCCTCTGAATATGGTGCCTCGGTGGGATTGGGGACCACTGAGCCAGGACCATGCAGCTCTGCCAGCCTTTCCCTTCCTTTGGAGCTTGCTGATAGGGAACTGCCCCTGCTCATTGAACCTGATTTCCTTCTGTGAGAGGGTTGCCCACCTGGTTGATCTAGGAAATCCTGTAGATGGAATCTTTTTGGACTTCAAGCAGCTTTTGATAGTCTCTCACAGGATCTTTCTGGTCAAAATGCCCAGTCCACAGCTGGATAGGCACATCATGGGGTGGGTGAGCAACTGGCTCATGAGTCAGGCACAAAGAGTGACATCAGGCTCGCACTGGTCACCAGTGGGGTTCTGCAGGGTTCCATCCTTGGCCCTGTGCTCTTCACCATCTTCATTAACAACCTGGATGCAGCACTAGAAGGGATAGTAGGGAAGTTTGCCCAGCAACATCAAACTGGGAGGAGCTGTCGGCTGCCTCAAGGGCAGAGAGGCCCTGCAGAGAGACCCAGACAGATGACAGAGGTGGGAAATCAGCAACCATGGGGAGTTTAACATGGGAAGGTGCTAGATTCTGCGCCTGGGATGGTGCAGCCCTGATTGTGTGTACGGAGTGGGGAACGAGAGGCTGGAGAGCAGCTGCAGGAAGGGACGTGGGGTTCTTGGTCAGTGGCCAGTTGGATCTCAGTCAGCAGTGCCCTGGAGCCAGGAGGGAAATCCCTGTTCTGGGGGCATCAGGCACAGCATCAGCCAGGGAGGGATTGTCCAGCTGTGCTCTGGGCTGGGGTGGCCTCACCTCGAGTGCTGTGGGCAGTTTTGGACACCACAATATAAAGACGGCATAAAGCTGTTAGAGAGTGATCGAAGAAGGGCCACGAGGATGGACAAGGGTCTGGAGCAGTCTTACGAGGAGTGGCTGAGGGCACTTGGTTTGTCCAGCTGGAGAAGAGGAGACGGGAGACCTCTTCAGCTCCTCCCAGGGGGGAATGGACGGGCAGGTACCCATCTCTTCACTCTTGTGACCAGTGACAGGACTTAAGGAAATGGCTGGAGCTGAGTCAGGGCAGATTTAGTTTGGATATCAAGAAAAGGTTTTTCCCTCAGAGGGTGGTCAGGCACAGAACAGGCTCCTCAGGGAACGGGCACAGCCTTAAGGCTGCCAGAGCTCAAGGGGCATTTGGACAACACTCTCAGGGATGCACAGGGTGGGATTGTTGGGGTGTCTGTGGAGCTGGCCAGGAGCTGGAATGGATGATCCTGATGGGCCCCTTCCAGCTCAGTTAATTCCATGATTATAAAGCCCAGGCTCTGGGAGTGAGTGGCTGGCTTGGACAGGGCGAGAGCCCCTTGGAGTCATCCCATGAGGGCTGTGGAAGAGACTGGTTGAATTCATCTGGAGCCAATTCAGAATTCATCTGGTGACCCCCACCAGTGACCTGGCCAAGGGGACGTCTGTCACTGAGTCTGGTGGTGACAACTTTGCACAGGAGAGTGTACAAAAGAGCCCATTCCCCAGCATGCCATCCCTCCATGCATCTGGGCTGTGGTTTTTGGGAAAGGGAGGTGGGCAGCACCTCAGGAAAGGATCTGCTGCCTGCCTTGCTCAGCTGAGAGAGGTTTCCCACTGATCCAGGGTGCTTTCCCGTGGGGCCTGGCAGGGACAGCACAGGGGATACATCCCTCCTCCTGAGCAGGCGGAGCAGCTCCGTTTGCTACTCCCAGCCCCAGAATGTAGGAGCACAGGTGAGGGTGCAGCAGGAGCACATCCCCACAGTGTGGCACATGGTTTACTTTGGGAGGTTAAGTCACCTTTTTAAGTTGGATGCTTTTCATGGGAAAGTCTCATGGAAGTTCCCTTCCCCATGTGCCAGTCCCATCTGGGGCTGCTCATCCTGTGTCACCCTAAGACGGATGCCAAGCACTGGAGGTGGATGTTGGCGCTGGCAATGCTGAGCTTCCCCACAGCGCCAGCACTGCTGGGACAGGCTCAGGGAGGACTCAGCATCCTCAGCTCAAAGACCACGAGCCCTTAACGTGATGTTTGCACCTGATGAAATTGCACTAATTACAGGACACCCTGGCCCCCACACGCATCTCATACCTGGCCAGGCGGGGGCTGGGGGCTCCCCACTTTCCCAGTCACCTACGTTGTCCTCTCGTGGTACTGAAAGCAGAGCTCACCCAAGTGTCACCATGATTTGGGGAGCAGAAGCCCCATCCCTGGGCCCTGCTCAGGACGTGGAGGGAGGCCAGAGTGCTGCTGTTGGTTCCTCTGCTCGTGGTGACACCAGTGTACTGGTTCAGGATGTGTGAACTGCTGGCTCACCTCAGCCTCCCCTTCCACATGTAACATTCCTGCTTCAGTTTTGTTTGGGGAGAGGGTTGTTCTTCCTGTTGTTTTTTTCCCCTTTTGTTGGATTTTTTTGCAACTTCTTTGTTAATGTGTGTGTACATATATATATATATAAAAAAATATATAATATAATATAATATATATACGTTACTGGGTATGTCTGTGTGTGGGGAGGCCATGAGGTGAGGACAGCCTTGGGATCCTCTTGTTGGCCATCACAGTGTTCCCCAAACTTGGCAAAACATGGTGGTGCATCCACAGGAGCAGAGGGGATACGTGGGACCATCCTTGTGCTGGGCTCAGCCCAGCCTGGAGAGCCTGTGGGGTGGCTGAGCACACAAGATACTAAAGCTCCATCCAGAAACATCCGTACACATAAATATTGAGCACCCTGCTACCAGCCCCTGGATGGTGTCTCATTCTCCAGGACACTGAGTGTGCCAGCCTGCCCTTTCCCCAGTCTTGGATGGCCACAGGTGTTCTGGACCTCTCTGAGTGCCAGCCAGGTCCTGCTGGAGCCCAGGGCGCTCTCGCCCCACCAGTGCCTTGGAGAGGGTAGGGATGGAGCTGGCGGTGGGGCCAAGCTGGTGCTGAGGCTGAGCACCAGCACATCCCCCATGCACAGAGCTCCTGCCATGCACAGGAACGGGCAGCCAGCAAGGAGGAACTCGGGAGTTCCTCTCTCTCGGCCACAGCCCTGGGCTCCCAAATCCCCCGGCTCCAGCAGCACTGTGCCCCTTTGGCCCTGGGAGAGGCTGGGCTGGGGTGGCCAAATGAAGTGCACATTCCTTGGAGTCTCCAGGGGCCCCACGAAGCAGGACTGGCCCTGGGTGGGATGGGACTCCCTGCCCTGGAATGGGGCCACTGGGCAGAAACGGCCCCCATGCTGGAGGAGGGGCATCGAGGCCGTCTCATGAGGACAGCACAGACACAAACCTGCAGAAGACAGAGCTCATTTTTGGAGCGTAAGTGCCTGAAATATTTATTAAGTGGAAAACTTACGGTGCACACTGTCACTGTGGAATTAAATATTTCTTACTTTATGCCTTTGCTCCAGGCTTTTTCCTGTTAAACATTAACCACCAGCACATGGAACCTGTCTGGAGAATGAGTTGCTGCTTCCATTATAGACAAACCTGTGGCACTGGCGTTGCTCAGAGCCCTGCCCTTGCTGTGGGGTGTCGGTGACAGCCACAGCAGTGATGGCCCACATGCCGGGTCTGGTGCTGATGCTCCTGCTTCTGCCACGTTGACCCCGCTGCCCAAAACCCCATAGTGAGGAGCAGGGAGCTGCAGTCTCCAGGGCTCACAGCCTCCATTTCCAGACCCGATATTCCCTGGTGCCCTGAGCCCAGTGACCACCCAGCAAGCAGCAAGGTCCCAATAAAACCAAAAATCGGGCTATTCCCAGGGTCTGTACAAGGGAACACAGATCCTCTGCACAGATCGAGGACAATCCCACACACAAGTGTGTACAAGCACCATCCTGTCTTAGCTGCCTCCTAAATCAGTCACTCTCACTTATGCCTTCCAGTTTTCCGGTGTGGACACTCCNAAGCCTTTGCAAAGGATGGGAGCATTGCAAAGTCGCAACTAAGGACATTCTAGGAAGTTTGGGTGTCCTCCCTGTGCAGGAGCTGGTGGTACCCAGTCACACCGGCTCCTTTCACCATGGGATGCTCCTCCCTAGGAGAGGACCTGCTCCCCCCTCTATGGGATTGACACAGCGTGGGGACCTTCATTTCTTTTAAACTGAAAAATAAAACCTGCCAAAGCAGAAGCATTCCCCGAATGGCCACAAATGGGCTCTTGAACAGCAGAGCCTCGGCGTGGAGAGGTGAGGCACTGCTTGGCTCTGCCGTCAGCCCACTCCGAAACTGCCGTGAAAACGCTCCCCGTGCAGCCCATCAGAGTCTCGGATGAGCCTCTGGACCCACCGGAGGTGAATCTGCGGGGGCTTACCCCGGCTGTCACAACAGCTCAACAGCATGGACCGCCTGCTCAGTGCAACCAGAGCTTCCAGAGGGGCCCTGCGGTGGCAGAAAGGCAAGAATTCTCTGCATGGATGTGTCTGACACGCTGCTCTCCCCGTGCTGCTGGCAGGATTCCTGCCTCGGTGGCTCAGACGAGGAGTGGATGTTGCTGTGAATCACCAGGATGGATGTTAGCGCTGTGCCTGGAGAGCTGGCGGGGCCGGGAGTTGCTGGGAAGAGCACACCTTGGCAAAGCAGGGTCCCAGGAGTACCGGGAATCACACCCGCCCCATCCTTCCTCCCTCCACCTCGATGGAATGAGAGGAAGCTCCGCACCGTCGCTCCGGAGATTGCTCCATTATCCGCGGAACGACCGCGTGAAGTGGGGAAATGAGTCCTGGAAGGGGGGGATGCGCTTTCCTTTGAGACTTTCCAGAGCCGCGCGTCATTATCACAACCCTGAAACCCATCTCCAGAACAAACCCCAGCCCAAAGCGATGAGGAGCACTGGGCACTGGGACAGCGGAGCCAGGAGTTCATCTCTGCTGGGTCTGCTCAGGCTGGCTCAGCTCAGAGCCCGCTTGGTGCCAGCCAAGGGGATGGGCATGACTGGGGCTGCTGGGCAAGGGGAGAGCAGATGGCAAAGGATCAGCCAGGGGACAAACACAACAGTGTCACCTCTGTGTCCTCTGGCTGTGGCCAAAATCCACTGAGAGCCATCACCGCCATGGGGCTGGTCCCACTTTTCCCTCCAGCCAGTGCTGAGCACAACCAGCTTCTCCAGCCCTCGGGAATGCTGGGGATGGCCCAGGGCTCTCTGTCACAACTCCTGGAAACCAGGGGAAGCTGTTTAAAGGATGCAACCCCTGGTCACCTATTTCTCTGAAACAGCCAATGCCAGCACAAGCCCAGGCAGGAGCTTTTCCCTTTCTCTTCCTGCTTTATCTGGTGCCTTTCCCTGTCAACCTCAGGTTTCTAGGAAACAGCATCCCTTGTTGTGAAAGCCAATTTAAAACCATCACTCACATGGCAGATCGTTTCATGGAAAGGGAAAGGCTGCACTGAGATGATGGAATGAGCTGTGCCGCTGCTTTCCAGGAATGTGCTTTAAACACAAGAAGCTTCAGTGTCACAAATACCGAAAATCAAACCAGAAATGGATTCCTCATGTCAACCAGGAGGGGGAAAAAACAGAGTGTGGCATAGCCTTGGGAAAGCTAATGGCAGGTTTTGGGGGGCTGAGGGGAAGGTTGGTGTTGGCTCTTTACTTTTCATTTCCTCCGTGGTTTATGAAATAGGAAATTTTAAAAATCCCTCCCTTGACAAAGCTTAAAAACCCACTGCCTGGGAATCCCAGAGCTTCCCCCCTGCTCTGGGGGCTGCAAAATGAAGAAATAAGAGAAATCACTGAGTTAATATAACTAGTGACACCAAGATGTCTCATCTGTCCCTGTCTGCAGCAGCAATGGCTTGCACTGGGATGGGATGGGATAATCCTTACTGGGAATACACACTACAGCACTCCCATCCAGGAATGAAAATCCCTTTAACTGGTGATTTCACTCCAGGCTGGAAAAGAAAAAAACCAACAAAAAACCAATAGCTAAATAAATGGACAGAAAAGGACACCCTGAGCTGCTCCCAGACTGCAGGGCAAATGATTTACAGAGTCTGAGCTGGCCCGAATTAATCTTTAATAGAACTTGAGATTTTAAATACTCATCTGAATAACCAGCCCCTAAAACTGAGTGTTCTTGATCAGTAGACACATCTGAGCATCGCTTAATATCTTGCAGGATCATTCTTGGTCTGGGTATGGAGTGATGGACAACACCTGGAATGAGACCAGATGCCTTTGTTGAAGAATTTCTGGATTTTAAGACGTGTGAAGGGGAGGGAGGGAGGCAGAAGGGAGGTGGTAAGGACATCAGTGCTTGTGTCTCAGATGAAAAATGACTGCAAGAGGAACCTCGGGAGTTCTCCTGAGCTGCAGGAACTCATCCTGAGCTGCAGAAACCTGTCCTGAGCTGTAGGAACCTGTCCTGAGCTGCAGGAACCTGTCCTGACCCACCTGGAGCAGGCGGTCAGAAACTCCAGCCCTTCATTGGCCCTTGCAAATCCCACCTGGCCACTCTCCTGAGAACATCCCATCCAGGTTCAGCACTGCATCTTCCAAGCTTTGGATCTGAGCAGGAGCAGCATAGGGACTGTTAATGGAATTGAGTCCAGTTCTCCATGGCAACAAGCAAGAACTGGGTCAGTGCAGGATGCGAGGAGCCAAGCACTCCCAGGAGTTTTAAGAGTAAACACCAGCCAGAAAATAAGGCACAAGGAGCCAGGGTGGGCAAGGGTACCCTGGGACCACCAGAGCCAAATCAGAGCCCCCATCACCACTTGTCACAGGGAGCAGTGGGGGCCCAGTCCTGCCCAGGGAAGCGGGTACTGGAAGCTCCTGTGGGTATTTTTGCATGAGACAGTGGATCCAGGGCTGCACAGAGCATGGGCTGCCTGGTCCCCAAGGCACACACAGCCCTCCACAGCTACAGTCAGCAACTGAGCCTCAGAAATGTGTCCTGCCCCCTGCTCCCCACCTCTTCGAGCCAAGTGCCTTCTCTCCACACAGCCCCTGCTCTCCTGCCTCCCTGGCTCTAATTTGTCCCTGTTTTTTTGCACAGGTGAGCAGGCTGACATCCATCACCGGGATTCTCTGTGCAGAGGCCGTCTGCGTGAAAATCCTCATTACAGCTCCTCTCTGACAGGATCAGTGCTGGGCTCACTGCCTTTGATCAGCCAGATGCTCGGCTGGAGCCTGGATCCGTGTGATGCAGCCGCTGCCTTTGCTCTGCGCTCAGAAGCCTCGTGGCGGAGACTCTGTCATTATCGCACTGCCAGCGCTCAGGTGCCTCTGCCGTGACAGCCCGTCAGTAATTACCTGAGTGACGGGGTCAGGGCTGTGCTGTCAGGGCAGCAGAGACGGGTGAGGAGATTTGAGGGGACTGCAGGGCAGAGTGGGAGGAACTGGGTGGAACTGGAGGATGGAACTGGATAATTTTTAAGGTCCCTTCCAACCCAAACCATTCCATGATTCGAGGAAGCTAAACACCAGAAAAATGAGCAAATGACCTGCAGAGTTTCCTCAAGGCCCGTCTGTGTTTACTGATGGTCACAAAGAACCATCACCACCTTCAAGCCAGTGTGATGATTTAATTGATACCTGGGCTCCGAGCTTTCATGTACTGAAATATAAGTCCATCATTTGGCAGACCTTTGCCCTTCATTTGTCATTAAAATCCCTCTGCTCTGTTCCCAGGGTGTCACCCTGATGTGAATAACTTCTCTTGAGTGGTGCCTTCATTTGTAAAATGGGCTTTTTAATCCTGCTCCACCTGGTAATGAATTAAACACGCTCTTAACATTCACACAGCACCTGGAGGAGAGACAGAAGCGCTGTTGACGACAAAATTATGGTGTTATTTTATTTTACTCACTGCACAAACACACAGCAGCATCCTCTGAGCCTACTGAACACCTTCATCCTGGTGCCACAATCTGAGTGCTGTGCCCTGCACAGCCACACACTGACCCAGCTGACAGCCACAGGCACTTCCCAATCCAGTCATTACCACAAAGGTCTAAGTTGGCCAGCATGGAGGTGGCCAAAGCCCTGCATGTCCTGGGAAGGTGGGCAAGGGGGGCAGTGGCCAGATCGGGGTGCTCCCTCAGGGTCACTGCATCCCTCACTTGCCCAGGACAGGCAGCACTGGAGCAATTTGGGGTTGGTTAATGGCGTGGGAGCCTTTTATCCCTGATGACATGGGTACATCGGATGCCACATACAGAACACCCATTTCCTCAGGGCTCCTAAGCCAGGTGGGATTTTCCCCTGGGTTCGGCAAGGTAATGTAAACAAATCCTACCATGCATGGTTCCATGGGAGCTGGGATCTAACCCCTGCGCCCTCTGCACAGCCCTCCCCATGTATCTGGGCCTGCCCCTGCACTGTATTTAACCTGGATTTCCCTTCAATCCCCTTAGAATCATAGAATCATGGGATATCTTGAGCTGGAAGGGACCTCCAAGGATTATCCAGTCCAGCTCCTGGCCCTGCACAGACACCCCGATAATCCCACCCTGTGCAACCCTGAGAGCATTGTCCAAATGCTCCTGGAGCTCTGGCAGCGTCGGGGCCATGACCAGCCCTGGGGAGCCTGTTCAGCACCCACCACCCTCTGGGGAAAGAGCCTTTTCCTGAGGTCCAGCCTAACCCTCCCCTGACACAGTTCCAGCCATTCCTTCAGGTGGAGATACAAGAGCAGGAGCCTTATCACAAGCCCTTTCTGTCCTCATAATCTCTTTGGCTGCTGCTTCCAGAAAGGCTTTGAGGAACAAAAGGTGCTGGTTCTTCTGAAGAAGGTGCCAAGGTACAAATGAGGCTGGGTGTGCTGGTCAGTTCATCGCTGTGGCCCCAGGCCTGAGCACAGGTTAGGGTTGTCACACTGCAAGGGGAGGGACAGAGAGCTCTGGGTACTGGACCTGGAGCTCTGTGACTTCTCAACCCCAGCTCAGCTCAGCCAGGGTTGATCTGGAAAGAAAAGGGCTGGGGTGTGGGTGTGCCAGCTCACAGCAAGCAGGTTGGTGCTTCAGAGCAAAGCCTGTGAGAGTCAAGGGTGTTTGGGAGCTAAAAATGGGGTCACAGGAAAAACAGAGTCCCTGGGGGCTGCAAGTAGGGGAGGAGGGAGGATCTGCCCAGCCATCAGTCAGGGCCATGGCACAGCTTGAGGGGTCCAGCAGTAAAGTCTCAGTATGGCAGGAAGAGACCGGAAAAGTCTTTCAAAAAAGCAGAAATCAGGAGCCTTCACCAATAGGTTTTGAGCCAGACCTTGTGGTGTACCTACAAGTGAGTTCATTAAATGACATCTCCAAAGTTCCCAGTGGGATGTTCCTCAGCGTCGTATTTCCACCTGGGCTAGACCAGTAGCATCTCAGGTGTCAGGGGGTGACCCCATACTCCAGCCCTGCCCTTGCTTTGCTCACACCCACACCAGCTGTGAACTCCTCCAAAAGCAGCTCCCGTGGGGTTTTTCAAGCTCAGCGCTTTGAGAAGCTTCACTGTGACAAGTGCCTGCCCCTCTGGGCAGGTTCTTACCTGGCTCAGCAGCAGCCATGTGGGAGGGAACCACTTCCTGGACATCCTTTCCAGAAATCCCTCTTCTCCATGCCCAGCTCCAGCCCACTGCTGCCAGGTGACGTCTCAGCAGAACCCAAGAGCCACAGACCCGAACGACTGGAAACCAGGGTAGTGGAGGAATTTGTAATTAAATTGCCATTAGATAGGTAACAGATTGTCTGGCAGCTGACAGTGAGTGAAAATGCTCCGTTCTGTCATGTTTTATCAGCATGAAAACCATTTGCAAGTGCTCTAATTACATTCCTAATTGCCAATGTGATTAGGGACCTGCAGCTGTTCATTAAGCGTGTGTCACCCTCAGCCAGCAATCTGGAAGAGAGAATATTTAATTAATTGAACATTGGATGAGGAGATGGCCAGACCTGGAAGCTGGGAGCCTTGTGCCGAACAGAGTTAGTGGGCAGCAGACACCTCCTTCTAGCTCTGGGCACGGGGTCACACAGCCACTGTCAGGAACATAATAATCATAAAAACCACAGGTTTCTGTCTCCATTATTGCCACAGGAGCTCTCCTGCCCTGATGTCCAGCCAAATTTTTATCTTCTCAGCAGGTCATGGTTCTTGTTGGTGGGACAGTGTGATCCATATCGCTGCTGCTCCAATGATCAGGGCTCAGCCCCAGAGAGGGTGGGGACCTTCAAGAGGCCCTATTCAGCTCCTTTCTCTGATACTCCATCCTTCCTGGCCACTCTTCCCAGCCCTCTCTTCTTTCCAGCCTTCTCTTTGTCTATTCTTTCTCCTTCCTCAGACACAGTTCTAGCTCACATTGGGGTTTTAATTTGGAACAGGTTGCCCAGAGAAGCTGTGGTTGCCCCATCCCTGGAAGTGTTCAAGGCCAGGTTGGAGGAGGCTCCGAGAAAGCTGTTACAGTGGAAGCTGTCCCTGCCCATGGCCAGGGGTTGGAAGAGGATGTTTTTTAAGGTCCCTATCAACCCAAACCTTTCCACCATTCCACGTTTCTATGGTTCTACTTCCAGCTCCCCCTGCTTGCCTGAGCAGCCACACAGAGGGAGGGAAAAACTCGAGTGCATCCAGATCAGCTAATTTCTTCAAATTTAACATACTCCAGCACCTTAAAATATTCCTGGTCACAACAGGGACAGTCTTAGGAGGTTTCACCTTAATCCCTGTTTAATTTCCACTTAAGAAAATGTCACTGTGGATGTTTAATAAGAATTAATTCTGGGTTTTGCACAGTTACTTTCAATTAAATAGCCCCAAGTGTTTCATGACTCTTCAAACAGTCACTAAAGCACATCGAATCCTGCTCCCCATCCATTAACTCCACTGCTTCTGTCCCTGCAGCACTGAGCTCCCAGGCCTGCAGTCACTCCAGTGCTGAGGGATGGTGTGGGGCCGCAGCTCCGGGCTGACTGTGCCCTGCCACGGCTCCATTTGGGATGGTGCCAGGGTCCCTCTTAGCCTGGACATCATTTTATCCCAAACATTCAAGCTTTCTCTGGAGGGTGGGGTCTGCCTATATTCACAGTCAGGCTGTGAAATCATTCATGTGAGGGAGAGCAGACCTGACATGGTGTCAAGGTGCTGGCACAAGGAGGAAGGGACACCCAAGGGGTTGTCCCAGCCCTTCTGCATCACCCCTGGGCTCCTCACATGTGTCCAAACCTGCCTCTGGCCCTGCTACCCCAGTCCTGAGAAGTTGCTTTAATAAAAAATGGGCAGTAAACTAATAAACAAATAAGGAATCCACCGCCGAGCCAATTATTTCTCCTTTCATCTTCTTGCAGGTTTTCTTTTCCCCCCACCTAAGTGCAGTGCTTTGCACTTGTTATTGAATTTTCTATAATTGATTTTTGGGCTGTTTTTTCAGCACGTGGAGGTTATCCTGAATTCCAAGCCTGCCTCTCCCCCTGCAAGCCTGCAGCACACAGGAACATGGAATCATTTAGACTGGAAAAGTCCTCTGAGACCATCAATCCCAACAGTTCCCCCCAGTACTGCCAAGCCTACCATAACCCATGTCCCCAGGTGCCACATCCACAGGATCCATCCCCCAGGCAGTGCCTCACCTCTGCTGGGAAATGACCCTATTTCACTTTCAGCTGCTTTGGGGTGCAAGTGCTGACAGTGATGCTGGTCCCTGCCCAAACTCTTCCATTCAGCAGCTGTAGCCCCAAATCCCAGAAAACTGCCCCCATCAGCCCCCATCCATCTCTACCAAGGGTACTCATGGAAATTTGAGCCTCCCATGGAACCCGTTCTCCAAGCTGTGGTGCTTCCCTGGGTGAGTGGCAGCAGGAGCATGTGACAGACGGGAGAGGAAGGAAGCAGCAGGCTGATCAGGATGAAAATAATTTTTATATCCACTGGTGAAAATCGGTTCAATACATATCTGCCCACCACAGCTGCCAAAGCCATTTCCCACAACAAAGGCTGCCCTTCTCACCCACTGCCCCCTCCCCATGCTGGGAGGATGTGGGTGCTGAGAGCCACAGCTCTGAAACCTTGGCTGTGGAAGAAAAACACCTGAAGTCACCTTTTCTGCTCATCCCTTTCCCCCCCAATCTTGGGAGCTTGAGCTATGGAGCTCAACAGAGCTCACTGCAGCCTCAACACATGGGGCAAGGCACAAGAATCACAGACAAAAATACCAGTGGAGAGGGAGATGGGAACATACAGTGTGGGTTTGGCTGCCTCATCTTGGATGTCTCCTTTGAGAGAAGCCTAACTGGGCCTGGGCACCAGGCCTTGGACCCAGGGAGCCCTTGCTCTGACAAATCACCTCCAGGACACACGGCAAAGGAAGGACAATGGTGATTCAGTTGTTCAGACCATCCTTGATCCTATTGCTCCATGGAATGGGCTCTTCTCCTTTGCTTCTTATACCCTCCCCTGCTCCCTGATCCCAGTTCCTCTCACTCTTCTCCATCACCCCTTGTATTCTTCCTTGCTTCCTGCTCCCAGTCCCTCTCTTTCCTCCTGGTCCCTCTCCCTGCTCCCAGTCCTTCTCCCTGCTCCTGGTCCTTCTTCCTCCTTTCCATCACCTCTTTTATTCTCACTTGGTCTCTGCTCCCTGTCCCTCTCCCTTCTTGTCCCTCTCAGTCCCCCCCATCACCTCTCAAACCCTCATCCACTCCCTATTCCTGGTCCTCTCCTTGCTCCCTACGGCTCGAGCACCCTTTGCCTGGGAGTTGCCAAGTGCTCCCTTCATTCCATCTCCCTTTCCAGCCCTCTTCCCTCACAGCTCCTGTGTGGAGCTGAGCGACCCTTGCCATGTCTCAAACACAGGATGAAGCCCGGAGACGAGGAGTGTGTCAGACACTGCCTTGGCACGTGTGTCCCGATTTCTCACCTCACTGTAGGCACAGAGGGCTCTCCAGAGCCAATTCCCAGGAGACACGACACCATCCCAACCCACTCCTCTTCCTCTCCGGCAACGCTAATTGGCGCTAGGCAAACCCCAGCTCTCATTAGTGCGGATTGCATCATCCCCGCCCGTGGGTCACTGGAGTCAAGCAGTGAATTCATCACAACCGGAGGGTTGAACGAGGCAGCCTGAAGCCTCCGGCTCCACTCAGTCCCATCTTCTCCAGGGCTGGGACCCAATTAGAGCCGAGTGCCGCAGGCGTCCGTCCACCAGCACCACACTAAATGACTGCTCCTGTTCACATTAGAGTGACTGGAGAGACACTGAGCAACAATTACTCCCTCTAATTAATGGCCAGATTAAAACAGGGCTCAGTTCTACCCAGTAATTTGAAAATAAGAAACTCCAGAACCATCCCCAGCACATGAGAGCATCATCTTCATAAAGAGCTTTAAATTAAGATCTTTGAGCTACTGTTACTCAGAGGCCATGAATTACTGTCTGTGCTTAAAACAGACACATTATTTATTGAACTCATGGAATTAGGCCTTTCTAGTCTGCTGGAGACAACCTCGAGCAGACGTGATTCAGAGCCCGGCGCTGGCAGCCCTGGCTGTGGCACGCGGCTTACCGGTGCCAGGCACCACCAGGCTAATTCACAGCTCCAGGTCACTGCAGCGTGATACATTATTAACCAGTCCAGCGTTAGGAAATTCAGATTTATATTGGTTTAATTAGACTGGTCTCTTTTTAATCTCTGAGTGCATGCAGGACTAATGGTACATGGTGACACACAGAGAGGGGGGTGTTACCTCCTCCTCACTCAGACCTGCCTCACAGGTTGCCATTAGGATTCACACCCACGACACCACCAAGCACATCCCTCATTCCTCCCAAGTCATCAGCAAGACCTTTGGAATGATTTTGAGAAGATAAACCCAAGGCTGTTAGAGAAAAGACCTTGAACTGAACACATCAGAGGCTCTGCAGCACGTTTGGTATGCAGCACCCATGCTGGAGAGGGAACATTCCTGTGCTGGAAAATGAGTCCAGAAGAGGAAGGAGGCAGTTGGAATATGTGATCAGCCATTGTCTCCCTCGAAGCAGGGAGCATGAGCACAGGCTGGCCCTGTCCCACGGAGTGAGGGAGAGGAGGGCTCTCAGAGGCAGTGATAGCTCGAGGGATGTCCAATACATCCACAGCATCAGAGGTGGGAATTCAAATGAAATTCTGCAGAAGAAAACAGACAATGGTTAAATAGTTCCAGACAGCACTGGGCCGGTAAATAGAACAGAACTACACAAATGGAGGAGCCAGAGAAATGTCCTCTTTGTGTTATTATCCTTCCCCTTTTCTAAACCGACTATGAGGTTGCAGCATGCCATGCTGGCTGCCAGGGAAGAAATGCGATTTAAGCAGATACAAACCACCACAGTGGGGTTTTTTTTTTTTTTTTTTTTTGTTTTTTTTTGGGGGGGGGGAGGGAAGTGCATGTTCTCATAATAGCTCACCATAAAATGTGGGACTTAATTACCTCTATCACCCAAGGTGCTTGACCTAAGCAAGTAACAGTGTGACACGGAAGCAATGGTGACAGGGAGGGGAGGCATCCCCACAGCATCCCTGTGACATTCCCACAGGACCAGCACGGGGAGGCATGGGCCACATGGTGCACAGCACAGGGAGAGAAACCAGAGTGTTGGTGACACAGAGGAGCCATGGAGACGATGTGCAGGAGCAGCTGCCTTTTTCCCTACACAACATCCCAAGCTTAGTGCCTCTAGTCCCAGATCTGCCATCATCGCAGGACGCTGTTACGCTACATCCAAAGATGCTCATGCTGACCCGAGTCTTGAAAATTAAGCAGAAACTTCAGTCTGGCCAAAAAATATGGCCCCCTCCAGTCCCCAAATGCAGCCTTGGTTGGTGGTTCCCTGCCCTGTAAGGCTCAAACAGCCCAACCCGGGCCCAGTGCCTGTGGGCAGCAGGGAGGGAGAGCCCAGCTCAGCCCCAGAGTCAACACTGTGCAGTAAATTACAACACAGCTACTCAGACTGGCCTGTGGATCATTTATCACCCTGCATGCACAGGAGGGCAGCAAGGGGATGATAAAAGTCTGTTCAGATTAATGGCTTGAGGAATTAGAGAGGAAGGAAATCGCATCAGCACTGGAATTCCTCAGCCCTGTGCTAGAAAACACCTCCCTGATGGTGGTAATTGCATGAGCCACATAATCACACCTCTGCCGTGTACCCTGTAGTTTGGATGCTGTGTAACCCTTTACACTCGTATTGCATAAAGCTCTTCCTCTCTTCCCTAACACCTAGCGCAGGCACTTTCCATCACTGCCAACCTTAGGTTGGCAAGGTTTTGTGCCAGTCTCCGTCCCTGCTCCCCAGGCTGCTGATGAGCAGAGAGAGCTGTATCCTGATCCCAGAAACATCTCCAAGAAAATTAAAAGTAAAAAGTAAGACTCTTATGACAAAACTAGATGAAAAGCTGAAATAAAATTAATATACCTAAGGCAAAAATGGAACAGCTGAAGCCAGAATTCCCCCCTTCTCCCTTTTTCCCCCTGTGTGTGTATCCATATGCACATATTTAGAGAACTTCAAACAATTTCCATTCCATTTCAGCTGGTCTTTTAACTCATTTCCAAGCACTTTGTAAAATGAAAAGACGTGGGAGCTCCTCCTCCTGGAAATGCCAAGACCCAGTTTCTGCATCAACCATTTCAAACCATTTATCCACTCAGCAGCTTTTTGGACCGAGGAGTCACTGAGGCTGCACATGCATCTGAAGGCAGCCGGATTTTAAATTTAAAAAATGAGGAGAAGTTAAATC
>VZRN01001317.1:3664849-3691101 GCA_013397935.1 Dasyornis broadbenti
GGGGGAAGAAGCCTGCTCATGACAGAGGTGGCCAGGATGTGGCTGTGGTGTGGAGAAGGGCCAGGCTGGGGTGATGAGCTCCAGTGGGGTGATGGGCTTCCCTTCTGCTGCATCCTCCCCAGTCCTGGTGAACCAGCCCTGGGGTCTCCAGCACACCTGGCTGTGACACACCTCTCACTAAATCCCTTTGGATACAGAGGGAATTCACCTCTTCAGCCCCAGCACACAGGCCCCTGCATCCTGCTGCTGCTGCTTTAGTGGTTTTTTCAGGCCTACCGAAAGAAAAACTGAATACAAAAGTAGGATAGAGGGTTTATTTACTTGCAGAAAAGGCAGCATTGGAGCTCTGTTCTCTCCATAACCACAAGGAATATAAATAGCACAGAGAGAGAAAGGAAATCCAGGAGCTGTTCTCGGGTTCGTGGCTTGGATGGATTTAACAACTCTGGCTCCTTCTGATGGCATTGTGCTGGAACATCACATTAAACCAAAAAAGCACAGATTGGGAAGCACTGCTTCTGCCCAGGAATCATTAGGAGACATTTTTTGCATATGAGCCATAACTGTAAATTCTCTCACTAAAATACATGGATGGTCATGAAGTTCTGGGACATTCAGTCAATATTTCCATCTTTTATGGCAACAATTGCTATTAAATAAAAATTTTCTCTCTTGTATTCCCAGGCTGGTGACAGCCCTGGCTGCCACAACAGGCGTGGACACATCCATGGATTTCCAAACCTCTGTGAATGTCCTGTCCATGAAACTGGACTGAAATGGGAGACCTGCAGTGCTGCTGGCCTGGAGCAAAAGTTTGGTGTTGGTCAGGGGCCTGTGCTTGGGCATTGCTGTCCTGAGCTGCAGTGTCTGCTGGGTCCTGGCTGGCAGCTCCAGACGAGGGGGGGTCAGGGATGGAGTGAAAGGGATGTGGTGGGGACAGGGATCTTTTGGCAGGGAGTCAGCATTGCCCACACTGCTCAGGCACTGCTGCTCCTCAGTCAGCCCCAGGTCATCGCTGGCGTTGAGTGAGGTCCCGTAACCACCCCTATGGCCAGGAAGCAGAGTCCTTCCTTCTGCACACTGAGGCCCTGCAAACCCCCTCAGCACCCTGTGACAGCACCTGTGTGTCTGATTGCTCAGGTGCATCACCCTGTGCCCATTTCTGTTCATGGCTGATCCCACAAATAGGATCCCACCATCAGCCAGGCTCACACCTCCCCTGGAGCCTGAGAAGGTAGCCCACCAGGATGGGCACTTCACTGGAGCATGGCTGTGAGCCAGCAGGGAGAGGGAGGGTTTGGCTACAGGAACCAGGTTGGTGACACAGCCATAACGTGGCAGCTGCCTTGAGTAACCATGACAGATCCATTATTGAAAATAATGGAGTAGTGGTACACCACGAGAAAAGCAGCTACTGTGACACTGAAGGGTGCAAAGTAGCTAAAAATTGTCTGATATAAAAACTCCAGAAGCCCTATAGGTGAAGGCTGAGTTGATATAAGCAGATGAGAGAGGTTCTGTGATGCTTCACAGCAGAATCCTCGGGAAAGCAAAAGCCATTTCCTGACCAAGATGTCAGGCTTGAAAAAACGCTGTATGTGACCCGGAGGGGGCTTCCCTGGATGAAAAGGGGCACTAAGGAAAAAACAACAAAGTACATGCCCAGAAACATTCTATTGTGGAGCTTCTGAAAGGGCTGGCTGTTTGCTTCCAAGGGAGACAGACGAGGAAGGTCTGGAGAAGAGTCAGTGAGCCTCTGCACTGCTTGGGAAAAGGAGATCAGGAGTTGATGTCTGACCCAGCTCTGCTGCTGGGATCATTTCACGGATACACGGGCTCTTCCGGTGTGCAAATGGAGGATGCCATCTCATCTTTTCATGGAATCATAGACTGGTAGTTTGGGAAGAGAAGAGAAGGGAAAGGAAGGGAAACCTTGATGATCACCCAGTACCAACCCTGTGCTGTGGGCAGGGACACCTTCCACTAGGCCAGGTTGCTCCAAACCCAGTCCAACCTGGCTTTGGACACTTCCAGGGATCCAGGGGCAGCCACAGCTCCTCTGGGCAACCTGTGCCAGGGTTTCACCAGCCTCACAGGGAACAATTTTTTCCTACTCTCTTACAATTTAGACCCTCTCCCCCTTGTTCTGTCACTCCAGGCCCTTGCGAAGAGTCTTGTCCCATCTTTGCTGTAAGCTCTCTTCAAGTACTTGCAGGCCACAATTAGGTCACTCCAAAACCTTCTCCTCTCCAGGCTAAACAATCCCAGTTTTCCCAACCTTGCCTCACAGCAGAGCTGCTCCATCCCTCTGATCATCCTGGTGCCTCCTCTGGACTCTCTCCAGCAGCTCCATGTCCTTCCTGTGCTGGGCTGCAGGGCCGGGGCAGCTCTGCAGGTGGGGTCTCACCTGAGCAAGGCAGAGGGGCAGAACCCCCCTCCCCTGCTGCCCACGCTGAGGGCTCAGCCCAGCACAGGGGACGTTTCTGGGTCCCAGCACACACAGCCAGGCCATGTCCTGCTCTCACCAATCAGCACCCCAAGTCCTTCTCCCCAGGGCTGCTCCATCTGCTCATCTCCAGCCTGTGGAATCAAATCACCTGTGGGCGAGCCACATTTTTCTAGGATATGGCTGTGCAGCCACGGACTTGGTGTTTCTTCCACCCTGGACAGAATGACTGCCCTGTGTACGCCCCATCCTTGTGTTGATTTGGCTCAGAAGAGTCAGGATTGACAAATTCTGACTGGACTCCCAGACAGAGCATGGTGGTCTCAGGACTGCATTCCAGGGAAAACTTGGCAGAAATAACCACATTTTAACATCATGTTGGCCTTAAATGAGATTTCCCTTTTCCCCAAACCTTCCAAGGGTTTAGATCTAGATGACTTGAATGACCAGCTCATCCCCATGGACCTGCAAGATATTGACTGGTTGCTGCTGACACATGGGGACAAGATTATTATTGATTTTCCAATGAAAACCCTACAATACAGCCAGAGCCAAGTAACCTCCTAACCCCTCATCATATTCTTGACACGTGTTTTCTACATTTCAACATTTTCTCCCCTCAGTACAAGGAAGGCTTTCGGACTCTGTAGCAGGCACAACTAGCCCCTCTACCCCCACAAACACACACCAGATCAGGACAAAGTATTTATTTTTCAGCCCATATTAAATCAATCAAATAAATAAAACCACTCCAAATTATACTCCAAAATAAAAATATTACCGTTTTCTTATAGAACTATTTAATTGGGAGGGGTGTTGTTTCATTTTAATCTGGAAAAAAACCCCACACTGCATTTAAGAACATTAATTTGGAAAGAGGAATAGGCTTGTTTTCTTTAAAAAAAAATCACAAAATTAAACATTTCAGCAAAGTTGTTTTCCAGCAGTGGGCCACCCAGCTTTTCTTACAAGCAAGAGAATTCTGTCTTTGCCAGGCCCTGCTCCAGCAGCTCCTGCCTTGTTTAAATTACAGTCAGAACCAATTACCACTGCCACCAGCCTGGCCTTTTCCTCAGCTGCATTTTTTGTCTGACAGGCTAAAATCCTATTCATGCAGTATTTTGCAATAATTTTCTCTCTGAAAACAACTTCCCCCTGATTCCAAGAGACCTGATTTCCAGATTCATTTTCCTCTCACCAGTTTTTCTCCTTTCTCCTTTCTCCTTTCTCCTTTCTTCTTTCATTTCTTTCTTTCTTCTTCTTCTTCTTCTTCTTCTTCTTCTTCTTCTTCTTCTTCTTCTTCTTCTCCTTCTCCTTCTCCTTCTCCTTCTCCTTCTCCTTCTCCTTCTTCTTCTTCTTCTTCTTCTCTTTCTTTCTTTTTTAAACTGCTGGGAAAGAAAAATTTTCTTTTCCTAATTTATCTGGTCTCTCAGCACTGCCACCCCCAGCCTTTCCCTTGCTGTCCCAGGGCTGCAGCCACAGAGAGGAGGCAGAGGGAATGCAAAGGGGGCTATTTAAGAGGAGGGGACGGTTTCCCATCCCATCCCAAGAGAGTCTCCACACTTCCTCGCTCTGTGAGCCCTGCGCACTGTTCTTCCCATGCAGAAACAAGAGTTTATACCTGAACAACCCTGCTGCATCCAACCCAGCCTTAAAATGGAACAGGAACATGAACAGCCCCTCTCAAAAGTGCCCCATGCTCTCCATCCCATCTCACACACAGCATTCCCAGCTGTGGTGGGACAGCCAGCCCTTTCCCCTGCCGCTGTCCAGGCTCCTGAGACTAAAGCTCCTCTGCAAAGCTCCCAATGTCTTTTCACTCTCTGGGTGCCCCTTGATCCCAATAATTACTCCAGGTGAATGAATTAGCCTCATGGCAACACTCTGGGAAGGGCACGGATTTAAGTGGTGTTTCAATCTGTCCTTCAAATGGACCCTGAAAAGATCCAACAGAACCGCAAAGTCCAGAATGGGGTTTTCGAGCAGGTCCTACAGCCAGAGACTCATTCAAAAGATGACACGAAGCAATCCTGGAAGCAGAGTAGAAGAAAAGGAATTTACAGCCACTCCTGATATGCCTTTGAGCACCACTGCCAGAGATTCCTTATTCTCCTGCCCCCTCCTCCAGCTCCAAGAGGCTCTTTAGGCAACACCGTCGTGCTTCAAGGGAACAAATAATAAATCACAGCAAGAGCTCTTCAGTTTTATCTCTGCTCTCACATCTCCAGTTTTATCTCCCCTCTCACATCTCCAGTCTTGAATCCTCCCCCTGCTCCACAGAACATCTTCACCCACTGCTCAGAGGTCTGTGTCTCCCATGGCTCGGCCTCGCTCCCACCAGCATTAGGACACTGGGCTCTTGCCAGACCAGACAACCTGGGGCACTTGGTCACCCAGATTTCCATTCACCCTGCAGTTTAACACAGTTTCTCATCTCTCACCAGGCTCCAGCTCCTTCCCTTCATTCTGCTTCAGTGCTTCCTGCTCTGAGTTAGCTCAAGAGCCTCTTCCTTGTTGGTTTTCCCTTCCATCAATGAAGGATGCTGTCGTGTCTCCACTCAGCTGTAACCTCTGAAATAACAGTTATTTACCTTTCTAGGTTTATGTTGTTACACAGTGGCTGAGTTCACCAAACCTCTGCTTAAACAGAGCAGAGGAGCAGCCAAGTCCAACCGCTACCAGTCATGGGGGCCAAGAGCTCTCATTAGCTGGGGGAGAATCCAGGGGATTGTGAGCAGCAGTAGCAGTGCCCCTGTCACCCACCCAAGATCGCCCATCAGCCGATGCCCACCACCACCACACACCCCCCTGCAGGGACCAGTGGGTCTGGCTGAGACAGGCCATAGAAAATAGAAAATAAATAAAATGGAAATAAAAAGTGGAAGGCTGTGGAAGCTTCCCCGGCTGCAGCGGGACAAGTGGTGCCCACCAGACATAGAGGAGAGACCACGGCAGGGGATGCCAGCTGAGTGCCCCTGGCTGGGATCTGCACGGGTCACCCCCACCCTGTGGCACCCTCAGGCCTGCTGCCAGGCCAGGGTCAACGCCAGCACAGCCCTGTACAACCAAACCAGACTAGGATGGTGTCGTGGTTTGATGCTGGCCAAATGCCAGGCACCCACGACAGCTGCTCACTCACTCTCCCCTGCCACAGCTGGGCAGAGCAGAGAAAAAAAAATTAACGAAGGGTTCATGAGTCGAGATAAGGACTGGGAGAAAACACTCCAAGGGCAAAACAGGCTCAAGTTAGAAATATAAACTGAATTTGTTACCAGCAGAGTCAGATCAGGATAATGAGAAGTAAAATAAGCCTTTAAAACACCGTTCTTTCCCCCAACCCCTCCCTCCTTTCCACTGACAGCACAGGGAACAGGGTGTGGGGGTTTGGTCAGTTCATCACAGAGACCTTCCTCTGCTGCTCAGGGAGAGGAGTCTTTCCCCTGCTGCACCATTGGGTCCCTCCCACAGGAGACAGTTCTCCGTGAACTTCTCCAGTGTGGGTCCATCTCACAAGCAGCACCTGTCCCAAAATCGCTCCAACACGAGTCTCCTCCCACAGGCAGAGAGTCCTCCCAAAACTGCTGCGATGTGGGTCACTCTTCCAGGGAGTGCAGTTCTCCGAGGACAGGTTGCTCCAGCCTGGGAGCAGGGCCCCTTTCTCCACTGGGTCTCCTGCTGGACCACAACCTCCTGCAGGCATCCACCTGCTCTGGCGTGGGCACCTCTCCATGGGCTGCGAGTGGATCTCAGCATTCCCCATGGACCCCGTGGGCTGCAGGGGGACAACCTGCTCCACCATGGTCCTCAACATGGGCTGCTGCGGAGTCTCGGCTCTGGTGCCTGGAGCACCTCCTCCCCCTCCTTCTCCTCTGACCTTGGTGTCTCCATGTGTTTTCCCTCACATTCTCACCTCCTCCTCCTCTTCTCTGGCTAGAAAAGAACTGCATCTCCTTTGTTTTGGTTTTCTTCTTAAATATGTTACCACAGAGCATAAATATGTTACCTCTGACTGGCCCAGGCTTGGCCAGTGGCATGTCCATGTTCAGACCCATCAGGGATTGGCTCTGCTGGACGTGGGGGAAGCTTCCAGCAGCTTCTCACAGAGTCCATCTTTATGGCCCGCCCACTACCACAACCCAAGCCATGCAAAACCAGCATGGGATCAGGTAGAATCTCCGTATCCAAACCAGTCTGTGAAGGAATCCTATGGAATCTCCAAACCCAAACCATTCTGTGAGGGGATTACATGGAATCTCCAAACCCAAACCGTTCTGTAACGGGATCATGTGGAATCTCCACACCTCAACACAGGCTCTGCTGCTGACCCCATCAAGACATGCTGCAGGCCCAGCTGCAGAAAGGGAACCATGAGAGGACCCAGGGGAGCTGATGACAGGGCTGGAGTGTCACCCTCATCAGAGACATGTTCTCCTCTCTGTGCCACCAGCCAAGGAGCATTGTCCCAAATCCCACTGTCCTGGAACACAGGCAGGAGAGCTGCCCACACCTGATGCATCTTGCAGACACTCTCTGCCTTTCCTGGAGGAGAAGAAAAAGTCACATGTGAACTCACGCTCATTGGCCGAGTCTGTGCTGCACCATCCAGCATGGAAAAAGCTGATTCCAGAGACAGACAGAGCCACTCCTGCTCCAGTGCCAGCTCCAGTGATGCCACACAGGGGCCCCTCAGCCAGAAAGGAGGGACCCCAGGAGATGAAGACCACAGTACATCACAATCCTGTGGGTTGTTCCTTATCACTGGCTAGGCACTGCACTTTGTCCCGGGGGCATTTATTTGTTCCAAACCCTTTCTGGGTCACCTCAGCAATACTAATGGCAACACTCTTATTTTCAAGCTTTTCTGCTAAGCTGAAGCACTTTCGCTCTCCTTCTGAGTCATTTTAAGTCAGTTAATGAAGAGTAGAAGCCCTTACCAGGTTTTTTTCCCCCACCATCATGTATAATAAATGCAGTTTTGATTAAATTTTTACATGCTGCTTAATGCATCAAACAGGAATTTGCTATTCTCCTGGCAGCACAACACAAACCTCTCCTCAACACAACACTCATTCCCCAGACTGATCTGCAGTGTCACTTCCATGGGAAGAAAAGCTGGCAGTGACAGTTTCCTGGGGGATGCCGAGACAACAGCTGCTCCAAGGTTTTCAATCAGCATGCCTTAATTTCACAACTCCAGTGCAAACATGTTTATGGTAAATAACCCATCTCAGATGGAAAGAACCAGGTAACCCTCCCATCTGTGCAAACACACATTTGTTCCTGGCAGAAACTTGGAATCTTGCTCATTCGGAGCCCTGCGTAGCTGAGAAAAACTGAGGATCTGCTTAACCCAGCCTTACCCAAACTCGAGGCTCATTAAATAGCATCTCAGCTTTGGCTGGGAAACTATTTTAGGGAATGTGGGTGTTTTTCCAAAGGCAATGTGTGTTCAGCAATATCCCCAGGGTATTTACAACAGACTACTGGGCATCCCAGGAAAATCCCATAAGCACCTCAGCACCCCCACCCATAGCAGGGGAGTTGTAATTAGATGATCTTTAATGTCCCTTCCAAACCTTACCAGGCCACTTGCAGCTCCTTCCCAATTCCCATCAAATGAGCTACAGGAGCACCTGCGTGCTGCTGCTCCAGGAGCCTGACAGTGCCTGAGACCAACAGTTACAGGGCAGGGAGTCCTGGTCAGGTCAGGAGCATCAGGAAGAGACACAATCTGTTTCCAGAGGGTATCAGCTGTTTCTTGAGGCACCAGACCACCCTCTCAGGGTTCTTCCTCCTTTGTGCAGCACTCAGGTCCTCTGGCTTTGGCTGGCAGAGGGCTGCTGGCAAATAGCTGGTGAGTGCAGGAGGGTTTTCCATATACATAAGGATTTCCCAGGAGTCACTCAGAGTTCCCAGGGGGCTGACCAGGTTCCTGCAGCCCCTGAGCACGTGGACTTTCCTGATACACAGCCTGGCTTAGCTCCTCACCTCAGGCAGCAAGTAAAGCCCACATCAGGTGGATGCTTCCCAAGGGAAGCCCAGCCAGACTCAGGCTGCTTTCCTGCTGTCAGCAGCTCCTGTGGATCCAGCCTTCTGCTCCGCCACCCTCGGCAGGACCCGAGTGCAGCTCTCGCTTGGCACATCAAAGCTTCTGGGCCCATCCTGCTGCCATCCCACCTTCCTGGTGCTGGCACTGGGAGCAGAATGGGGTCCTGCTCTCAGCACTGCAGGTCTGGGAGCCGAAAGAGGGGACACACCCACACATGGAAGAATTGCTTCCCAATATCCCAGCTAATCCTGCCCTTCATCAGTTTGAAGCCATTCTCCCTTGTCCTGTTCCTCGAGGGCCTTGCCCAAAGTCCCTCCCCAGCTCTCCTGGAGCCCCTTTAAGCACTGGAAGGGGCTCTAAGGTCTCACCCAAGCCTTCTCTTCTCCAGGCTGAACACCCCTAGCTCTCCCAGCCTGGCTCCAGAGCAGAGGGGCTCCAGCCTACCATTCCCCAGGCAGGAATTATTCCCTTCCCATCTCTCCCAACCTGCAAAGTAGCTCCAATCCATGACAATGTTTTATGGATTAAAGTCAGGAAACTGAAGGAAACAACACCACAGAGATTACTGCACACACTTTCATTGGGAGCAGGGGAGGGATTTCCATTAGTGGATCATTTGACTGTATTTTATTTCATTTAGATTTTTATTACAGAACTCTGACATAGCGGTTGTGATTAATCTGGATAGTTCTGCCCAGCAGTAAACACCAGGGCAGTAAATTACCTGTCAGGAGAGAGCCAGCACTGGGAGACTCTGCCAACAGCTACCATCACCTGGGTACCAGCACAGGTGGATACCTGGGTTGGAGGCTGTTATTTCCTCATCCCTGGAAGTGTTCAAGGCCAGACTGGACAGGTTTTAGAGCATCCTGGTCTAGTGGAAAGTGTCCCTGCCTATGGCAGTGGGTAGGGAACTCAATGGTTCCTTCCAACACAAACCATGTGATTCTGTGATTTCTAGGAGCCCTTGGATGGTTCTGCCCTGAGCAAAGACCAGTACATAACTGGGGAGAAGTCAGTGTGATGGGCCAGGTCAGTTTGGTGTGCTGTGCAGTGGGAAAGGGGACACAGAGCATCCAAAAGCAATAAGATTCTTCCTGGGGCACTGGGTCCTACCTGGACAAGGAGCAGACCCCCTCAGAGAAGTCACCCAGCCCTGTAAGTGCCTTGAGGCTTGCTTTTGTTGCCCCCAGTGTGGGCTCAAAGAATGGACCTCGGTGGTGGGGTCTGGGTGCTCAAAGGATGAACCACCCATCCTAGGCTGAGGTGCTCCTGCTGAGTTTATCACCATCTCACACACCGGGGAGCACCATTTCACTGATGCTGGAACAGCCACGGACATCTCTCAAGTCTCATTAACTTACTTGGAATGTATCCATGGAACCAGCACGTGAGGACAAGCCTTTTTGGAGAGAGCAGCTTGGGAAAAGAGTGGGAAGGAGGAAAGAGCCCACAGAGTGACTCTGGTGTGTGTAGCCAGCGGCGCCGTCCTACCCAGTTGAGCCTCACTCCTGGAGTCATTCCTGGCACTCAGCTTTTCCCAGGGTTTACCCCATTATTCCTGCTGGCACCGTTCCATACAGGCAGGACTTCTCACTTCATCCCACAGCAGCCGTGAGGTTCCAGTAAGGAGTTGCTGCACCTTTCCACTCTCGCTGACCAAGTCGTTCCTAGGAAATACAGATCCCAGAGCTCTTGGGCTTGGCCAGGTAGGCTGGGTTCCTCCAGGAGAGGCAGGAGCTGCCCCAGCCCTGGTCCAGGTGCCGTCAGAGTGAGGAGGAATGTCCCTCACTACTCCACGTGCTGTGGTTCACTATCGAGCTGCCTTTGAAGCTTGCTAAACTGGAAGAAATATCTGAAGGCAGTGATGGAAAGCGGCTGCTGTTCACAGGATAATGGAGAACAGCTCTGGTCACAGCTCTCCCCTTCAGGCAGGAGCACCCAGCAGGAGGGTCATGCTTCCCAGGACTCAGGGAGCCCCATGTTGCTCCTGCTGTCAGCAGTGCAGGAGGGATTCCTGAAGGAGGAAGTTGAGCCATGGGCAGTGCAGTGGGCAGGGATGCAGGCTCCAGCACAGGTCAAATCCATACAAAGTTCCACAGGGGCGGGAGAGTCTCTGGAGCTCTCACTCCAGAATCTCAGCAGCTTTCCCTGATCCTGCAGCAGCAGTGAGAGAGTTGAGTTGTTACATGTACTGAAGGGATTGATCCCACCACCCTGAGCAGCTGACTCTGCACGAGGAGCGTCGCGGGTGTGCAGGAGCCAGGCAGGGGCACAACAGTACCATGAGATGTGGGAGCTGAGCTGAGGAGGGGGAGCTGCCAGGGCAGGTTGTACACTCCAGCCCCTTCCCAGCTCATCTTCATCCTCATGCCTCCCCAAAGCCCTGTTCTTTATGAGGATCTTTCTCTGAGAATCCTCTCTGGAAAGCCCAGAGTTCTCCAGCACTAGAGGGGAAGGATCTGATCCCAGTCACATTTTGAAATGGTTTTGATTTCCCCGGAGAGGCTGCAGACGCAGATCTGAAGGGAGAACAGTTAATGCTCAATTTAGCTCAGCGTGACCTAATTTGCCACCACTTATTCAACAAAGGGGAAGCAAGGGAAGAGAAATCCTTGCACATGGACCTTGAGAGCCGCCACATTCCCGGGTGCAGAGGGAAGCGATTTATCTGCAGTGGTGTTGGTGCAGGCAGAGGATGGCCAGTGGCCATGAACTGGGTACAAAAGCTGGTGGTCTCTCCAGGATTCTCCCAAAACTGGGCTCCAGTGCTGGTCTTTCACTAAGGCCATGGCTAATGTGCATCTCCCTTGGGGTCTCTCCTGTGGAGGTTTCTGTGTGGAGTATCCAGGCCTCACCTGCTCCATCTCCCTGTGTGTTACTGTGCCAGTCCTGTGCTGACATGAATCACCCCTTTCCTGACCCTCAGTGTGCCATCAGGGCTTTAAAGGAGATTGTATGATTTGGTAAGGGATCAAAATAAAGTTTTCTGTGCTGCACCCCAAGCCCATGAAGAGGCTGAGGTGAGCTGAACCTGCCTCCAGTTTGACACAATTTTCTCCCCGCAGCCACCACTGCAAGGATTTGGGGAGTGGGGTCACCAAAAGAGCTGGCCCTGGGAATGCCTGGGAACTCCTGGAGGGTCTCACTGCAGGTTACCTCAGGGTCCTCATCCTGGGGAAGCCCGTGCTGCTGTTCCCATAGCCCCTGCAGCCCAGGGCAGCAGCCTCTTACTTATTTCAGGAGTCAAGCGTTTACTGGGGGGGTTTTCTGTCTGGGGACCACATTTGCTAACTCAGTGCCCAGATGGCATCACTGCCCATAGTGTTTTGTCCTTTGGTTTGGGGCATCTTCATGCACCATTTGCCCTCTGGAAGAGAAATGCCTGTGTGATGTTGTCCCTTGGTGCCACTTTCCCATTACTGGGGCAAGTATCAGACCACCTTCTGATCAGCAGTGTGTGATGTGGTCCTGGTGCAATTTGCTTCTGGGTTCAGCCCAAGCTTGGCATTAGATGTAACACTGCTTACCTCCCCATTCCTTTCCTGGCTGCTCCTGGTGCTTACATATCCCTGCATCTCCATTTCTGTTTCCCCATGTTCCTAATGGCTCTGCTACCAACCTCCTCCTACCTCCTTCTCCTCTTCCCTGCTCAACTCCCCCCCCAGACAGTGTGTATATTTGTGATTAAAGGCAGAGAAGTGCATCTCTGCAGCCAGATATTTCACTGCCCATCTCCTTCCAAAGGGCCCGTTTCCAGCAGGCTGTTACTCCAACACGCAATATGCAATTTTTTTATTTAAGAAAACAAGGACAAATGTTTGCTGATAAACATTTCAGGGCGGTGTGCCAACAAGCAGATCCTTCTATTCCTCCCAGAACTGTAAAACACCAGCCTGCTGCCAGCCACAGGGATCGGAATGTTTTTATCTTTTCATACATAAAATTGTCTCACTAATGAATCCCCCCTCTTGGTGGCCAGCACTGAAGCAGCTCTGCCATATGCTGATGCACATCAGGACCTCATGGCTTGGGGAATAATTAATACTAATCAGACACAGGGAATATCATTCCCTCCCTGCATAAGTGTTGGCTCAAAATACAGGGAAGTATGTGACCCCCACGGCATGGGCCCTGCTCTCTGTCCATCTGCTCCAATGGCACATTGTCCCTGGAAGGGTGAAGGACACCCAGCTCCCTCGCTGCCCTGGTCCTGCCTAGGGTGTCAGGGCACCACTTGATATAAATTAGGGATAATTGTTGCTGCCAATAGCAGAAAAACAGGTGAAGTGACAGAAGTGGCAATCCTGCACTATGAAGGTCGTGTGACAAGTGCTGGTTCTTCCTGATTTTACTCTTCACAGTAGGGTTATGAAGGGATGGGTGACATCTTCCATTGGAACTAGAGATGGGTGAGACTTTCCAACAGGTTTTAACTCACAAATGAAAGCTTGTTCCCAGAAGAAGTCACAGATCTCTGTTGGTCTCAATGATAGAGCCCCTCCCAAAGTAACTCCCCAGTGTAAGTTCCAAAAACGCCTTGAAATATTTTTAGAGTCTTAAGAAGTGATTATAACAGTCAGAAACTTTCATTCTGTGAGGATCTATTTCCTTTTTTAGAGTCAATCTGCTGAGAAGCTGTTCTTCTGAAGCATGTTCTGATCTTTTGTTTCCTGCAAGACAGACGAAGTTGTGTGTGACAATGGGGAGCTCTGGAGATGCTCCATGGGAACAGGAAGTTCGGAGCAACCCCACACACCCTGCTGTGAGCTGGCCCCAGATGGCACTGGACAGAACCAGCCCTGAACAAGAGGGACAGTCCTGAGCACGTGGAATTTAAGATGCGTGGTTGTGGCGCTCGGGAACATGGGTTAGTGGTGGCCTTGGCAGTGCTGGGGAACAGTTGTACTTGATGAACCTTGGAGGGATGAGGGATTTTCCATGATTCTGTGAAATATGTCCCACCATGCCACACCAATATCAGTGCTCCTTGCCCCACCTGGAATGTGGTTGAGCTTGCCTCAGCAACTGACATCCCCACCTTGGGGTGGAGTAGCTTCACACCTGGCTTTGCAGCGATCCTAAACAAGCAAAACAGGGATGCAGCCCTGCATGCCCCCAGCTCCAATGGGAACAGCCTCTTTCCAAGGCTGTAATCTCTGTTCTACAATAAACTTCACCTCCACATCTCATTTGTGAAATACCAGTTTAAAGTAATCCCTTTGGACCGGAGAAACAGAGACATTATGAGGAAAATCCACATGGATTTACCAAAGGCCCTGTGGGCTGCATGCAAGGGGAGCAGAAAAGTATGGAGAGATGGAGAGAGGCCCCACAGATCCACAGGCATCCCGAGAGGGGGGATGCTTGTGACCTCAAAATTGTTGGGATGGCAAACAAGGAGCAACATGGGATGTGATGCCCAAGGGCCAGGATGAGCTGGGTGAGGGCCAAGTGATGCTGCCTGCACACCTGGGGGCACAGGGAACCAACCCAACCCAAAACGGGCCACCACAAAAAGGGAGTGTAAAATCAACAGTGACATCTGAGAGCTCCACAGAGAAGGAGGTCAGGCAGCTGGAGGAGAAGCCAGAAGAGGGGGGTTTGGCTGTAGCAAGGCTCTGCTGTCACAGCTGTGTGGTCAGAGCATCCGACAGCGTGTGGAGCAATGAGACCCACGAGTGACACATCTCCTGCCAAAGCCTGTCTGAGCACAGCCCCAAATGGCTGGTGACAGGCAGTGAGCTGGAAATGACCTTCCTGCTCAGAGCTGGGGGTGTTCTCCCAGACAAACCCGCTGAATCTAAATGTCCCCCATGGACATGGAGGCTGTGAAACATCTCAGACGCCAGCATGGGCTGGTGGACACCAGGGAGCTGAGGGACTGCTGCAGGGTAGCACGTCAGCAGAAACCCAGCTCAGAGTTTTCTTACTCTGAGACTGCAGTTTCTGAATCTAAGAGGTCAAGACATCTTGCAGCCGTGGGATCTAAAAGGATGGGGGTATCAGTGCATGCAGGAACTAGCTGGGGGGTGAGGTCCTTGTCACCTCTAACCAGCCACTCTTACTGTGCTGAGACAGTTTAGTGGTGGACCTGGAAGTTCTGGGTTAATGGCTGGAACCGATGATCTTGGAGGTCTTTTCCAACCTAAACAGTTTTGTGATTTTGCAATATCCTGATGGCATCCGAAAGACAAACAAGCTCCGTGTCTGGTTTTGGGAGAGGGTTATCCTGAGCTATTGGAAGCAAACTTGTCAGTGTAAGAACCTGAGGCTCACCACAAAGGTCCAACAGCATCGCTGCTGGCCACAGCAGCCGGTGCCACCCCAAAATCCCAACCCTGCTGTGGTTTCCTCTCCCTTAGGAAGAGCAGCGAGCCTCTGTGGCAGATGCTCCAAGAACCCAGCACATCTAAGGGCAGCACCTGGATGAAGGACATCACTTCCAAAAGCTTTAGGAGCCCTCACGGACCAACACGCTGGGAAGCAGGGGGAGGATGCCACACTCGCTGCCCTCAGTGCTCCTCATCCTCGGCCTTCATCGTGTGTTTACTGTGGCAGCTCCCACTTATTGCTTCCCCAGCAATGGACCTGGAGATCACATCCCACTCCAGCAACCTGATGTAAATCCAGGCAGGAGCCCGTAACTGTGACTGTGGCATCTAATGAACTGTGGACCACACTCCCTACCCAAGGTTTGGATCCTGGCTGTTATTTCTGCATAAACACCTTAATTGCTGCCTTTTTAATTACACTCATAAAGAAGGGAGGTCCATCAGTCACTGGTCCCCCATTACAGCAATGAAGAGCATCACAAACAAATCATTAACAGGCATGAAAATGGCAGGTAGTTAATCTTACTATGAGCATAAACGTTATCATACGACTTTATTACAAGCCCGACCTTCAGGAGGGGACATCGATAGCCTTAATTCAACAACATCTTCCCAATCAGTCATTGCCAGGAGGCAGGAGGTGGGTTTTAAGTGCTCAAGGCTAAAATGGGAGACCATCAGGGCCGTCCAAATCACATGCAGGAATCCTGTCTCTCTCAGGGCATGCTTTCCCACTCAGGGACATCCCGTCCCTCTCAGGGCATTCCTTCCCACTCAGGGACACACAGGCTGAGCCTGCATGGCAGTTCACACACTGCCCAGGAGCTGGGCACACAATTTGGCACCTGAACTAAAACTTGGCACAGCCAGAGCTGTTCCTTCCTCAGCCACCAAGAGATCCTGCCCCAGAAAATCACCTCCCATTCCTTGGGCCACAGGAATTCAGACTCCCCTGGGTAACGTCTGGTGGGAGAGAACAGAGATTTCACTTTCATAACCTTGAATCTACTTTTTCTGAAGAGTATCCCTGCATGGTAGCACAGACACAGCCTGAAGAGCCAGAGCTGCTTCTCTCATGTGGGAAATAATCCCTCCCTAAAGGCAAAATTGCCCCTATTTGGTTAATTAAGTGTGCACCAGGGAGAAAAAAACGGCGAAACAAAGGCAGACAAAGCCCAAACACATGGAACACAAGGATCACAGAGCCCTTTCAGAGAATGGGGGAGTATCATCAATTGGCTCTGCAGACAAGGTGTTTGGGCACGCACGGAGGCAGCATGAAGAACACACAACAGCATGAAGAAATGGATAATTACTTCCCCTGCACAGGGAGATACACAGGCTAATGAGAAGGAGGACAAAGGGCCTTTTGTTTAGTTTTTGGCTGTGTGCTAACGCTGGTGAGCACTTTCCCTGTGCCTCCCTGCTGCTTGCTGGGAGCCATCCCAGGCTCCTGGGGCAGCGTCTGCCTCCGCATGTCCCAGATGGAGCTGGGACACACTGTGGCCACAGGTGCCTGGCCTCAGGCAGCGAGGTGATTCCAGTCCAGGGCTGTGCTTGGGACACGAGTCTTCCCCATGAGGAACTGCTGCTCCTGCTCCCCATCCCTCAGGGCAGCACCACACACGTCTGGGCAAAGGTTTACAGCTCCCCACCCTCCCCAGCAGACAGCACCTCATTCCAGCCCACAAGGACCAGTGAAGGAGTTCTTCTGGCAGCATCAGGCACCCCACAGGCACTGCCAGACACCCCAGGCTGGCTGCTGAGGGGTTCTGCAGTGATGCCAGCCAAGCTCCATACCACAGCTCCAGTCCTTGAGGGCAGAGGGTCACAGTCCCTGTGCTGAGGTGCTCACCAGCCTCACATCTAACCACATACCACCCAACCAAGAGCACCTGGGCAGGATGCTGACCCTGCTCTGCCCGGCCCTGCAGGTGGGTATTGACTGGGAGCAGAGCCAGTAGCCCCTGTGGCTCTCCAAGGTGCTGCCCAGAGTCCTTGGAGGTGCCCGGGGGCATCCCATGGCATGCAAAGGAGCCATGGGATGTGGACTCACTCGCAGACCCAAAAGTGCCTGTGCACACCCATGTGTCTGTGTAACAAATGCAGTGCTCACCCTGTCCCATGCTCATACAAATAAATGATGAGCATCAACTTGTGAGTGAGCATGAAGAGGCAGTGAGGAAAAAAAGAAAGCAGTTTGCAACAGGAGCACCAAAACCCATCCCTGTGAGGCCCCGAGCCTGCATAAATCACCTGGTGACTGACAGAGCTGTCACTGGGGCTGACAGGAGTGCAGCCCAGGAGCAGTTATCCCGTGCTCAGGTATCAATTACCATTGCTAATTCCGAAATGGAGACCAGATGATGCTAACAGGGGACCAGGAATTAAACCGTCACCAGTTAAACCATCAAAAGTTAAATCATCGAGTGCTTCTTCTGGTTGTTTTCGCCAGGAATGTTGAGTTTGAAATGGCCAGAAATCCTGGGACATAATGACACAACTGCTGCGAGATAAAAGGAGAAATACAAATATCAAATTTTGTCTCAGGTGGATCTGTTTGCAAAAGGAAATAGAGGCATTTCCACCCCACATCCCACCCCACCTCCTAGCCCACCCTCCATCCCACTTTCCCACCAGTGATGGAATGACTCTGGCGGGCTGCTGTGGACACATCTGACTGCTCAGTAAATCTCCCTCTGGGAAGGAGCAGGCCTTCAGCTGGAGCCCAAGCTGGTCTCATCTGTACTTCTGGGGAAGAAGATGACTAATGGGGTCAGGGATCATCCAGTTGCTATTTTTAGGTATTTTCTACATTCCGACTTCAATTGCACTGCAGACCCCCCAGCTCCCTGCACGGCCTAGTTCCCGCCTGGATGTCTGAGTGGGATGAGATGCCAAAGGAGTGCCAGACCCGCTGATTTATTGATTTTCCGACAAAAGAAATCACAGCTCCGTCCGTTCCCTGCCATCACTTTCCTCCCTCTCCAGCCTTGGCTGCTCCATTCCCGCTGGAGCTGCAGCAAAGTCCTGGGCTCAACGGGAGCATCTTCTGTCCCTTCTCACCCCACCATGGGAGGGGCTTTAGGGGCTGCATGGGCAGTGGATGGGCAGAGGCTGCATGTTTACCCAGTATTTGGGGGTCTGGTGGTTGTATCTTCAGGTGGGAAGAAGGGCCCTGAGCAGTGAGAGGTTTAAGGTGGATTTGCTGGATGAGTTCTTCCTTCAAAAAGAGCTTTTTAACCCAAAAGTGAAGTTTTACCTAAAGAGAAACTGGAACAAGTGGCTTTTGAAGGTGTGGAAGGCTCAGAACAGCTGAGTGCATTGGAGCAAGGATGAAAGAGGATCATAAATAAACCTGCACCCCTGGCAGGTCCTCTCCACCAGGTCTGCTTCCCACCAGCTCCAGACTTTCAGGAGTTACTGTAGCCCTTCAGAGCCCCTCCAGCTGCCCAGGAGGAGCGGGAACCTGAGCCAGAGGCAGGAGGGGAGAACCAGACTGAGGTCCAGGATTTTAACAGTAGAGAGTGAGCAACTGGAAAAGAACAGGACAAGAGGGACCAGTGCCCAAATCCAGAGCACTTGGCCGTCTGCAGTGCTGGCAGCATGTCAGCCATGAGGAATATTTTCCTTCCCTCTTCTGGGCCAAATCCCCTCCCAGGCAGCATTGCTCTTCAGTGCTAGAGTGATTGCACAGTGACACCCACAGGAGAGGCCCCAAAAGCTGATCCCACACACCCAGACACCATGCCAGTGCCAGGATGGAGCTGATAGGGACACCCTGACGGACATGACAGGGACAACCTCAAAGAGGAGCTCTCCAGAGCCACCCAGGAGTGAGTTTGGAGTCAAATTCTCCCTTCTGCAGTCTGTGTTGGCACTGGACACACACACATGAAGAAAATTAAATAACTAATTTCTATTCTAGAAATATGCATTGTGATACCAAAAAGTAACACTATTTATTTTCAGGTAGTGACTCCCACCAAGCTCTATAAATATTAATTTGAAGCCAGGGAAAAATACATTGGTAATGTAGTATGTCTTTAATGTACAAGTTGCATATAAAGAAGCCCATATTTAATTGGACATATTGCTGCACCACATGTGGCTGCAGCCCAGCCATTCACAGCCACATCAGACATTAAAAGTTTGGATTAGGAACGGACTCAGTGTGAAGCCTAAAATGTAAAGCCACATTTTGGCAGAGAGGGGTTTTGCTCTAAGCACCCCCAGCTCCGTGGCTGTGGAGGTGACTGTTCCCTGCACTGGTGTGAGTCCAGCTGGGGCAGAGCCAGGCAAGTGCTGATGGACACAGCTCCTGCCCGCCTAGGGTGAGCCACAGGTTTCCCCTCCTGCTCGGGCTCCTCCTGCTCCATGTGGACTTTGTTTCACAGGGCTTGGTGGGATGTTTTCCCACTTGGAGGATGTTGTAGTGTAGGAATGAGACTTCCCCAATTCAGTGCCCCCACCAAGACTCTCGAAACCACACCGCCACTCTCTCCCTCCCGTTTTCCCCTCCCCCCTGCAGTGGCTGGAGAGAAGAATTGGAGGCGCAAGAGGCAAAGATCATGTGTTGAGATAAGAACAATTTACTGGAAACAGCAATGAGATAAGAAAATGAACAGTAACAGCATCAATATCAACGACAGAGGGTACAAGAAGAGAAATTCACACAGGAAGAAAAAGCCCAACAATGGACAACACTGGATGGGCCCCTTCACCACGTTTTTTTGACCAAAAGGAACCCCTTTTCCATGGAAGAAAATCCCTTTCCCCCACACCCGACAATGATGTGAGTATCTATAAAATAACTTCTGTGAGGATGTACAGAATAACCTTCACGTTCCCACCCCACCTCTGCCTGCTCAGGCACTGGTGCAGGTGCTGGGACACTGGTGCCACAGCCAGAGCCCATCCAGCCTGGAGAAGCGGTGTTGTGGCCATGGGATAATCAGAATCCTTTTGGTTGGAACAGACCTTCAAAACCATAAAGTCAAATTGTTCCCCTGGTACTGCCAAGTTCACCACTAAACCATGTCCCCAGGTGCCAGGAATCATGGAATCATGAAGTAATGAATAGTGACTTTGGATTGACCATCCAAGAGCAGCATCTTGAGTTGAAGGATTTGCTGTGCCCTCGCTGATGGACAGCTGATGCCCATGTGTGACCTCATTGACGCTGATGTTGGTGACAGCACTGTCTGTCCCAGTGCTGCTGGGATGTGCTGCTCAGGAGGATGGCAAAGGAAGATTTTGAAACCAGGTGGATACTAAAGGGGGATAGAAGAGAGCAAAAAGATGAGCTTTGGCCTCTGCCGTGGCTCTGAGGTCTGGGCTGCTGATCTAGACAAGGTTCAGCACAGGACTTGGCCGCTGGATGAGGGCTCAAGAGCCCCATACTTCTGTGTTCCCTCTGATCCAGAGCAGAGCTGGCAGCAAAGCAGGAGGAGAGTTTGATTCCCGAGCACACAGTCGGCATCCTGACAGGGATAACTTTTCACCAGCATTTATTTAACGTGCTGAGAGTCACCTGGACAGACAGCAGCGGTGGGGTTCATCACACATTTAATCTAGGTGGAGAGCGTGACTGTGCTGGCAGAACCAGGAGAGCAAATTAGGTAGCAGGAGATATTTATTGTCATTATGGGAAGTGATAGTGATTGATCTCCCTGAGACTCCTCTCCCTCCACATGCCTCCACAGGGTAGAACTAGCCAGCCCATGTGCTATGGGGGCTGTAACATGTGTACCCCAATTCGGCCTGGTTTTGCTTAAAAGCATCAGCACAACTGGGTCCCATGAGCCAAGACAATGGTGATCCCATGGAGAGGACTCATTCTGGTGTCCTCCTGCGAGGATGGGTCAGTTGCCACCACAGAAAGGCATGAAGGTCTCCTCCACTCGGGAGCACAGCCCCATGGAAAGTGTTCCCTGGTGCCGTGTAGCCATGTGTGATTTGCAGATTGGCAAAATCTTGGAGCCTCTGGAACAGGAGTGTTGACACACACCATCTCCAACCCTGCACCAGCAACGCACCAACACTGCCAACAGGAGCAGACCTGTGCCTACCCCTTTGCCAGCCCTGGTTTTGGATCTTAGTGCCACCTGACACTGTGCTCTGTCCTGTCAGGGGTACAGATCAGCTCTGGTTCTCCCAGAGCCTGCGGGTGCATGTCCTCCCACGCCACTGCCAATCGCCTGCCAGCCACAACCCGTGGATTTTAAATCGGTGGAAATCTTTAAAATAAAATCTATTAGTGCTGAAAAAGCCCCTCATTTCATGTGTGAGAGTAAGTTACCTTAAGGATTAAATCAAGAATAAATGAAAATGTTCCTGTGCAACAGTGCCTGGAGCCTCTGCTTCAGAAGAACTGGGTGAGTAATTCCGAGTACACAGCAGGATCCATCCATGGAGACTCAGCATAGGTGACTCGGTATTAAGATCATTAAACTATCCCAGGTATTCAGACAGCATCAAAGTGGTGTTGCCTTCCTGACACAAATACCTGCACTGTGTCAATTAGAGGAACCATGTCCTCTGCCCTCCAGATGGAATTTTGCTGGCAGGTTTTGTCTGATAATTATTATTTTGCAGCAGTTTATTTAAGCACTCGCTCCCCATAGCCAGCATGTCCAGTAATGAGCTCTGTTATTCAGAGAGTGAATAACAACGTGCAGAGGTGGAAATAGAGTCAAGTTTTATGAAGTTCTTAATAAATATTTGCATACTGTGAGAGATCACCTGGATAGTGGGAGTTTTTTGAGGCGCAGCTTGAGGTCACACAGGATGATTTTCATTCTTAAGGGCAGCCTGAGACCTCCTGCTTAAAGGAGGTGAGAGAAGCTCCTTGTGTCCCTGTAGAAACCCCATGAGCATCCCATTCTGCTGGGAGCAGGATGAGGTGGATGCCATGGGGCTGTCTGGCAGGTACCAAGCCCTGCAGCTTCCAGCCTGTTAACAATCTTGGGAAAGAGGAAGATTGTTTTCCCCTCGTTGGAAAGACAGATCACAACATGGAGAGGAGTTGAAAGAATCACCTTTGTCTTGCACCCTGGGTACAGCCTAGCGCTCTGCTGTCCCCTTGCACAGAGGCTGGTGACACGGGTTTCTGATGCTACAGAGTCCCCTCCCACCCTCAGCCCATGGGATCCATAGGGACCAGCCATGTGCAGCATGCACAAGCTTGTCTCCTGTACTGAGGCCCTTTACGTGTGAGTATGCGGGAATGGCCTCTCCTATGGGAGGAACCCCTGAGAGACGAACCACGGACCCCCTCGCACTCGTGTTTGTGTTACTCTGCAGCACTGGGTCTGGGGGTGGCCCAGGGGCTCACCACAAAGCAAGCACAGTACATGCAGTCCTGGTGTGGAAGGAAATCTGGAGAGAGAAAACCCAAAAATACATGAAACTTATAAAATCCTCATCACTTCCTCACTGAGCTGCAGCATTTCATTCTGACATTCCCTCCCTAGGAGGGACGTGGTGCCAGGAGTCTGCACACACACCCACCTGGGGCATTGGTGGGTTCGGCATCTTGGGGAAGGAAAACCAATTCGGTGCACAACAGTGACTCAGCAGGGGTAATAATGTGAGTATTAAAAAAAGGAGTTGTTAATTGTTCATCTGCTCTAAACAGTCTTTCCTGTCAGGGTGGTGAGGCCCCGGCACAGGGTGCCCAGAGAAGCTGTGGCTACTCCATCCCTGGAAGTGTCCAAGGCCAGGTTGGGCAGGCCTTGGAGCAGCCTGGGACAGTGGAAGGTGTCCCTGCCCATGGCAGGGTGTGGAACGGGATGGGCTTTAATGTTCCTTCCAAGCCAAACCATTCCATGATTCTATGAACACTCATCCTGTTACTGTAGCCTCTGTTCTACCTGGAATCAACTTGCATACCTGGAACCAAAACGTCACCAGGGGCTGAAGGAGTTATAGGCCAGCGAGTTTGTGTTTGTTCCTGGAAAATGACTTCAAATTGTGATTAAAAATAGACTAATGGAGCACAGATGGGATGACATCAATTCTGACATGGAAAATGTGTTAGTCTTTGCAAAACATCCCTGGTACTGCTCCTGCTCCCAGTGGGAGGTATGGATGGTTGGGGTAGCCAGAGGGCTGCAGGACTACAGACAGGTAAGGGGCAGGAGAGAGATGCCTGTATGGAAAAAATAACTTGAACAGAAAACTAGGGGACTTGATAGTCCATTTTTCATGAACACTTCCGCCACGAAACTCATCACTGCGCAGGTTAATGTTTTCCACAGCAATCTGGAAAGCATGAAGAGCTGGAGAGTGCAGCCCAGTTCACAGGTGGCACAGAGGGAAGTTAACTGAACCCAGACATCCCACTGCACCTCCGAGCAGCCGAGGCAGGGAGCTGGAGGAGGAGTTTGTCCCTGTCCCTGGAGCACACAATGGGGACTGCCTGGGTGGGAGGGAGGGACTTTGGAGGCAAAAGGAGCTGCTATAATGATTAGGACCATGTGTGAGCCAAGAATAGGGGATGCTGTAGCACATTTTGATAGCAAATGGCATTCTTGACCAGACCTGGTTGTAGGAGACACCCTTGGAGTATTGACTGTGCCAATTAATTTTTAGCAGAGGGACAGGGACTGGGAGGTGGTGGGAGCTGGATCTATGGGCCTGGATGGGGATATTTCATACTCCTCAGATGAAGTTCTGAAGAACTTGTGTTTAGCTTAGGAAATAAAGTTACTTGTCTGGCAGAAAATTTGATCCCAGGTGATGTTCCCTGTCCTGCTTCAGTGTCCTGGGCCATGGGATTGTGTCCAAGCAGACCCATGGCCCCGGCAGGCTGTGTGTCCATGCTGGGATCTGTTTGGCACCTTTGTGTAGGATGGCTGGAGGAGACACAGGGAGAGCAGGGAACTGTCAGGTTTTGGAGCAGAAGCAGAAAAGGGACTTGCCAGAGGGACCTCGGGGGGTGGCTTGCGAGGCGCAGGCACAAAGGCTCCAAGGCAGCGGGTTCTGAGGCCATGGTGAGGGGCACGGCCATGCGGCGTGGGCTGGAGGTGTTTACCCACAGCTCAGGCAGGTGGAGCAGCCTCGGCTACTGCCCCACAGAATTGCTGCCCCACAGCAAACCCTGCGAGGGCAAATCAACACGTGGAGGAGGGAGCAAACGGGGGCAGGACCTGGTCCTGGGGCATGTGACTGCGGTGGGGATCCTGCATGGTGCCCGGTGGGGTCCAGTGCTGTGTCCTCGCTGAGGAACAGATTTAACTCGCAGATCCCACCAAAACCTCTCTAACCTCTCCCTTATTTTTTTTCTCACCGAGACCTGCTTAGAAGCATCCGCGGCGCAAATCTTGGCAGAGAGCACCCTCCAGTGGGCACTGGGATGCCAAATAGGATCCCCATGCTGGGAGCAGGGGGATCCAGCACCCGTGCAGCACGGCTGCATCCCGGGCGAGGGATGCTGAGGCAGCTGAAGCAGCTGCCATCGGAAGCTGTCCATGAGGAGCCGTGCTTGGCTCACCTGCATGGCTGTGGGCTCCTGCTGAATGTTGCCCTGGAGCCGGAGGTCTTGGAGCAGTAAGGAGCAGTTCTGCAAAAGCAGAGAGTTTGGCTGTTGAACACTGAAACCCTCGGGGTTGGCCCAACCAGTGATGCTGCTCTGGATGTACCAGCATCCAGGGATGCAGTATGGGACAGGCAGTGGTGTGGAGAGCTGATGATCCTCACTCAGTCACCACACGTTGAGTGAGAAGACACAAGACAGAGGCAGTGGGAGTCGTCAGGACAAACTGGGGAGAAGGTCAGCACCGCCTGTTGACCCCTTCCAGGGTCTGGGCACCATCATCCCCAGACCCTCTCCACCGAGTGAGACTCACCCAAAGCCCCACAAACCCCACCCGAGGTATCCCCTCTGGGCATGCCATGTCCCCTTCCTCAGAGGGGACGCTCTCTGAGGGGCGGAGTGGAGCCAGAGCAGGGAGAGCAATGCCTGTAACATCTGGTTGTAATCAGTGTTTGCAGAACTTTACAGAACTGGCTTTGCTCCTGCCCGGCCACTGGCCAACGGAGCTGTTTCCCACGGGATCCCGAGCCCGTCGCTCCCTGCGCCAGGGTTCCACACATCCGGTACAGCAATCTGCATCCCAGAGCAGCCCCTGGATCCTGCCTCTGCCCACACCAAGGGGTCCGGACCCGTAGAGAACCAAAACACTGCTCTGACACTGCTTCTCCCAGGATCTCTCCCTAGGGCCTGTCCACTACTCCACAGCCATCACGGGGCTGTGGATCCTCATTTCCAGCCCTCCCACCCCGGCCAGCCCCACTCCTGATCATCAGAATAATGCGGTGACTTCATGGTGCAGCTTACTTCACATGAAAGGGTCCTTGTCATTTTCTCATGCTTAATATTTGACAGAAGACTTCAAGAAAACACAATCCGTTTAGGAAAAAAAAGCCAGTTTAAGTTGCTAAGCGACTAGATTTTTGTGATTTATTGAGGTTGTTGCACTATGTGATGTTTTTATGAATCCCTTGGCTCCCAGAGTCCGGATCTCAGCTCGCACTCATGGCAAGGTGATCACACCTCTCCAGCTATAGAAAAAGATTTGGAAACAAGATAAAGGCACACAGAAAGCAAAAGGAAAAGCCATTGGCACTTATCTGGCCTAAAATCCTCCTGCTCACTAAGTCAGCCTCAAGACTTGGGCCCTGCTGCCACGACAAACCCGCATCATGAGGCACAACGAGAGGAAACTACCTCAAAACCAGATAAAAAATTGCATAAATTCCCATTTAGGCAGGATTGTTTGCCCTTGCCCTGACCAGCAGGATGGTGCCCAAGTGTGTGTTGCAGCTGCCAGGGAGGGCAGTTTAGACCTGGTGCTTGTATTTTGAAACACACAGATCCGTGTTAAAAAAGCCACAAAACAGGCACACTGTCCATGTGTTCCATCTCAGTTGGCAGTAGGAGAGGTCAGGGCTGGAAAGGGCGGGTGGGCTGGGAATGGGGAATGAGCAGAGCCCTGATGGGCTCCAGATGCTCTCCTTACCCGGATGATGATTCACGATTGAGGCTGGCCAAGCCAAGAAAATTGGGCTGACTTCATCCTCTTCACCTCCTAGCAGGGTGTGACCCCATGCCTCAGTTTCCCCATCTGTGCTGGGAACAGAACCAAGATACCAGCGCTCCTCAGCTCTTTCTGCCTGGATTTCATCCAGGCAGGTGGCAACCACCACAGTTCCATCAATCCAGGGAATGACAACGTGGGAGAGCTCCAAGACTCCTGGAGGAGACATTCAGCTCTCTGCACAGGGAGGAGCTCAGGGCACCTCATGAAGCTGAAAGGGGAAAGGGGAGAAGGAAGGGGAAAGGGAAAGGGAAAGGGAAAGGGAAAGGGAAAGGGAAAGGGAAAGGGTAAGGGTAAGGATAAGTAGAAGCGGAAGCATA
>VZRN01001317.1:3691147-3702935 GCA_013397935.1 Dasyornis broadbenti
GGGAAAGGGAAAGGGAAAGGGAAAGGGAAAGGGAAAGGATAGTTCTCAGTGGTAGCATACCCATAAGCTGGGTTTGGATGCACAAACATTTACATAAACCCAAGGAGAGCAGGAATAATTCTGGAGACCAGCAAGGTTCGCCATGCAAGGAGAAATGGTATCACAGGAAACTCCCAGTAGGAATTCTAGTCCTGCTCTGTCCCAGGCAGCTGGAGCTGCTGGGGATGGGGTTCTGGGCCATCTGGATTGGAGGTTACACCCACCACAGCTGCTCTTCTCTCCGCTTTTGCTGCTGCCCTCACGGCTGCTGGGACCCTCGGCATGCAGCCTGGAGCCCCCCGGGGGTGGGCAGCCAGGACATCCCCATTGCACCCAGGTGCCTCCCCGGGGCACCCAAATATTGGCGGTAGTGGGCGCTGGGGGGACGGGGAGGGAGCAGTAGCTGGAGCAGGAACACCCAGGGGAAATGCGGGAAAAATGCGGGATTAAGGGCCTGTCCTGCTGCGGCTGCTGGGCGCTGCCCACCTCGGGGGACAGTGAAGTCTGGGGAGGCCGGGGCAGGACTCGGGGAGGCCCCACAGCCCCTCCGTGCCGGCACAGGAGGGACGGATACAGCTGGAGACAGCGCTGCAGCAGCCCGTGCCCTCGGGAATGGGAACGCGGCGGGAACAGCTGGTACCAGAGGGTGCCGTGCCCTCGGGAATGGCACCGGGAGGGAAGGGCCGGCACCGAGGGGTGCCCTCGCCCCAGTGCGAGCTCCGGGGACTCCGGCGGGCAGCGGCCCCGAAGCTCCTCCCGCCGGGTCCGGTCTCTCCCTCCCGAGTGCCCCCGTGCCCTGCCGCCGGTCCGAGCATCCCCAAGCGGGGCCGCCCCTCCCTCCCCTTCCTCCTCCTCCTCCTCCCTCCCACCGACCGGCTCCGAGCCCCGGCGCCGCGGCCGGACCAGAGCCCTCGCAGCCGCGGGGCTGGACGGGGGAAACTGTGCCGGGCCGGGCTGAACCGGGCCGGGCTGGGGGACAACCGGACGGGGGGAAACACAGCCGATCTGAGCCGAGCCGATCCGCCCTATGCCGTTCTACCGGCGGAGCGTGGCAGTGCGGGTCCGGCCGGCGGGGCCGCTGACCGATCTGCGGGACACCTGCAGCCTGGCGGCCCTCGCCCTGCTGCGGCAGCTGGCCGAGCTCTGCGGCCACTCTGTCGCCCTCCTGGGGGACATCGAAGGCCACCTGCGGGCGCTGGCCCGTCGCGCCGCCCGCCTGCACCGCCGCGCCTCCCGCCTGCAGTCGCTGCTGCGGGGCCGCCCGCTCCGCGCCGCCGCCACAGGTAAGGGGACACCCACCGTGGGACGGGGGGTCCTGCGTGTCCCATCCCGGGGGGTACCACGCTGAGGCGGCTTCCCGCCCCGAGGGGGTTCTGCTCCCTGCCCCAGTGCCGGAGGTCTATGCTGCTGCTCCTCCGACGTGGGCACCCCGTGTCCCCTCCCCGGGCAGGTGACTCATGCCAGCTCCTACTATGGGGCCCATGATGCCTGCTCCATCCCAGCAGGGAGGTCTCTGGGAGAGGGGTGGGAGTGGCAATGCCTCACCAAGGCCCATGGTGCTAGCGGCACCGGGCACTGGGATGAGGTATCATTGGGATGCTGGTGGCCAGGCTGCTGTGCTGGGCTGGTGCATTGGTGTGAGGCCGGAACACCTCTGCACCCTTTCCCTCTGCCTGGCCTTTATTTCCCTGCTCGCAGTGGGCATTTTCCAGGCTGCCAGCCAAACGCATCTCACGCTGTGTCCACAATTACTGGAGGCTGTTTCAGGAAAGCAGGGACACCAGGCTCTCAGAGCTGGTCCTTGCCACCCGCACTGTCCCTGCCTCAGGTGCTTCACCTCATCCTCGGGCAGGGGACCAAGGGGGCTGTCCTGTCCAGTGTGGGGCAGTTTTCACGTGGGGGTGTTGTGTATCTGGGCAAAATGCTGGGTTGTCACTCAGGCATGCTGTCAGCTCGTCCCCTCTTGTGGCAGCCGGTGGGGTTTGGGTTCCCTTGGACTGCTTCCACTTCCCATTCCAAGCATTTCGGTCTGGCACAGGCTGCTGTGCTGGGTCAGGAACAGGCAGCCCGTCATTTCAGAGGAGCTTAAAATAAGCTCGTTTTGGAGTTGTTTGTAGAAGTTTATTTAAAAGGCTTTGCGGGGCGGAGAGGGCAGTGCTGCTCCAGCACGTTCCCCTGAAGCACAGTGTGTTTCCCAGGCCCCTTGGCAAAGTGTGTCTCTGCTTTCGACAAATCCCCTCGCAAGAGCTCCCTCGCTGCTCCGTCTGTCTGGAGCCATGGGAAATGACTGCCAGATACTCACAGCTTGTGTCCCAGATGCCGGGAGCGAGCAGAGCCCTCAGCCTTGGCCTGGCAGCTGCACTGCTCCTGCAAATGCTATGGACCTGTCATTAGACTAAGAAGCAGCTCCCACTGTCCCGTGCATCAGCCAGGACAAATGAGGGGACAGCAAGGTTTCACAGTCACCCAAGCTGACCCATGCACAGCACCTGCGTGTGCCAAACCTGGCAGCAGCATCGCTATATGTGCTGGACGAATGTCTGCTGGAGGGGGAGCTGATCGTGCCGGTGACCAGATGGTCCCTCACTGCCTGTGTCTGGCCAGCAGGTTGGGACTACTCCAAGTGGCCACAGGAGCATTGTGTGTGTGCCACGGTGGTGGCAGGGGGACAGTGTGGGGAGACAGTGGAGGATGGCATGGAGGAGATGGTGTAGGGGATGGTGGACAGCAGAGTGACGGCGTGGTGAGGATGGTGGAGGGATGACTTCAGCCGTTGCTGTGGGCAGGTGGAGTGCGTAGCCCCACGTTGTACGTTCAGCTAATTCCATGCACCTGGAGTTTTCCATGGAGGAACACCACATCTAGCTGCAGGTGTGTGTGTAAGGCAGCAGCAAATTGTCCTCCTGTGCTACAGCTCCTCATTAGAGCCATGAATATGCATGTATGTAGATGTGCCGGACTGGCTCAGAGGTGGGGTCAGAGGTGTGTAGTAATAAAAATGCTGTGATTTATCTTGTGAGAATAGATGGGGCAGTGTGAACAGAGCTAAGGCTCACCACGCCTCCTCTTCATTCCTGCTCAGTGGCACAGAGGCTTGGGAGGTTCATTTCCCCCTGCATCCTAAGGGGACCACAGCCCATTCACCCTCCCATCTGCTCCACGTCCATCCACCACCACTGTTCCACAGCCAGTGGGATGCCAGAGCTTCCAGTGTGACTGACCTTACTTAGGTAAAGAACAAAACTCTGACTGGTATTTCAGTGGTGTTTTGTTTCGCTTAGTGCTCCAGCATCAGCCCTTGGTGGGGGATCAGATCATGTCTTGGGGGAACAGGAGCTCCTTTTGAGCTCCCAGCACTGCGGCAGAGTAGTGGCTGCCCTGGGCTCTGGGTGGACACTTCCCACTGAGCTGCAGCACAGCAGGGACCCAGGAGTGAGGAGCAAAGGCTCAACAACACCCTGCACTAGTCTGGGGTTTATTTTCTGCTCCGTTTTCATTTCTTGAAGAGGATCCAATGGCAAAAAACCCATTTCCCCTCTTAAAATTGAATGGAAGCCCATGGAAGATGCAGGGGCAGATCACGCAGGACCAGTCGTGCCCTGGCACAACCTCTGCTCCGCCAGCGTGGGTCCAGGTGACACATCACAGCCTGCCTGGCCAGCTTGTAAGGACAGGGATGGATCAGGCTGGACACCCAGCAGGTACATCCCAGGCAGGGCTGGAAACAACACCAGCCCAGCACCAGCCGCAGCACCTCCTTGCTGCAGACCCAGCATCATCCTGGGCTGGATTAGTTCCATCCTCTGGCTCCTCTGAGGCCACGAGGTGGGGACCAGAGACTTCTCTGGAAGTGGAAGTGCTCCAGGCATGGGCAAAGCCCAGCTGCAGGGCAGGTAGGGCATGGGGGTGGCCACCCAGCCCTCACAGATGAGCTGACTCCAACTCCCATGGGCCTGTGGTGGTTTTCCCTTCCCAAGCATGGTCCTTGTGCCACTCCAGCTCCCAGATGTGGGCATTCTCAGTTGAGTCACAAGCCTTTGCCTGGTTTTGGTTCCTACCAGACGGGTTAAGAGAGATTCAAACGCCACGGGCCTCCTCATGCCACGGCTAGGGAGCTCAGGTCACCACTGCGCAGCAGGACGTGTCCATTGATGTTTCCAGAGGCTGTGAGCTGTGGCAGCTGCCTCATCCTCCTCAGGAAGGGGAGATCCCAGTGGAGCAGTGTTGCTTCCAGATGAAGGAATCACACAGCAAAGGGCTGGGGAAACACTTGTCTAACAAGGCAGCGTGGCTGTTTCCAGCAGGAGACGGCAGCCAGGGGCTGCTGGATTCCTCTGCTCTTATTCACCAACAGCGGTGGGAGTGGGGAGGACGCATTCCTGTCATGGGGAGCTGGGAGCATCCCTCATCCCTTGGTGCAGGGAGCCCAGGATGCCACATCTGGGCACAGGGTCTTACAGCTGCTAGGGCAGAGCAGGGACCAGACTCCCTGTCCCACTCCTCTTGGCACAGCCACATCCTGGAGGGTGACACACACCAGTATGGCTCAGCCTCTCCCATCAGGACCCTGGAGCTCCAGAAATAAATCTCAGCGAAACACAGGATGGGGCCGACACCAAGAGCTATTGAAGGCGCAGTCGCTGAGGAGCTGCAGGACGGTTCTCTGGAAGGAACCCCAGGCTGTGCTGGCAGGAGCAGCTGTTTACTGCTCCTGCTGAAATGTGCAGCGTTCCCATCCTCTGGCCTCCCAGCGTTCTCTGAAACCAGCCATCGAGATAGAGCCATCGGCCAGCCAGGGCTGCTGCCCCTGCACCCTCTGTTCAGCTCTCCCCTTGCTGAGCTGGCACAGATATTTTCTCCCAGATTCTGCCACTGGGTTCAAAAAAAAGGCATGAAAGGAAGTAAAAAAAACTTCTGTCATGTTGGAGTTTCCTGCCAGGCTGAAGTGGCTGGTCTGTCCTTCTGTCCTTGGAATAGGGGACAGGGGCTGCAGCCATGACTGCAGTCCCAGGACTCACTCTTGTGAACCTACTTGAGCCTCACTCCTTTGAGCTCACAGCTGCCTTCATCCAGACCTGTCCATAGGTGCCCTTCAGGTTGGAACAAAATGCCGGGAATGGTGTAGGGCTCTGACCACAGAGCCAGAGGAAGGAGATGTCCCAAATTCAGGCGACAAGGAGGGTCAGTTTGGAGTGAGATGTTGTCTTGGTCCACCCTGATGCTCTCTTCCCCAGCAGCCCTGACCTATCGTGGCCACAACCACCACTGTGAAGGGGCACTTAGCCACCAGGACAGGCTGCAGTGAACCCTCTGTGAGGGTTGCTTAACCCACAGAAGTGCCAAAGCCTCACAGTACTGCTGAAGAAGCTTGTGGGGATCCCCTTCAAGAGCACACCACTGCTCATCCCAGCCACAACCCACTGCAGCCTCCTCTGCAGGACAGAGCAGCTCCCAAAGCCCTTCCAGACATCCGAGACGTTTTCTGTGCTTGCATTTCCCTGAGCCAGTGGTGATTTCAGTGTCAGAGGGGTGAGCACGTCTCCCCAGGCTGCTGGTGTGGGCGGGAAGTGGGATGCTGACCAAGGCTGGATAGCTGGCTTAGCTGTCAGAGGAGGAGGACTGGAGCCGCACCCTCATCTTAACAGGAACCATCTGACGGCTCAGCGAGAGGTGGATGGATGGAGGGATGGATGGATGGATAACACACGGCTCCCACCGGCCCTGCTCTGGCCGACAGCTGTCCTCAGCGGTGAGCCAATGGCCACTTCCCAAAATGTGTGCTGCAGGCAGCGTGAGGGGCAGGACACCCCAACCCTGCTGCCAGTAGCTCCCCACACTGCTGAAGTTCCTGCAAGGAAAGGGCAGCCCTGTCTGCACTTTTCCAACCCCCAGGGTCACAGTTTCCCCTGGTTCCCCTGCCTGTGAGTGTGGGGTTCCTGCAGACCCTGGCCATGCTTGGGGGGACACATGGGACATCCTAAGAGCTGATGTGGAAGATGGCATCTCCAGCTCATTCCTGCAACCTCCCTCCCACCCTGCTGGGGTTTTGTCGGGGCTAAGATTTCTGCTTGGATGGATCCAAACTCTGATTCCAAAAAATGTGTTTTCGCCCTTGGGTGGTGTTTTGGAATGATTCATGTGAGAGCTGAGCTGGTGGTCCTTGCTCAGGAGCTGGGCTGTGGCACTCAGGGGCAATAGGGCACAGCAGGTCCCCAGGGCCCCCATCACCCAGTAAGAAGTGCATGAAAGCACGAGGGAATACAGCCACCACTGTCTGCTCGCAGCCTCACACACCCCTGGTGTTTCTGATTCCTTCTGCCTGGGCCAGTCTCCACAGAGCAAGCTTAGAAGAAACTCCACAAGCATTGATGTTCCGGGTTCTTCTTAGGAAGCACTTACAGCCCCACACGGGCCGGGAATATGGCAGCATTTACAGACCAGGAACATGGATTGACTTCAACTACGTGTCTCCTTGGAGCTTGCGTCATCCTAAAGCAGCGTGTGGGATGCGTTCACCTCCATGTGGAAGCAAAAGCTGGAGCGTGCCTTGGCAGCCAGTTCTCCAGCTGTAGAGAGCTCTGTGGTGCTCCAAGGAGGCAGAGGTGGGAGTGCAGGATGGTTCCCTACAGCACCCATGCAAGTTATCCATGAAGCGCGGCACCATTGGCTGCAGGGCTGTGCTTTGGAGAGCAGATGACCTTTGGGGAGGGACACAGGAACCCACCAGGGACCCACCTGGCTGCTTAGGAACCCAGCAGTCCCTTGGGGATGCGTACTCAGCTCCCAGCCTTGGTCTGTGCTCCCCGGGTGCCCGGTGCTGTGCCCGCTGGCCATGCCCATTGTCCTGCAGGGGCTGGCACAGGGCCAGCCACGCGCCAGTCCCTGCGCATGCATGGGAGCCATTGGTTGCCAGCACAAAGCCTGGATTGAGCAGGAGCTGGCATAGCGCCCAATGGGTCAAGGATGCTGGCAAGGAGAATTTCTCCTTAGCCATGCCACTGGGCTCTGCCACCCTCCTCCTCCTCTCCTGCTGGCTGCCCACCTTGGCACTGGGATGCTTCTGGCAGGGGATCAGGGTGGCACTTCAGGCAGTGGTGGGTGCGTGGTTCTGCGTGAGTACCCACCAACACGGGGGATGACCGTCCCCTGTCCGTCCACCAGAGCCTGACCCTGCTCAGATGCCAGCCTGGCACAGCACAGTGTCTGGCAGCTGGTTGCAGCTCCAGGAGCCAACATGGAGCTGCATGGCTTGGGAAGACTGAATGTGGTGGGCAGTGCGGGGATCAGGAGAGGGTCATTACTTCTTGAGTTATTTAATGGCAGCAGATTGATCAAAGCAGACAGGGAACAAGGTAATTCCCCCCATTATCCAGACAGTGGCTGTGAGTGGCCATTTCCTCCCTTCCTGGCACCCTGAGTCGCCAGCTGCATCCATATGGAGCAGCATGGCCACAGTGTGAGCTTGGGTCCTGACTCAGTGTCCCTGTAGCCAGCAGGAGTATGGGGACAGCAGGGCACCCTACATCCTCAGTGCACAGCAAAGCCCACTCGCACACGTTTGTGACTCTGTACATGTCTGAGCGTGCATGTGTGCATGTTGCAGACACCTCCTGGCATGCCGAGGGTGCTGGGCGCTGCGCTCTTGGCACCCTCCGTGTGCCTGTGCACACTCCTGAAAGGATGCTCCCAAGTCGTCTTGTGCTTGCTCTGTGCAATGTGGAAACAGGGGGTCTCTGCTGCTTTGGGGTCAGCCCTGAGGCCACCTCTCCCTGTGTCAAGATTTTGCTCCAGTGCTTTCCCATCCCTCCCAGCTGGCTGTCGTGGCTGCCCAATGCCGGCACCTCTCCACTGGACAGGGCTTGTCCATCACCATGCAATCATTGCCATCCCGGGGCCTCTCAGGTGGCTGTGTCCTGCAAGCAGGGAGAGCAAATTCCTGTTGCATACCCAGCATGGGGTCCCTCTCATCCAGAGCATGAGAAGATTCTGGCCATCCCCCGGGTGCTCCTCTCCCCACAGCTGCAGCCGGTGGCCTCCCGGGTGGTCCTGGCTGTCAGGCAGAGCGTGGGCTGTCAGGGCCACCTGCAAGGGGCTGCCTGTGTGGGACCAGCTCCCTTCCTGCTGCACTGGGCCCCCAGCCAAGGGCGGGGGGGGGATGGACAGCCACCTTCCTGACAGCCACGGGGTGCTGCCAGCCCCAGGAAACCTTCACCTGGCTGCATGACCCCTGTTAATTACAGGAGGGGCAGCTGGCACTGCCCACAGCAGCCACGCAGGCTGGCACAGCTGATGGCACAGGTGGTGGGTGCCATCTCCTCTCCAGGGGATCCACCAATCGAATCCTTTGCTGTGGCTCCCAGACCCACCGGAAAGATGCCAGCGGGCAGGATGCTCCATCCCTGCTCAATCTCCACGGCTCCAGCACCCGCAGCAGCGATGTGTAGCTATGTCTTTAAGAAGGGCCTGGGCTGGGGTGGGAGAAGCGTTTCCATCCAGCCTTTCTCCAGAAACCTGGTTCGAGTTAGTGCGAGCGAGCAACTGCCAGAGCTGGCGCTGTGGCCGTTTCCCGCTCCGCGCCAGGGCAGCCGCCAGTCCATCCCGGCCATGGGGGCTCGGAGCAGCCACTGAGGTGTGGGGCAGCTGCCATACCCCCTGGCCTTGGGCCCGGTGGGGAGAGGAAGAGGAGGAGGCAGAGCTGGGTAAGTAAGAGTTTTGTCCTTGCCTGCCTGTGGGACTCCCTGCCCCACTCCTGGCAGCACTGCAGGACAAGGGCAGGGAGTTGCGGGTGCATGACACGGTGGCTGTCATTGCAGGTGGGTGCGGGTAGCAGGCAGCCCCAGGGCTGGCAGAGCTGCCTGCTCGGCTCCTGGATCCTGCCTGTGCACACTGACCAGTGGGGATGGTGGTGTGGGGCCAGCTGGGCACTCAGTGCCCATCACGCGAGGGCTTGCAGGTGGGACACACCAATGGGGGCAGTGGGCAGAGCCTCGGGAGGGGTGCGTTGCCCTCTGCTCCCTGGCAGTGCCTGTGTCCAGCCCAAGCACTGGATGTGTCCCTCCTCTTCCTCCCTACCCACTCGGGCTGGGACAGGACGCGTCACCAGGACCCCACCGGGAGGAAGGTGCAGATGTGCCCCTGTGCCACTGTGGGCAGAGGGGCAGTGGGATCCAGTGGCAGTGCAGGGAAGATGCCAGCGCTACCCCTCGCACTCCACATCACCTGTGAGAGGCTCATAAATGACAGGAACTGGTGATGGTGCCATGGCACGTGGTGGCAGCCTGGCTCTGCACTGATCTCTGGCACAGCTGTTTTGGGGGGCATTCAGAGGAACCTCTGGGGGTGTGGGTGCAGATTGTGGAGTGATCAGGGCTGGGATCCCTGTGTCCCCTCGGCCTGACCCCACACACAGCTTCATGCCAGCCTCCCACAGTGCCAGGGATGTAGCAGAGCCAGGTGACTGCATCCTCCAGCCCTGGCACACAGGGAGCATGGAGGGCACCACTGGCTGTGCCTGTCCCAGGCAGGACAGTCAGGCCCCCAGTGCAGTTACCAGGACACAGAGCAAGGAAATATGTTGGTGCACTGAAGGAATCCCAGGAATGCAGAGCCTGGAGGGAACTCGAGGTGGCACGAAGGTGTGATGGCAGCTCCAGCCCCACACGCAGATCCCCTGCCAGGCTTCAAGGGGCGGCCTGAGGGTCACCTTCAGTGGGGCAACACAAGGTGCTGCTGGTGTCCCAGCTCTGCCCTCCAGCTTGGCTGGGACCCTGCCGGTGGCTCTGCTGGGATGTAGGACCTCTTGGGGTCCAGTATAGCCCTGGGAGCAACTCACCATGGTGTCAGCGCAGGGCTGGGAGCCCTGGCCCTGCTCCCTGGCCCTGGCCCGGCCCCAAGCCGTTGTTCTCCAATGAGCTCATGTGCCTTGCTGGTTGCGAGCTCTAATATGGCCTCTTGGCCTGAAAATAACCAGCTCGGCCACTTAGCAAGTGTTTATGGCTTATTCATAGCTGGGTTCTCTGCCAGGAGAGGGGCTGCTCTGGGAATGCAGAGCAGAGCCATTCCTGTGCTCGGGCCGGAGGGAGCTGTGACACTGGCACGTCCCCACTCAACGCCCACAGCGGGGCTGGGCACATGGGGTGCACTCAGCCACTTGCACCCTCCTGCCCTGGCACAGTGAGCCCAGTGTCCTGGACAAGATGATGAGACACCCAGATCTGTCTGGGCTTCCAGGAACTGTGTGGCCAGGACAGTGCAGGCAGCAGTGTGTGCCCATGGGGCTCGAGGAGGATGCAGGGTCTGGGGCTGCCACGCACATAGTGGCTCAGAATGATGGAGACCTTGCCTGGCTCCCTGGGGCAGGGAGCAGAACAATGTCTGTGCTGTTGGATCATAGCCCACGACCCACAGAGGGGCTGGTGGTGGAGGAGCCACTGCCCCCCTGCCTGACACCGTGTTCTGGGCTCAGCTGGGGCTTGGGGGAGTAGCAGAAAGTGGTTTTTTTGATGGAAGTTCTGCAAACCACCCCAAACTCCCCCAGTCCTTCGCCTTCCTGGGGAGTGCAGAGGCTGCATGAGGAGGCTGGGAGCCACAGCCGCAGTCCTGACTCTCTATGAGCCAAGGCACTGCCACAGCCCAGCCTCAGCACAGGGACACAGCACGGGCACCAGGGTGCCACCGTGGGGCCCCCGCACCGCTGCGGCTGTCACACCCACCTGCTCCCACATCAGTCACACAAACTGCTCCTTGCACCAAGTACTGATCCAATTTGTGGCTGTTTCCATAACAACCTCCCAGCGCTTTCTGGTCCTTTCTGTTGCTATAAGGATGCTGAGATCCGATGTGCCAGGGATGCTCTGTCCTGGGACACAGCGACTGGGCTGAGCCATCCCAATCCCTCTTGGCTCTCAAGGGTGAAGGGCTGCACAGGTGGGAGGCCTGGGCTTGCTGGACAGGTTTCCCCACTCTGGGAAGGGGTTTTTTTTTCCCACCAGAAGGTTATGGTGAGGTTTGAGCCAGTGGAAGGAGCCCAAGGGCAATAGCTGATCCCAGACTCCTGGGGGGCGTCCCTGCATGCAGCTCAGCTTTGTGCAATCGTGGCACTGCCCAGGACACTCAGTGCCAGGAATAGGGACCTTGGAGGTACTGGCAGACAGAGACGACCCTGTTTCTCCTACCTGAGATGACATCAACCCCCAGGCCTGGCTCTTACAATGTCCGGCAGCTCTCACACAGGGCTCCTGACTGGACCCAGCCCTAAAGCTCTCCACACACCTCCTGTTTTCCTCTGTGCATGGCTCCAAGCTGCCCTTGGAGCTGACCTCTGCCTCTGGCAGAGGTCCCCGGCCCCTTGCCTTCATCCATCCCCAGCTCCCACCCCACAGAGCAGCATCGGGGTCCCCACCCAGCCCCAACAACCCTGGTGTGCCCAGCCCCAGGACCTCCCATGCAGCCCCATTGCCCCAGGGGTGCTCAGCCCTGACACCACCTCATCCCCACCACCCCGAGGGCTGTCCAGCCCCAGGACTCCCTCCACTCGTCCCTAAAGCAAACAACTCCCCAGGGGCTACCCAGCCAGAGGACCCCCAACCCAATCCCATGACCCTGGGTCTGTCCAGCCCAGGTATCCCCACACTATTGGTCTGAGGGTGCCCAGCCCCGGGACCGCCCCACAATCACCCTGGTACCCCACATCACTATCTCCCCGGGGCGTGCCCACGCCGGTACCCCCATCCCCATCACCCCGGTACTC
>VZRN01001317.1:3703451-3721023 GCA_013397935.1 Dasyornis broadbenti
CTGGCCAGTACCCCGAGCTACAGGGAGCCAGCCCCGGATTGTAGGGAGCCAGTCCCAAGGTGTGAGGTGCCAGTCCCATGCACTGGGGAGCCAGCCCTGGGCACGGGGATCCAGCCCAAGGTGTGGAGAGCCAGCCCTGGCAGTTGGGAGCCAGCCCTGGGGACAGGGATCCAGCTCCATGGTGTGGGGAGCCAGCCCTGGGGACAGGGATCCGGCCCCATGGTGTGGAGAGCCAGCCCCAGGCAGTGGGGATCCAGCCCCATGCAGTGGGGAACTAGCCCCAAGGTGTGGAGTGCCAGCCCCAGGCAGTGGGGAGCCAGCCCTGGGCACAGAGATGCAGCCCCACGGTGTGGGGAGCCAGCCCTGGCAGTGGGGAGCCCCTGTACTTGCTGTCCCCAGAGCTGCCCCCGCCCCAGGCAGGGAGCCCAGTGCCTGTGTAGCCCCCGCACCCCAGCTCTCTTCTCCCACACATCACAGTGGTGGTGGGTGTCTGGGGGCTCTTGTACCACAAACAATCTCAGGGAGGCGGACAGCCCTGCAGTTCCACAGGGAGTATTTTGAGGGGGAGCAGAGGGAGCAGAGGACTCACTTGGAGCTGGGAGCAGGCCGTGAGGGCAGGTGCCCTCTGAGGAAGCTGGGTCAGACAAGCAGGACCTGTCTGGTCACTCCTTTGTCCCCAGGCAGCTGGTCCAGGCAGTTCAGCAACCCTTCCCAGTGCTCCAGCTCTTCTTCCAGCCCAGCTCCTGGGAATGCCAGAAGACCTGGGAGCTGGGGTCTGCCATGACTCCTGGTGCCAGGCCTGTCAGAGCTCTGGAGCCCTGCAGTGCAGCCTGCTGGGCTCTGCTGGCCCCAGCTCCTGCTGCCCTTTCCCTGCCTACTGGCTTGGAGTAGGACACAGCAGTGTGGGCAACGGCAGGGAGCTGCCAGCCCTGGGAGAGACCCCGGGAAGATTGCTTAGAAACTGCAGGAGAATGGGGACTGCTTGTCACAGCCCAAATGACTGTCATAGCTTAATAATCAGTGGGCAGAGAGGGTGGCAGCACAGCCTGATGCTGTCTAATTTTGCAACTGCTGTTGTAGCAGTGGGTGCAAAGCACCGAAACGGGGCACAAGAAGTTCGGGTTGCACAGGAGAGATGCTGAGCTGCGGGTCAGAGGGGAGAGGAATATGGGGCTGGTCGGTATCTGTCACATCACCCTTGGCTCTCTCTTGGGGGCATGGGAAGTGGGCAGTGATTGGTGTGGGACTCAGGGACCATGGGATGCTGGCCTGATCCCTGTGGGGAGGCAGGCAGTGTCCAGCCTGCAGGATGCAGACTTGCACGTCCTAGAGGATGAGGGATGTCGTGCCAGCCAGTACCCAGCACATTACCGTCGGCTCCCATTTGCAGGCATGGAAGGTGAGCAGTGCCTGGGCCATCAGATGTTGCTCTGCTCCCTACCTGCCTCTCCCGCCTGGTGCCACTCAGGGAGAACTAATCACACTTCTGTATCGTCAAAGGAATTCTTGGAGCTGCGGGAAGGGCCCAAGGGGTCTTGTGGGGCCAGGCCCTGGCCAGAGCTGGTTCATCTCTGTCCTCAGGCACAGGTCACATCTCCCCGCCAGCCTGGAGATGTCCAGCAGATCTCGCTCTGGCGTCTGGTCTCCCTAGGGAGACCTGCATCTGGCTGCTGGGAGCAGGGAGGAGTGGGATTTGGCACTGCATAGCTCAAAACTCGTCCTGGGTGTAAAGCTCAAGCAAATACTTGGGTGCTCACAGGGCTGCCGGAACCTCAGTGCCTGGGGCATTCCTGAGCAGTTGCACACAGACTTTCATGCAGAGAGGCGGCAGCAGGTCCAGGCTGGAGCTTATCTGCCAAAGGGGAGGGAGCTGACGCTCCACAAGGAGCAGCCCTGTGATGGGTGTGGGTTGCTGGTGGGGTGAGATTTGCCAGCGAGATAACAGGGCAGTGACCTGCTGTACTGGGATGCACCTTGTCTCACCTCAGGCAGGGTCATCCTTCTGTCCCGTGCATGGGGAGCGTGCAGAAGGGTCTTACATTGCACCCTGGATCAGGGATCCACCCTTCCTCATGGCCCATCAGGCTGGGAATAGCTGCATTAATCTGGAGCAAGTGACCCCTCACTCCGCCCTCTTGACCAGTACACATCTCTATGGCTCCTGTGCCACTAGTGGGGGCTTGCAGTCTCCTGCACTCCTTCCTGCACTCCCAGCCCCAGCCAGTGGCTTGTGTATGTGATGATGTTTGGAGCAGCCCCTCGGAGCACGCAGCATCCTTGTGGGCTGCCGTCACAGCTGTGATGACTTTTCAGGTCTCTGCCCTGCAGTCCAGTGGGCTTGGAGCTCTCTAATTACTGCATCTCTCTTCACTGGCACTACAACTGCAATATAGGTCCCAGGGGAAGCACTGGCCATGGTGGAAGGTGTCCTTGTCCCCCTGTCTATCGGAGTCTGGGTTGCTAGGAGAAAGTGAGCTCTGCTGGTATTTGCCATCCTTCACCCATCCCATGGTTTGGGTCTGCAGCGTCACTGGGTGCCTGACGTGGGGTGGGTGGGTGGCAAGCCCACCCAGCCCCGGGCATGGCATGTGCTCCACATGCTTCCCCCACAGCCCCAAAGCTGCTTCCTGAATGAAGCCTGGGCTTGGGGCAGCATTCCCAGCTCCCAGGAGCCTCCATCCTCTGAGAGAAACCAGCTCAGCTTTACAAAGCCTTGGGGCACAGGGAAAGTGCTCCCTGAGGAGCTTTTGCTCCAGGCTTTGGAAGGAGCTGAAGTGAGAGGAAGCTCTGGCAGGTCCAGGTCAAAGCTGGGGGTATTCAGGAGGGCCCCTGGTTTTGTTAGCTGTAAGGACTGGGGAGCTGGCAGGCAGCGGCTCAGCCAGGCCAGGGCAGTGACAGGCTCCAGGCAATGGTTTCCCCGTGAGGATTTCTTTTGGCTGCTCCATGTAGGAATGGCCATGCTCTGCTGGGAAGACAAGCCCCCATGTCCTGTGTCCCTCACGACACCCATCACTCTCAGATGGTGCTCCAGCCACAGCTGGGGGATGTTTTGATTCCAGGACCCTGTCTAGCTTGGGAAGTCCAGTCTGTCCGGGCTATAGCTCCCCTTTCCAGGTGCTGCAGCAGGGATGCACGGAGAGAGATGTGCATCCACCGCAGGATCCCGGGTGACCCACCATGAGGGCGGGTGGATGGGGGACGGGCTGTGCAGAGCCACACTCCCTCCACCATCCCTCCCCAGGGAAGGAAGAGGGGCCGGGGCCGGGACAATGGGCTGTGGCGCTGACTCAAACAGCCAGTTCCTGGTCGCTTCCTCTCCCCGCTGGAGGTGGAGGCAGTGAGGACACAGGGGAAACTCAGTGCTCTCAGCCTGGTTTTGAGGCAGGAGCTCCTGGGTGGCTGCAGCAAGCACCCTCCCCTGCACTCACAGCCATGGCCAAGGTGGAGTGGCTCCTCGCACCCTGGCACCGGGCAGGTAAGGCAGGCAGCAGGGCAGTGCTGGGGTGGGCAGTGGGGGCGGTGGGATCTGCAGGCACTGCTCATTCTGCAGGGCAGGCCCCGGCCTGGGGGCAGCTGCTGGGCACAGACTCTCTGGAGGCCATGCAATAGCCCCAGGGTCAGTGCTGTCCAGCAGTATCAGGCTTGTCCCACCTTTCCCAGACTGACCTGAGCTGTGGAGTGTCCCTGTCCCTTTTAAATCCTTCTTCCATTCCCCAGCCTGGTGGGGTGTCCTTGTTCTGACAAAGCAAGACAAATACGGAGGCACAGAGGGCCAGCCCACGTGTCCCTCTGACCACTCCTTAGTCCTGGAGGGACAGACCCTGCCTGTCCTGGTGGCACTGTGCCCTCCTGGCAGCTTCCACGTGCTGGTGGCAGCAGGAGGGAGGACCGTGGGACCATGGCACCATGGGTCGACACAAACATCACAGCCACCCAGGACCCTCGCTGTTGTCACTGCTCTCACTCCTGCTGTGGCTGATTTCAGGTCTCGGGCCCCTTTGTCCCGGGGCCTCTGGCTGCGTTCCCCTCTCAGGCGACTTCCTCACATTGTCCCAGCCCTGCGGAGTGTAAAACCAGCCGGGCACAGGGGAAACCGCGCTTTCCTGGAAGGACCCCTCTGGAAGCAGCCTCTGGCACAGGCAGCCCACACGCTGGGCAGAATGGTGAGCACTGCCTGGGCTTCCATGTGCCACTGAACTCTCCCAGCCAGGTTGGGGACATCATCATTGGAAGGCTGGCGGGCAGTCAGCCATGGCCACCCTGTGCCCAGTGGGTACCCTTGGCCATGACACTGCAATACCAGGTTGCCAGGACCAGCAGGGGCTGACAGGTTGCCATGCCAGGCTTCCTGAGGCTCTCAGGAAGGATTTGTGCCTGGATTTTTGCTGGGAAGTACAGGAGAGTGAGGGTTGCTGTATGAGGAGGCTGCCAGGCTGCCAGGGAGCCGCAGCGGGGCTGGGAGAGGGCTCTGGGCACTGGTCCTGCTGCCCATGGTGGAGGGCCTGGTGCAGGAATCTGGGTCCAGCCAGGTTCTGGGGCTCCAGTGTCTGCCCTAGGGCTGCTGCTCTGTCTCAGGGAGCAGTGGATCTCAGCCCCTTGTCGGGGAGCAGCCTGAGTCCACCTTGGCTGGCGTGGTCCCCGGCCAAGCTGTGCTGCCAGCACAACCACGGGCAGTTCCCATCCCCACAGCACAGGTGAATGGCATACTGGGCTCCTCCTGGGCCAGCCTTGCTGCCAAATCCTGCAGCACACGCACCTCCCCTCCTGCCAAAACTCCTTACCAGGACCCATCGTACTGTCGGGACCAAATGTCCTTGCACACTGCAACTCTTGAGTCATGCCGATGGACAGGGGCATTATTGACTGGTTTGCTGCTAGTGGCTTTCCTAGAAACCGCTCAGATAATCCAGACTTCTCCCCATGAGCTGAGGGACCCCCACAGCTTCTAAACCCGCCCACCACTAGCAACTTCTGCAGTGCCCTTATCTCCCATCAGTACAAAAATCAGCTGATTCCTTGTTAAACAGGGTGCTTGGAAGAGCTGAAAGCCTCTGGCAGATCTGGTGTGTCAAGACAGGATCATTTCTCAGTGCCTGTGGTCCTGCTGGGCACCTGTGTGGGAGCATGGGGACGTGTTGTACCAGGGTCCTGGCATAGCCACGCTGGGGTCTGGGCATGGCATCCCTGAAAGGCTTCCAACCCCTCTGGCCTCAACCACCAGCACGTCAGACACGTGTGCAGGTGGCCGGGTCTCACCAGGAGCTTGGAGCTGTGCCACCAGACATATGACAGAGGGAGGCGTCCTGGAGAGGGTCAGATTTGGACAGGACACAGTCTCTTGGCTTTCCTAGTGAGAGCTCATCCCAGGCACAGCATGTGAAAGCGGCACACAGGGCAGGTCTACTCAGTGAGCACGGCTGCCTTGTGGCGCTGGGCCTGAGGGTGTCAGCAGGGTGTCACTTCGGGATTTCATTCAGACCTGGGTGGGCATCCGGTCCTGGAGCCGCCGTGCACACGGATGCTGCTCTACATCCCACAGGGAGCTGGCCTGGCAGGTCTGGTTCGGCAGGGGGTGAGCTTGGGACAGGAGGTGTTTCTGTGGCCGCTGCCAGGTCCCTCTGTTTGCTCTATTCCCTTCCTCTCCACTCGCCGTGGAGCAGCATGTGCCTGGCTCCACACCACGGGAATGTCACTAAGCCACACGCGCTAGCAGTGAGCAGTCCAGTACTGGTGGCAGGCCACGGCGCTTGCTTGAAGCCGGCAGCATACGGTACCGGCACTGCGGCACACGGCTCCAGCAGTGGGCTTGGGTTGCGGTCAGGATTGGTCTCAGTCCCCAGATTCACTGCCCTCGCCCTCCGGCATGCTCGGTACTCCGGACCGGCGGCAGCAGTTGCCACTGTGCCTGTACCCGTTGCCATGGCTGCTCTGCTGATGGCGCATCGCCCGCTGCTGCCGTTACATCATTCCTGCCAGAGCTTCACGCTGGCAGAGAGGGTCTGAGCAGCTCCAGACGTGTCCTCGGCATCTCCCGCGCATGGGGAGCAAGCCCGAGAGGGAAAAGTTTGGCGGTGAATTCAAGCGAGAGGCATCGTCTCACAGGAGCTTCAGCCTGGACTGAAACAGCTCTGATGGCTCTGTCAAATATCTCCCTGTGGATTCGGGATGCCTGGGCTGTGGGTGAGTAGGGATGCTGGCACAGAGCTGGGGTGACTCAGGAGATACTGAGGGGCTGGGGGTCCTGCAGGGATGCTCTTCATGCAGGAGAGAGTGGAGCACAGCTCCCCTTCAAGCGAACTTCCCTGGAATTCAACCTTGGTCCCTTTGTACCCACCATGGCCACAGCATCCTGAGCCTGGACACTGGCTCATGCTCAGCGGGACTCTGAGGCTGCAGCATCTGCTGCAGCTGATGGTGCTGACTCTGGGAACATCCCAGGCAGACGTCCATCAGCAGGCAGAGTAGGGGATGCTGCCTGCTCCTCTCTACAAGCCCTGGGGCCAGGAGGGGGCCTGGTGCCAGCAGGAAGCATAGTGAACCCCCACCAGCTGTGCCTCAGTTTCCCTCAGCAGCAAGGCTGGCCAGGCTCAGCTCAAGACCTCTGGGGTTGGTGGGATGGAGCTGTCCCTCAGGCTGTGTTGTCCCAGGATGCCCCTCATCTCCCACAGGCATTTGACGCAAGGTGGGAGCCCCTCAGAGGCATTTTGTGCTCTGAGTCTGTCTCTAATAGGCATGGCAGGAGGGTCACTGCCAAGGGCATTGGCTCAGCTCAGCTGTACTATCCCCCTCAGCTGCTGGGTCATCCCACCGAATGCTCCCGTTCAGCTGGGGCATCCCGTGCCCACAGATGGGGGTGGCTGCTGGGCTTCCACAGACACTTGCAACCTGCCCTTGTACTGAGCCCGCATCAGGCTGCTCCCAAATACTGCCCGTCCCTTGGGAGCACTGTGGCAGTGGCACTGAGTCAGGACTGCTGGCTCCTTACACCACATCGCCAAGCTGCCATGTGGTGCTGGGCTGTGTGTGCTACTCCCAAAACGCCCTCAGAGCCACTGCTCCCAAAACATCCTCGGAGTGGCTGCTCCCATGGAGCCAAAGCCAAAGCCTCAGGGCGCTACTCACTCTGGCACAGTGCTGTCCTTGCAGTGCAAGTTTGGGGTATCTGGGTGCTAGGAGAGTGCTCAGCTCATCTGTTCTTGTCCCCACTCCTTCTCCCCAGCTGAGAGAATGGTATCCCATGATGCCCACACCTTGGTGATGCCAGCACCTTGGAAATGCCAGCACCACTGCCCACACCAGCCCAGGACTGCACTGTGTCACTCACAGTCCCCGATGAGCGCATGTTAGCAAAGAAGGGGAAGCTCCATGGGTCAGGACCCTCGGCACTGCGTGTTCCCCTTCTGGCCGAAGCTGCCCTCGCTGCAGGGCAGGGTGCTGGGCGTGGGTGCTGCCAAGTTTCCGCCGCGCCCAGGGCGGCCCCGGGTTTGGTGCTGTGGTTTTGCCCACGTGGTCAGCACCCACGAGTGGGTGCCGGGGGTGACCCAGCAGCAGGGCTGAGGTGCAGAGGTGAGCTCCCGTACTCCGGAGAGGGCGGCAGGGGCTTGGAGAGGTGCAGGGACAGCGGGAGCTGCTCAGGATGTCCCTAAGTCCTTGGTGGGGGATGGCTGCAAGGAGATATATGGGCAGAAGGCGAGGAGCATCAGCTGTGCTGAGGCTAAAGGCTGGGGCTGTGTGCGCTGGGCAGGGAGTGCAGCAAGCCAGGATTTGGGGTGCACGCTTGGGGTGTTCTCAGAAATGGCGGGGCAGCAGTGGATCCCCCACCTCGCCAAAAACAGCAGGTTGGGGTCTGGGGTCTGCAGAGGTGAAGGCGTGGTCTCTGCCTCTGGCGCTGTGGGTTAGGTTTTTGGGGACATGCCCAGCCTTGCCTTGTGCATGGCACACACAGGCACACATGCGCCCCAACACCTCTTGGTTGATATGGAAACGAGTCAAATTATTTAGAGGAGGAAGAGGAGAAAAAAAAAAGGAAAAAACGCGGTGTTAAGGCCCGTCGTTATGGAAACACAAATTATAAAAGTAACTAGGCTGGGGACATGGCACCTTGCTTTGGGGTGCTGGGCGTTGTGCGGGTCCCATCAGCTGGGGGAAGGGTGGCCGTGAGGGCACTCAGGGGCATAAGAGTATTGCAGGCAGGAGGGCATCTGGGGGCAGGAGGGCACCTGGGGGCAGGATGGCACCACGGGCAGCAGAGGGGATGCTCTGGATGCAGTGCAGATGAGCTGGGCCACAGCTGCCTGACCACTGGAGGCAGAGGGAAATGTGGCTTGTGCTGGGGGTCCCACGCCTGTTTTGGGGCCATTCCCCTTCCCAGGTGAGCGGGATTGCTGCTGCTGCATCAGCTGGGGCCTGGCATGGAGCAGGCTTTGGCAGCAGGGCAGTGGCATGTTCCTGGGGACGGACACTGCACTGCAGGTGGCAGAGGGGAAGTGTTTGTCACACACTGGTAATTGGAGCATCTCAACTGGTGGGGATGGGAACAATGACCATGCAGTGCAGGATGAGCCCTAAATCCCCAGGGATGAGACCCTGGTCATCCATATACCTCACAGAGACCTGCTCTGTGCCTGCTGGGGTGCGGATGCCCTCAGAGGCAGCGTGGCACTCCCTTGGCTCCATGCTGAGTCCAAACCTACATCTGCTCAGAGCAGCGGTGCCGGAGCTGCAGTGTTCCCAAAGCCTGTTTGTGGGAGCAGTGTGCAACTCCCCACAGGGACGGTTCACTGCTGAGCCCAGATCCCACTCCCAGGGACTTTTGCACCCACGGGGGTGTTTCAGAGGGTCTGAGCAGTCTTCACAGAGGTTTCCCTCTTTGCTGAGCTTCAGGGGTGCATGTGAGCCCCAAGCTGCAGCACAATGGAAGCAATGGGTCCCTTTCTGCTGCCTTTCAGCTGCAACTTTTGCTCATCTGCAGGACGTTGCTCCACCAGAGCATGCAGCATTTCCTGTTTCTGGGTGCGGTTAGGCACGGGTGGCAAGGCTGTCTTCCTTCCCCAATTTCACCCAGCTCCCTTCCTGGCAGCCCTCAGGGACAGTGTCCAGCCCCCAAAGTGGTGGCAGTGATGAAGGCTGGTCCCAGCAGGCAGCAACCTGCGAGTGTGGGACACAGCCACATCGCAGCGTTCCTGGAGGGCTAGGGTGGGATGAGCGCTGTGCTGGCACGGTGTTATCCCACAGCAGCACTTGCAGAGAAGCTGCCCCACACCTGCCTCTGACCCCACTCTCTCCCACCTGCAGCCACCTCTAACCTGGACCTTGAGAGCAAGAAAGCCACCGCCGCCAAGCTGCCATGGCAGCAGCCCGTGAACGTCTTCCTGGCAGCTGGGCGCCCACCGGGCATGGAGCAGCTGCACCAGGAGGCGCAGCTCAACCTCCAGAGCTTGCTGCAAGGTAGCAGGGAGAGGGGCTGGGGTGGGCTGGGTGAGCGTGATGGGTGGGTGCTGCCCTGGCTACATGACTACCATGAGCTTGTGAGCTCATCTCCCACACGCATGTCTGAGCCACTCCTCAGACTTCACCAGGCTGCAGGAGTTGGGTTCTGGGGGGTCCCAGCCTCCAGGACCCCCTTGACGATCTCTGCTCCCAAATCACTGCTGCAGATGCCAAAGCCACTGGGGCCATCAGGGCACCCATGAGCGATACCATAGCACAGTTCTGCTCACGAGGGCCTCAGGGACCTGCCACTGATGTGCCTAACTGGTTCAACATGGCCAGTGGTTTTGTTTCCTTCCAGTCTCTGGCCTAGGCTGTCACGCAGCCCTGGCTCGAGTGCTCCTCAGGCATCAGATGAGATCAGCAGCCCGGCCGTCCCCCAGCTTGTAATCTCATTAAGTCAGCCTGAGCAGCCGTGCTTTCCGCCAGTCCACAGCCACCAGCATTAATTAGCTCAACAATTACAGGATGGGGACACACTGAGTTCCTGGCTGTCCCTCGTCAGGCTGTTTCCCAGTGAGATCCACCGCATCCCCTGACAGCCCCCCAGGAAGAATGGGGCCAGTTGCTGGGATCTTTGCACTGCTTCAGTACCCTGAGACCCTCCTTGGGGTCTCCCTTCCTCACCTTCTGAGCTGCCTGTCCTGAGCAGGGATGGCCAGCTAGGCTGGGGACAGTCAGAGGGTACAGTTGCCATCCCTTCACCTGCCCCCTGCTCTGGGATCCAGCAGCAGGAGCAGGGTCCCAGGTGCTGTTTTTCTTGCAGAGGAGTATGAGGAGCAGTACACCGAGAGCAGGGTCACCGGGCAGACCTTCCGTGCTGCTGGTCACCTGCCCTCCGACACCTCCCCCGAACCATCACCTCGACCCCCACCTGCCAAGCGCCTTGAGTTCGTGCTTATGGTGAGTTCTGGGGTGGCAGGGCTGGCAGCAAGTCCCTGTTTGTGTTTCACCTTTGTCCCTTTGGTGCCTGATATGCCTTTCTCCCTGTAGCCCCCGAGCCAGCGAGCGGCTGAAGAGGAGAGCACCAGCAGCACCGTGCTCAGTACTCGGCCCCCTGACACCTCCCTGAGCCTCCCCACCAGCCCAGACAAGCAGCCCCCCTGGCCCAGGGCATTCCCCTTGCCCCCCGTGGAGGAGAAGCAGTGGCACCAGCCTGGCTCCATCCAGACCAACATTGTCCCCATCAATGTCTCGGGTAGGGCAGCACCCCATGGCGCAGCAGGGGGACATGCAGCCATTTGGGGCAGGGGGTGGTTGGTGGGAGGGGGCTGGGGCTGCAAGCTGTGTCCCTGTGGGTTAGGTGGGCACTGGGGTAGAGAGGGGACAGCAAGGCCATGCTGGCATCCATCATTCCCAGCCATCTCTCATTCCATCTGCAGCTTTGTGCATCTGGTCCACTGGCCGTGCTGCTGGCAGGTCTCACATCCCTGATGTAATGCCCAGCCAGCCAGGTCTGTTGTCACCTGGTCTCTCACCACACACCATGCTCCTGGCCTGTCTCACCTTCCTCCCCTGTCTGTCCGTCTGTTCATCCTCTCGGGGCTGCATCTCCCAGCAGCACAGTCCTGCCCAGTCCTTGCAGACACAGGTACCACGCTCTGCCCCAGGTCAGAGTCTGGGGCTGCTAGCTGGGCAAAGTGCCCGTTCTGAAGGGCAGAGGTGTCTGTTCACCCTTTCCCTCTGCCATGGAGAGCTGTGCCAGGGCCACACTGGTCCCTCTCCATGCCTCACATACACATTGGCAGTTTGGCTCAGCATAGTGGTGTAGGGTCCAGCCTCACAAGTAGTTCACAGTGCCTGTTGTGCAGTGCAGTGTAACTTCACACCCATCCCACCTCCATCTACAGCATTTCCCACCGTGCCTCCATCTACCCCATGCCCACCCTACCTGGCTCACAGCATCCTCCTGCCATCCCACACTCCCACCTGTGTCACTATCCCAGTCTGGGGACACACAGAGGACATGGGTTGACAGAGGGGGCCAAGCTCCCACCCTGGCAGCAGTTCCCGGCACCACGGCGTACCGCTGTTTGTTTTGGCTACAGGGCAGCACTTTGCTAGGCACGCGAGTGCTCGTCACTCCCTGTTTAACACAGAGACAGCGATGAACCCAAAGTCCACCCTGCGGCGTAGACGGACCATTATTGGATTCCCTAACCTGTCCCTGCGAGACCAAGGTGACGGCAAGAACCGCGCAGGCAGCACCCGGGCAGGGCTGACACCCCCCAGGGCTGCCCCAATGGGCAGCACAGCTGTCCTGAGGCTGGCAGCCAGCCCAGGCACAGACGAGCTCCCGGGGACATTCTGATCATGGGGAGGTGCAGGCACCACACTGAGTCTGTGCCCTCCCAAGGCACCGATGTGCTGGGCACACTGGTGACACCAGGCTGGCCTGGGGCTGGCATGGCATCAGGGACAGCAACTTCACCCTGAGTCAGGGTCCTGAGACAGGAGTTACCCAGCCTCAGCTCCAACAGCTCCCTTCCCTGTGCCCACCTTCCCTGTGGACAGACCCTGTGGCAGGGTGCCATGGCTGTGGGGCACACACCTGACCATGTCTTTGCTGGGGCTGGTGAGCTGGCCATGCCAGTGCCAAGGGTGTGCGTGTGAGACTGCCCGGAGTGCTTCCAGGCTGGCATTGGACCCTTGGGAACACCAGGCACTGTGGCTCGGGGCTCTGTCCCGCTCTCCCCTATGGAAGGTGTAGAGAAATCAGAGCCAGCCTCTCTGTGGAGGCAGGCAGGGACAGGGGGAGAAGCCATGGCACCAGCTGCGCCAAGGCAGTTGTCACTGGGTAGGAGGAAGGTTTCTTCCCATGGCAGTGGTCAGACCATCAGCTGGTTGTCATTGCTCTTCCCTTGGAGTCAGTCAGACCTCAGCCCACCACAGCCTTGAGTATCCCTGTCTGCTGGGGGTGCTCAGAGAGGGGCTCCCAGCTCCTTCCTCATCCCAGCTGTGCTGAGATGAGGTGGCACTGAGAGCCACCATGTCCCTCCCTGTCCCAGCTGGCAATGCCTGACCTGGCTCCTCCTGATCCCCATCCATGTCTCCACCATGGAGCAGCACCAGGGCAACAGTTTGGTAGCTGTGGGACTGATGTCCCCATGGATAGAGCCTCCTGCCATGGCTGCTGATTTGTCTATGGCACACTCCAGCCAACAGATCCACATCTTATGCCTGGGCAGAGGTGCACCCTCAAGACTGGCCAGGGGATGAGATGGTGTATGGGGCTGGGCTGTGGCCCTGTGAGGCAGGATGGTGCTCACTGGGCTGTGTCTCTCCCTGCAGGCAGCACCAACGGCCCCACATCCAGCACACACGTGCCCATCACCGAGTCCCTGTCCTGCAGCTTCATGCCTGAGACAACGAGTGGGGGGACAACACCCCAGGATATCAGCCCTCGCCAGCCCCTCTCAGCCCCATTGAGGAAGACATTCAGTGACCTCGGGGCCCGCTGCTGCCAGCCACCTGCTGCCATGGATGGGGCAGCCAACCCTTGTGCCAGTGCCTGCAATGGGACACAGGGCACCTCTTTATCCCCGCCCTGGAGTGCCCTGGGTTATGGGAGCCCCCCCAACCTCGCCAGTGGCCCAGGCAAGGGGCCCACCTGCACCTCGCCAGGTGGCTCCATACCATCACCCAGCCCAGGTTCACCTGCCACCTCCACCTCCTTCTTCATCGCCACAGAAGAGCATGTGGGCAGCAACGGGCCCAGCTTCTTCTCCGGTCCAGTGCCTGCTTCCCCCACCAGCTCCGGGTGCGTCCAAGAAGCCAAGGGGAATTTCTTGCCAGGTAACCGAGAGGAGCCGGAGCCAGCAACAGGGCTGGTGCAGTTGGAGGTGGAGCGGGCAGGGTGTCGGTTCCGTGAGCGGTCACTGTCAGTGCCCACTGACTCGGGGTCCCTCTGCTCTGTGGACATTGCATATGCCGAGACCCGGCGGGGCAGCGCCAACTATGCCCTGGGCTACCCCAGTGCCAGCTCTGAGGGCAGCACCAGCACTGACAACATCTCACTGGGGCTGGAGCCTGAGGGGCAGCGGCGGCGGCGCTCCAAGAGCATCTCCCTGAAGAAGGCCAAGAAGAAGCCCTCGCCACCCACACGCAGTGTCTCGCTGATCAAAGAGGGGCAGGACAGCGACGTGGGGCTTAGTGCGGCCCTGCCCAAGGACCAGCGGCCCAAGAGCCTGTGCATCCCACCAGAGCTCCAGGGTCACCGGCTGGTGCACGCCGATCCCCAGGGCAGTGCAGGGAGGGAGCCCAACAGTACTGCTGCCCCCCACCAGTGGCATCACACAGACTGGAAGGCCGGCAGCGATCCCTACCGATCCCTCTCTGGCTCAAGCACGACCACGAGAACCACAGCCATTGAGTGTGCCAAGACACGGGGCAGCTCTGAGTCCCTCGTGTCCCCTTCGGTCTCCAGGGCCACAACGCCCTCCCAGCTCTCTGCCGAGGCAGACCTCAAGACCTCCTCTCCAGGCAGGCCCACAGGACTGATGTCCCCATCCAGTGGATACTCCAGTCAGTCAGAGACCCCAACCCCCACTGTACCCACCTCCACCATCCTCGGGCACTCTCCGCACCAGGTGCGTGTGCGGCCACTGGTTCCTGAGAGGAAATCCTCTCTGCCCCCCACATCCCCCATGGAGAGGAGCCCCAAGGCCAGGCTGTCATTTGACCTCCCGCTGACTCCACCTGCCCACCTCGACCTCTCAGGGCTGAAGATCTCCCTGAAGGGGAAGATGAAGGTTAGCCGGCACCACTCTGACTCCACCTTTGGCACCAAGCTGGCCCAGAAGACCAGTCCCATTACACCCATCATGCCAGTGGTGACACAGTCTGACCTGCGCTCTGTCCGCCTCCGCTCCATCAGCCGCTCAGAGCCAGAGGACAACACTGATGGCCCAGAGCACACGGAGGAGCCAGCACATATCCCCTGCCCAGGGCCAGAGAGGAAAGTGAAGCCACCTGTAGCAGAGAAGCCACCACTGGCCAGGCGCCCCCCATGCATCCTGCCCAAGCCCCCAGTTCTGCGGGAGGAGGGTCCCCTGTCCCCCAAATCCCCGCCAGGCACTGCCACCAAGGAGAAGGGGCTGCCACAGGATGGCTTTGTGGTGGTGCGGAGAGGGGAGCTGAGGAGGGGTCTGGGGGAGCCCCACTTATCCCTGACCCCAGCAGGACCCCAGCAGCTCTCTCAGGGCAGCCTGGAGGAGCTGCAGCTGGAGCGGAGCAGTGCCGAGGGGGAGCGCAGGAAGTCCAAGGTGCCGCCGCCAGTGCCCAAAAAGCCCAGCGTGCTGTACCTGCCACTCATCCCAGCCCCAGCACAGCTGGGATCTGGTATGGGGGACCTGCCACCCACCCCCAGCCCCATCATCACGCTCAACACTGACCCCACCTGCTGTGACCCTGATGCTGAGGATCTGCCATCCCCCATAGCTGTGGGCACCATGCCTGCCAGCAAGCCTGCCTCAGAGCAAGGTGAGGGTCTCCCCAAGTGGGATCACTCTGGGGATAGGGGTTCCCCATGCTGCACAGGAGATTCACTGCTGTGTTATCCTTGTGCCCACAGGCAGCTCAGCAGAGGCCAGCACGGAGGAAAAGTGCTTTGCCAGCGACAAGACAGCCGAGTCCATCGTGGAGGAGGACGATGAGGTGTTCACGACGTCCCGCACCACGGAGGATCTCTTCACAGTAATCCACAGGTAAGGCTGGTGCATGTGCTGGAGGGCACAGCCGCTGTGCCCACTGCATCCCACCACTGTCATAACACAGGGGGCTGTGTCTCCCCATCACAGCACCTCCATTTTCTACACTGGGACCAATAGTTGTCCTTGGGGACAGCCTGTTTGCTGCTGCTGCCTTGAGCAGAGTGCAACCAGGCTAGGCCACCAGCTTGCAGGAAGGGTCCAGATTGGTCCTACCCCTCAGGAGCACCACCTGCCATGGTCATGTTGTCACCTTGCCCCAGCAGAGCAGGCACAGCCAGTGCTGGGCACTAGCATGCCCCTCGTTCTGGGACCTCACCCCAGCCTCAGGCTGCTCCCACCCGTGTCCCTTTGGTGCCTAGGTCGAAGAGGAAGGTCCTGGGTCGGAAAGAGCCTGGTGACACCTTCAGCAGCCGACCCACCTCCCACTCACCTGTGAAAACTTCAGGCTCCCCAAGTGGTGAGTTCCCAGCAGCAGCGGGCAGCAGTGGGAAGTCTTCCAGCAGGAATGAGGATTTTAAAGCCCTGCTCCAGAAGAAGAGCAGCAAAACCAGCCCCGGTACTCGGCCATCTGCCGCCGAACTGCTCAAGACCACGAACCCACTGGCCCGGAGGGTCATCACAGAGTTTGCCCCTGAGCTAGACAGTGCAAACAGCCCCAAAAGCCAGCCCTGACCATGCAGGGGCCCCTCCAGCCGGAGGGGTGGTGATGGCTGCAGAAGGAGCACTGTTGCAAAGGGCAGTCCTGGCTGCTGGGGAGCCCCTGTATCCTGCTGGGGGGTTCTTCTGCTTTTGTTCCTTACTTGGAGAGCTGCTGGCAGAGAGTCAGTGGCTGAAGCCCAAGCCCTCATGACTCTGGGCCCTTCCCAGGAGGGAAGTAGCTGGGACTGGCCCTGGCTGAGCCAGCTCCTGGGATTGAAGGCACTTGCCCAGGAAGCAGAACAGAATCACAGCCCCCGGCATTGTCCCATGTCCGCAGCGAAGCAGCTTGAGACTCTTTGGTCCCTTCGCCATGTGGTACTTCAAACAGCTTTTCTAATGCACAGTGGTGGTGTTTGATTCTCTTCCCTTTGACATTGTACCTTGAGTTTCCCATGCAGAGATCCCCTGGTTGAATTCAGCTGGACACACAGATGCACTTTGGGAAGACACCAGGGGTTCGGCTGGATCTGCGGTCGCTTTTGAAGAGTCACAGGAGGTTCCCTGTCATTGCCCTGAGCATCCTCCCTGCCCCCGGGGAACTGGCACCCGGCGTCCGCAGCCAGCGCCACCACCTCAAGCCAAACCCCCGCCCCTTGAAAGCCCCCAAAATGCTGCATTTTGGAGCTCCTCAGCTCTCAGTCCAAAAACAAATCCCAGGGTTGCCTCCACCGCCAGCCCCACTGGTCTTACTGCACAGGCGGTCCGGCAGCCACCCCACTCTGTGCCAGCCCCTGCGCCAGGGGTGATGGGGGTGCTGTGCCATGGGAAGGAAGTGGGAAGGAAGCTCATCCCCAGCTCTGCCTCCTGCATCTCCCTGATGGACCCTGCGACAGCTTCTCCTGCTGCCCTGGCCACCGGCAGTCCTGGGATGCCACCTAGATGGCTGCTGGAATCCAGATGGCCATCACCTGAACCACTTCCTCAGTGACTCCTGGGGTGTCCCCGGGGTTGCCCACTGCTCACCACCTCCCAGTGACTCCTGGGGGTTGCCCACCGCTCACCCATGCCCACTGGCCACCAGGGAGCTGAGCAAGGCCAAGTGGGACACACACCATCAGGGCACGTGAACAGGGCCATGGAGGAAAGTTTGCACATCCCTGGGTGGGATTTGTCCCCCTCACTCCCAGCTGCTTCTTCCTGGCCTGGCTCCAGCATGGGAGCCCCAGCTGCCAGTAACAGAGGCTGTGGTGCAGGGCTCCGGGGCAGGGCAGGGAGGAAACAAACGCTCCAAGCATGAGCACAGCCACGCACCCAGAGAAACAGGAAGCGCCAGGCCGTGGCTCACAAGGAAACACGGTGTTTAGGGAAATTTCTGCTTTATTTCTTGATGTATTTCCACACACTCCAGCCCTCCTGTGCTGGGGGGAGCAGTGCAGTGGGTCCAGGCAGCAGCAATGCACCACAGCAGCGCTTCAGCTGCCCCTCCGAGGGGCCTGGGCTGCTCTGGGGGGTCTCTGCCCCACCGGAAGCTCTGCACCCCCATGGAGCATGGCCTGGGCAGACACCTCCCCATCCTTGTCACCACCCTGGATCTGATCCCACTGAGGCTCCAGTTGGTTCCCCTCTCCTCCCTCCCGGTACTCACCCATCACTCCTTTTCCTTTTCCAGGGCTGCAGATTTAAGCCTGTAATTAACACCCAGGCTGAGAAACTCAGGAAAAAAAAAAAACACA
>VZRN01001317.1:3731274-3758268 GCA_013397935.1 Dasyornis broadbenti
ACAGCCACAGCCACAGTCGTGGCTGTCGGGAGTCCTGCGTGTCCCCCTCGGCGGGCGTCCCTCACCCTGCGGGCGGGGAGCCGCGGGACCGGCGCTCCGGAGATGCCTTCCCGGCTCCCCGATGCTCCTCCCTCAGCCAGAGCCGCTGCGACCCCGATGTTGGATCTGCCCCGTGACCGGGAGAGTTCAACAGCTCTTACTTCTCCCTCCGGGCATCCGCGTCCTGCACGGTCTCACCTTCATTGCCTTTTTCTCCTCCTCCCCCAGCAGCTTAGCGATAGAAATCAAACATCGTGTCTCTGTACACACAGCTCCTGTTTGTGTGTGTAGGAGCAGGGCGTTGCTCCCGGATCTTTACAAGCCTTCCTTCTGTCTGCAGGATCGTTATTTGCTCCCAGGAGAAAGAAAACTCTGATCCGGATTATATTCCCATCAATAGCCGCTTTAAGTGTGTGCAAGGTATTGACTTCTGGGGGGGAAGGTTGAGAATCCCCTGCTGTTCATCCACAAACCCCAAATTTAGTGGTGTTTCCTGACCTGCCTCCTGAGGCAGTGTGGGTTGAATCCTGCCCTGTGAAACAGCAACTCACATTTTATGGAATTGCCTTGTTCCTTCTCCAAGCAGATTGTCATTCCATGTCAGCATGCAGTTTTGAAGAACTTGGCTGGGTCCAATGTGTAGTGGGCTTGATCACACAGAGCCAGCACATGCAGAACTTGGTTTCAGGGGCTGGAATTTGCTGTCTGCTGGTGTCTGTCTCTCGGGCTTCTTTATTGTCCCAAGAGTTGGGAGCTGTTGCCTGATTCCTGCATGTTTACATCTAAACTTCCATAAGGTCTAGCAAGCTTTTAGCTCCCAACAGCTACCTGTTGGATGAGGAAGGGCTTTAGGCCTTGTCTTGGAAGGACTTAAATAGCAGCAAGTGACCCTGGGGCAAATCCTTTTCAGAAATAAAAGCATCTTTCTGGATTTGCTCATTCCATTCTGTGCAGCTCAGAGATGTTCTGCCCCTGGTCTTGCTCTGTAGAGGAGCTCTGAAGTTCCTTGTCAGGTTGGTCTTTCCCAAAGTAGCTGCACTGATGGGGAAAAGCCATCCAGGTGTATGAGAACTATGTGGTGGGAATCTCCTTGGGACACTTTTTGGGAGGTGACTATCCAGGTTCTCTCTGCCAGAACCGTTAAGAATGTACAGGTGTAAATTAGAGCTCTTTGTTCCTCTGTCAGGACTCTTTTATGGCTGGTAGCAGGTAGTGTAATTATATGAGTCGTCAATTACTGCAGCATTGAGCGTCAGCTCTACTGATCCTGTTTTTCTCTTTTCCAGAGGCAGAAGAAACTCTGCTGATTGATATAGCTACAAACAGTAAGTTTTATAAGGGCAGTGATGTGGCCAACGGTCCTGTCAGGGAATGGCCACTGGTGCTTGTTTTGCCTTCCAGTCTTCCCCCAGGCTCTGTGTTTGTCCTCTGCTCAAACAGGGATTGTTTTCCTTCTGATGTTGTCATCTGGCTGTCAGACACTCAGTTGTCATGACAGACAAGGTTTGAAATGCAAATGATTTAAACGTTTGCAGTTTCTCTTCCTGCTTTTAGCGCTTTTCTCTGTGAGATTGCAGTAGGGAGAAGGATTCCTAAAGCCAGGAGAACATGCTGGGGATACCCTAAGCGGGAGGACCTCAGAAGCGCAGGGAGAGTAACTTAGATGCAGGTTTCTATCAGAAACAACACCTGGAAGCTGGCTGGGAAGCCTGGTGACTCTCTGTGAGCCAGCCTGGGCTGACTCAGTGAGTGTGTTTGAAGCAGGCTGCAAGGTGCGGATACAGGGTGACGATTCACCAGAGCGGCTCTTCGAGATCCCTGACGAGGAACGCTGCTTGGGATTCCTGTCAGAAGTGCAGAGCATACAGGAAGGTGAGCATAGCTGCACCTGTGTGTGTGAAATCCTCTGCCAGCAGTTTCTAACAGGTATGGGTTTTTTTCCAGCCCACCTGAAAGCATCTCTTCCCGAATCTAAGGACTCAGCCATCTGGCATCAGGTGGAGTCAGGCCTCACGGGTCTATCTCAGGCCTCTTCTCCAGGTACAATCAGCTTTGCTCCAGGGTCTGTGCAGTGCTGGGGTGCCCAGGCTGGGAGCTGAGTCTGGCCCTGCTCTCTTGTCTGTTCATTCCTTCCTGGGTGCTGTTTTCTGCCTTGGTTTGTGCATGTTAAGCATCTTCCTGCCTTGACTTGTGGTTAGTGTCCCTTTCTCCCATTGCCAGAGTCATACAGTTGATACATTCCTACTATCATTTGGTTTTTGCTTTTGTGTGAAGTTACATTTCTTCTTCTTGATCTGAGCTGTTTCAGATTGTTTCTCAGGGTGTTGTTCTTGGATTTTTCATCACAGGAGCTCTGGGGTTTGAGGATGACTTCAACACTCTGAGCCTAGAAGAGAAAAGGAACATGCAAAACCACCAAACGGGATCTCGGCGGGAACCCCCGCCTCCTCCTGTCCCTCAGAATAAGCAGTAAGTAAAGCGGGGTGTCTGTTCCTTTTTTCACTTTTCTTCCTAGACAGCAGAACTAATTCTAGTGCTGCTCTTGCCTCTTTCGTAGATTTCACCGAGAAAGTACATCCAGAGACCAGCCCAAGGTGACCAATACGATGCGCAAGATGTTTTTTCCCAGCACACAGTCAGGGCAGAGAGAGGGCCTCATCAAACACGTGCTGGCCAAGAGGGAGAAGGCCTACATCAATCTGCACAACTTCAGGTGAGACCTTGGGGGGAAGGACAGAGCTGTGAGATCTCCTGTGAGCTCAGATCTCACCCAGGATTGGACCCTTGCAGCTGCTGATGGGTTGCAGCACAGGTGGCCAAAGAGGATGGTGCAGCCCAGAAGTCACCAAGTGTCCGTGGTGCAGCTGCTCCTTTTGTTTTCTCCCTGTGTGTGTCAGATCTCCTGAGCCTCAGTAAGGCTGGAGCAGTTGGGCAGAAAGGGTGAAGACAGATGTCCCACCATGGTGTCCTGGTGTTGCCCCTCGTTATGTGGTGATAAAAGAACCAGATGTTTGCTGGTGGAATGTCTTACTCTGAGAGGGGTGTCACTGCAAGGGAGCCAAGCCTGGGAGAACTTTTTAGGAGTGGCTGAGGGTGTGGGGGAGGCTCAGCCTGGAGAAAAGGAGGCTTAGGGGGGACCTTCTGGCTCTCTACAGCTCCCAGACAGGAGGGTGCAGCCAGGAGGCTTTTGGGCACTGCTCCCAGAGAACAAGGCACAGGACAAGAGGAAATGGCCTCAAACTGCATCAGGGGAGGTTCAGGTTGGACATCAGCAAGAATTTCTTTGCGGAAATGGTGGTCAGGCATTGGAAGGGACTGCGCAGGGAGGTTTGGAGTCCCCATCCCTGGAGGTGTCCAAGGAACACATGGACGTGGCACTCAGTGCTCTGAGCTGGGTGACAAGATGAGGATTTGGCACAGGTTGGACTCAATGATCCTGGAGGTCTTTTCCAGCCTCAATGATTCAGTGAATTTCAGTTCCCCCATGGCTGGCGTGACCCTGCAGAGGGACAGCTCACAGTGCATGCTTCCAGCCAGAACTCAGCTGTGCTGCTGTGGTTTTCATTGTGTTTTCTAACAGCTCAGCTGCTTTTGTGTTGTAGGTTTTTTGTGGGAACATGGAATGTGAATGGGCAGTCTCCTGACAGCTTCTTGAATCCATGGCTGATGTGCGACATGGAGCCTCCAGACTTCTACTGCATCGGGTGAGCGGCAGCAACCTGAATTTACTGATGGGGCTGGATCCTTGTTGCTCTTGCTGGGATTCAGGAGGGCTGGGTTTGGTTTAGATTCCTGTCATGCTCTCAGAGACTGCACAGAGCTGAGCTGTTTCACGCAGGGGCCATCTGAGGGCAAAAAGCCATCGGATGAGGCAGAGGATCAGGTTGAACAAAGCTGGCATGACATAATAGATTTTCCTGGAGGCATCCGCAGAGCTCATTTGTTGTCCTCTGCCTAAAGTGGCGTTTCTCAGGGAGAGGGTTGCTGTGGGGGTTTGGGATAGGATCTCAGAGGCACTGTGGGGAAATTCTACTGCTTTATTTAGCAAGTGGCCATAAGGAGCTGTTCCTCCAAGGGCTGTTGCTGAAGGTTTCACATTCCTGGAGGAAGAGGGGGATGTGCAGGAGGGCTGGTGGTGCTAAGCTCTTGGGTTTCCAGGTTCCAGGAGCTGGACCTCAGCACGGAGGCTTTTTTCTACTTTGATTCTACGAAGGAGCAGGAGTGGCTGTCTGCTGTGGAGAGGGCCCTGCACCCTAAGGCCAAATACAAGAAAGTGAGTTCTGCTCAGTGACATGGGCTTGTCATAGAGCTGGCATGATGGGAAGGAAAAGGAAAGGGGCTCCTTTCCTCACATGTCAAAGGAGCAAGGCTTGGAGAAACTAAGAGTGATCCTGGGCATGTGCATGCCTGAGCATGTGTCAAGTGTGCCAAGTTAAATCTGGAGAGTCTCTCTCTGCACCACAGTTGTAAGGAAATATTGCGCTTTGAATTAGAAATTTATAGAGGTGGGGATCACAATACCTTTGTCAAATGGGAGGTAGGTGGCAGGGGAGCAGCAAGTTCAAATTCTCTACCTGTATTACCTTCTCGTCCTGTAGTATAGAAGCCAGGTGTATCCTGAGCTGGTAAATTAAATGAATAGCTTTTCCGTGAAGGAGTAGGATGATTTATGAAATGAAATCTTCCAGAGGCTGCTGCATTGGGTCAGAATTGCTTCAACTGTGGCAGCAGGACTTTGTTCTGGCTGGTTTAGAGCAAGACATTGGTTTTATCTCTGCTGTGACAAACCTTTCAGCTGCAGAGACCAGTCCTGAATACATGAATGGGTTTCCCATTCTATCTTAGCCTGTGTGTTTGCTGTCATACCCCATCCTGCTTGCTCTGAGCCAAGCTCAGGGGCAGGTGTTACAGGGAATGAAGCAGGGAATAGAGCATCGTGCTGAACTGAGACCCATCAAGGAGAGCCAGGAGTCTTGGCCCGAAGTGCAGAGAGGCTCCTGCTCCCTCCTTTTCCTCTGCTTCACTTGAGTTTTGGGTGATTTTCTCCCATCTTGGTGAAAGGGAGAGCATAGGATATAGCTGCAGGAGGGGGAAGTGGCTGAAGCTGTAGATAAGGCTTGTGGTCACTTGCAAATTGTGCTTCTTCAGAGCAGACTGAGTGCTGGGCTCTTGCAGCTGAGTTCTCTGCTCTCAGCTTCTTTTCTCACTCCATAAACTTAATCCCAACATATGTGAATGTTTCTGTGCCTAGAGGTCAGCATGCAGACTGTGCTCAGGCAGGTGAGGCCTTGTCACTGTTTCAGGGTGGTGATACCACTGTTTTGGAGGTGCAGGAAGGTCACTGACTGGGCAGTGTTGGCTTAGCACATGTAAAAGATCAGCAGCAGATCTGAGATCCCCACTGGGACAGGGCACATGGGCACGGTGTTAACCCCTGTGGGCTGAGATCTGCAGGAGCAGACAACTCAGATCCAAACAGGCTCTTGGCTTTAGGGAACAAGTATTTCCTGAAAATGAGTCAGTCTGTAGCTCAGAGATGCCTTTTGCTACCCCGCACATCAGGCACATCTGCCTTGGGGAACTAAGAACATCTCTGTCCATTCCCGTCTGCTCTGGAGTCTGGAGGAAGCCAAGGTGAGTTCTGACTCCTGCTGCACCTGCAGCCTTCAGGACAGCCCCAGCTGTGGGCCTGGCTGGAGCACTCAGGGGCTTCTCTGCTTGTGCTGGTTAGAGCATAGCAAGGGCTGAGACCCGAGTCATCAACCTGCTGTGCGTTTATTCAGTTTCTCTTTTCCCACCCTGTTGTAGCGAGGGACCAGAGTGGGGAATGCAGTGAGTTCAGCATGTCTGGCACCTCCTGGGCAGTAACAGATGGACCCCAAGAACCTTGCTGCGGACAGGAGACCCTTTGAGTTCTGCTGTTGCAATTAGGGATTGAGTACAGAACATGAGGAACAGGAAGAGGCAGAGCATCAGGCAGAGCAGATCAGAACTGTATTCCCACTGCCTCTCTGGGAACTCGGGATCCCGTTTATTTTTGCAGGTGCAAATGGTCCGCCTGGTTGGGATGATGTTGCTCATATTTGCTAAGAAGGATCATCTGAGCAATATCAGAGAGATTGTGACAGAGTCTGTGGGCACAGGAGTCATGGGAAAGATGGTGAGTCACCGAGGCCAGCTTGTTGCTTCCCTGTATCCATGCAAGAAGTGGCACAGTCTGGTTTGGTTCACGTGTGCCGTCCCAGTCCCCTCCCCATGCCTCACCTGCCAGCTGCTCCAACCTCACTGGTCCCTCCTGTCCCCAGGGCAACAAGGGTGGTGTGGCCATCAGGTTCATGTTCTACAACACCACCTTCTGTGTTGTCAACTCCCACCTGGCTGCCCACGTGGAGGACTTTGAGCGCCGAAACCAGGACTACAAGGACATCTGTGCCCGGATGAGCTTCATCATCCCCAATGACAGCCTATCTGAGCTCAACATCATGAAGCACGAGTGAGTTGTACCCTTTTGAAGTGGTGTCAAGTAACCCAAATCAAGCTGGAATTGCAGCAACAGGAGGTTTCATGCAGATAGGTTTTCTGGCTTTGTGAAATAATTTGAAGTCCCAAGGGCTGTGCTGTGCTGTGCTGCAGCTCCTGCAGACAAACTGATCACCTCCTTGCTGTGCTGCCTTGTTCACCCTGTCCCCAACATCTCTCTACTTGCTTTTGTGTATAACTTCCTTTTCAGCAGGTCGAAACAATACAAATGGTTGTTACTTCTGTAATTAATATTTAAACCATTTAAAAAACAAAATGTAGAGTGGATTAGTACTGAAAAAAACTTCAGATATTAGATTATCCTTGATAATCCACTAATGGAAATGTTGAGGTTTGACTATAAACAGGAAGAGCTTTGGTACTAGAAAGGGGTTTAAATTTTAATCTTTAAATGAAACCTTTATGGAGTAAAGAGTGAGTCCCATGAGTTTTTTCTTTAGCTGCTGATAACAAGAAGGCTATAGGCCTGTTTGGAAGCGTGGAGAGAAGCAGGGTGGGAGTGGGTGCTGGTGAGGTGTGGCTGATGGCTGAGATGGGAATCAATGTCCAGAAGGTTTTAAACTCCGAGAACCTAATTCTGTTCCTGCTAATTCTGTGTCAGGCAGTCTTGGCTCAGTAGGTGGTGCAGCAGTGGCCTGCTCTGGTTGAAGGAAAGGCAGTGAAAAACCAACAGGTAAAAAAACAGAGTGTCACTTGAGGGACCCTGCAGATTCAGGTGCCTCACCTGTCCCACTGGCTGACAGGCTGGCTCTGCGTAATGAGCGCCATCATTGCCCTCTTCCAAACACGAGAAGAGCCTCAATACCAGCTGGATTTTTTGTGAAGCTTGGTGGGATACGCTGATTTTGCTTCATTAGAGAGTCAGTACTGTTCTTTGGGTTTTTTCAGGCTGAAGCAAACTCATTATCTCCTACTAAACCAAGTCTTCAATCTTTGGGGAATTCCAAAGGAGATGGACTTAGTCCTGTAGGATCTGCTGTCACTAGAAGTTTCTACTGTTGGACTTAATCTTTAATGTCTCCTTTTTGTCTTCCATATGTCTCAGCCTTAATGTGGTTTTAAAAAGGGAGATGTTAACTGCTGATCTGCTCTCAAAATTCTCCCCTGTGAGGGTGGTGAGGCCCTGGCACAGGTTGCCCAGAGAAGCTGTGGCTGCCCCATCCCTGGAATTGTTTAAGGCCAGGTTGGATGGGACTTGGAGCAACCTGGGATAGTGGAAGGTGCAGGGGGCTGGAACAAGATGAGGTTTAAGGTCCCTTCCAAACCAAGCCATTCCATGATTCTCTGTGTGTCTTCGTTTGCAGTGTTGTCATCTGGCTGGGAGACCTGAACTATAGGCTGTGTCTGCCAGATGCCAGCGAAGTGAAGAATCTCATCAGCAAGAACGAGCTTCAGAAGCTGCTGACATATGATCAGGTCAGTGAACTTGCTCATGTTCACCTTGTCCCTGGGTGAAAGTTATCTTGGTTTAGGATGTGCCTCTGCTTGGGAGGAGCTGGCAGACATGGAGCTGGGGAAGGGGCTGGAGAACAAGTCTGATGAGGAACAGCTCTAGGGGGCTCAGCCTGGAGAAAAGAAGGCTCAGGGGAGACCTTCTACTCTACAACTCCATGAGAGGAGGGTGCAGCAAGGTGGAGTTTGCCAGATAACAACTGGCAGGACAAGAGGAAATGGCCTGAAGTTGTGCCAGGGGAGGTTCAGGTTGGATATTAGGGAAAATTTTTTTATGGAAAGAGCTGTCCAGCCATAGCACGGGCTGCCCAGGGCAACTATGTCCCCATTCCTGGGGGGATTTAACAGAATGTAGGTGTGGCACTTGGGGACATGGGTTAGTGGTGGCCTTGATAGTGCTGGGTGAACAGTTGGACTAGATGGTTTCAGAGGGCTTTTCCAATCTACATAATTCCATGACACACTGCAGTAAGGATCTGGACACAGACACTGGACCCTGACAGAGCTCTAGGTGTGCTGGTTGCAACAACCCCCCCTAAACAAAACCAGATTGTCCATACTGGGGTAACTGGGTGACTCAGGCAGTCACTGTGTGTGTCTGTGTCTCAGTGCAGGAATTCTCTCTTAAGTACAAACTAGAAGCTGAACACAGGCATTTATAACAGCAGCAAACCTGTTGTGATCAGTGTTATGGAAGAGGTATTGATTTGGAGCCGAAATCTGCTCAGCCAGTTGGACCTGAATTCTGTGCTGTCGCCTTCCCTGCTCAGCACTTTCCTGCAGCACACAGAAACTGGCGGCAGATGCCTTTCAGGTGAAGGATTGCATCTGTGAAACATGAACAGTGGTGCAATATCACCTCTGACACAGTTTAACAGTAAATTTGGTTGATTGTCCTCTGTAGCTCATTTTTCCTGTACTGCAGAACTTTGTGCAGGAAACATCTGTAGCTTAGGTTTTAGTGAGGGAAACATCAGGTGATTTTTCAGAAGAGGAAATGAGCGCAGGAGAGTGGTGTCAGGTTGTCAGGCAAGTGCAAGTTTGGAGGATCTTGCTAAAATGATTGGCAGGGAAAGATTAATTAATTAATTAATGATGGCAATCTTAAGCCTGGAAACTGCCTGATGAAGGCATTTATCAATTAATATTTCTCTTAACTCTTGTTTGATGCTGCCTGCATGGTCTGGTGAGCAGTACAGTGCCCATTTGTACTCGGTGTGTTTGGAAAATATTCCACTTACAGGTTGAATTTTTACCTCTGTTAAATATGTGTGAGGTCTGAGAGGCACTTTGGGGGTGTCTGTGAATCCCATGGCCACAGGCTGTGGTTGCTCTGTAGATCTACTCTCTGACACTGCTGTGGCAGGGGAGGGTTTCTTGGGTTTGGTTTGGTTTGGGTTTGGTTTGGTTTTTTTTTCTTTTAAAACTTTCTTTTTCTGCTTTAGCTGAATATTCAGCGCACTCAGAAGAAAGCATTTGCAGATTTCATGGAGGGAGATATTAAATTCATCCCCACGTATAAATATGACTCTAAAACAGATCGCTGGGACTCCAGGTACATTGGCTGCCACTGGGTGTATTTACCTATGACATAAAACGCTTTTTCTCACGAATCTTGACTTCTGCTTCCTAGATCTGTGAATATCTGTCTTTGTTGTTTGGCCTTCCTTTCTTTCCTGGTTTCTGCAATAAGCAGCCCCTGTGTGTGTTGACCAGGCCTTAAACCTCTGTTGCTGCTAATCCCACTGGATGAAGGCAGGTGAAGTGTAAGCTCAGGTGACCCTGCACTGGGGGCTTTTTCTATTACCAGGACAGGCAAACAATATAAAAAGGAATTGAAGAGCTAAGGAAACAGGCTCTCTGAGTCACCCTGTCCCCTGACTTACACACCCACGGGGTGGCTGCACTGCAATAGCAACTGTGGTTTCTACTTGGTGCCTCCCACAGAAATGGCTGCATCTGCTGCAGGGGCTGCTCCAAAGGGAGAAACTCCCAAGAAGGACTTTCAAACCACATAGCGATTGATTTTTGACTCTGCCATGTTTATGAATCAGCACAGTAGTACATCTGAAGAAGGATAACCCAGGATTCAGGCTTCATAACATTGTAGTAATCGCTGAGTAGACTTTCCATAGTGGAAACAATAAGTGATGGGTTGGATTGTGGGCAGAAAGGTCTGGCAGCGAAAGAAAGTCATGCAGCTTGGGTCACAGCACACATGGCTTCAGGCTGTGGAAATGGGCTTGACTGAGGGTTGCTTTGCTTCCTGGTGCTGGAAAGGATGGGGATTTTATCTACCCTATTGGGAAGGGGGAAGAGAGCAGAAGAAATAATAGTATTCAAGTTGGGGTAAGCGATAGGAGTTCATCCCATCACTGCTGTGATGGTGTGGGTGGAGGGAACTGCCTTGTTGGGAAGAGGAACAGCTTGGATGGTTTGTTAGGATTGCTGGATTTCCCTGGTAACCTGTTTTTCTTTGTAGTGGGAAGTGTCGTGTGCCGGCGTGGTGTGATCGGATCCTCTGGAGAGGAGGGAACATCAATCAGCTTCGGTACTGCAGTCACATGGACCTCAAGACCAGTGACCACAAGCCTGTCAGCGCCCTTTTCCGCATCGGGGTAGGTTTGTGCATATGTTGGGCAGGACCCCAGCACTGCCAGGCATTCCAGGCATTACTTAGTGGTAATGGAGTCGAGGCACCTTGCTAAGGCTATTGCAAGAGGACAGGTAAACTCAGCTGAAGTATGCCTGCTGTGGGGATGCTGCATCTGGCAGCACTGGAATGGGTGAGTCCCTGTGTTCCCTCTTCCACATGGAGACACAGCAGCCACATGGACCTGGTTGTACCTGTGCTGCCTCAGATGTGTCATCTGGTTCACACCTGAATGTCTTCAGTGGAGAGTGGCAGCGGATTTGGGTTTTCTGGTGCGGGACGCTCCATGTCCATTTTTGCTACCTCCTGCTCCTGGGGTGGCTCAGGTCTCAGAGAATGGGTCTGGCTGGAAGGGACCACAGTGGGTTGTCTGGTCCCACCTCCCTACTCAAGCAGGGTCATCTCAGAGCACATGGCACAGTATTGTGTCCTGATGGTTCTGGATGCTCTCTAGTAAGGGAGATTTCATAGCCTCTCTGGGAAATCTGTTTCAGTGCTTGATCACCCACACAGTGAAGAAGTTCGTCCTCATGTCCAGGTGAAACTTCCTGAGCATCATTTTCTGCCAATTCCTCTTGTCCCATTCCTGGGCCCCGTGGAGCAGAGCCTGGTCCATGCTCTGAGCCCTCCCTGCAGACAGGGACTAACAGGGATGAGGTCCCCTTTCAGCTGTGTTTCCTCTCAAGGCTGAACAACCCAAACTCCTTCAGCCTTTCCCTCTAAGGGAGGTGCTCCACACTCCTCAGCATCTCTGTAGTTTTCGCTGGACCTGCTCCAGGAGCTCCTTATCTCCCCTGTTCTGGGGAGCCCAGAACTGGACACAGCGCTCCAGGTGTGCCTCACCTGGGCTGAGTAGAATAGGCTGAGTCTCTTTAAAGGAGAGCCTTCCTCCTTTCTCTCTGGAGAATCCTGAGGAATGCTGCAGCATGCCAGTGCTGTCCCACAGAGATTACCTCCAGTGATCTCCCAGTTGTGTGACCAGTGGCCAGACAGACCCTGGTAACATCCACAGGGGTAAAATCTGTGTTAAGTTGCAGACATAGCTTTGGAGTGCACCCAGGTGTGCGAACGTTCAGCCTTTCAGCTGCACAAGCAAGTGCTTAGAGAAGTAATTCACTTCTGCAGTTTGCTCATGATTGAGAGAGTTCCTGTGAAAGCCAGTCAGAAGCTTTGCTGAGTGTTTTTTGTCTCCCACAGGTGAAGGTTGTGGATGAGCAGAAGTATCGGAAGCTGTTCGAAGACATTGTTCGTCTAATGGACAGGCTGGAGAATGACTTTCTTCCTTCACTGGAGCTGAGCAGGAGAGAGGTGAGGATGAAACTGGAGTCACTGTCACTTCCCAAATACAGCAGACTTCAAAGTGCCAGAACTGCTTTCAAAGACTTGGGTTCAGTAAACTGGAATACAGGAAATTGAACTCTGTCCTTTATCTTATGATCAGGAATTGGGTTAGAGAGGACATGTCTTGGCTTCTTGAAAGACTTCTGTGAGGACTTCTGCATTGGGTGGGCTCCTTTTAGCCATGGGGGACCACTGCAGAGTTGGGGTAGGGCTGGCCATACGCCATATCCTGGCCACCAATGTCACTTGGTTTCTTTTTGCTCTGCAGTTTGAGTTTGAGAACGTGAAGTTCCGTCAGCTGCAGAAACAGAAGTTCCAGATTACCAATAATGGGCAGGTCACCTGTCACTTCTCCTTCATCGCAAAGCTCAATGACACCCACTACTGCAAGCCATGGCTTCGGGCTGAGCCTTGTGAAGGTTACCTGGAGCCAAGTGAGTGTACTGCTGTAGACCCCCCATCCCATCTCCATTCAGTCCTTCCTGTCTTTCCCGTGTCCCACCTTTCTTGCCATCAGTCTTGTCTGTTTGTCTTTTCTGTTGTGGTCTTTGTCCCTGCCCACTGTATGTTTGTCCTTGCCATCCCTTTTGGAGAGTGTCCATGTGTTCTTGAGAGCTCTGGTGTGTTGCAGATGAGACCACGGAAATCTCCCTGGACGTGTACGTCAGCAAGGACTCAGTCACCCTCCTGAACTCCGGTGAGGATAAAATTGAGGATATTCTTGTCCTGCACTTGGACCGAGGGAAGGACTATTTCCTGACTATCAGTGGGACCTACCTGCCCAGCTGCTTTGGCACCTCACTTGAGGCCTTGTGCCGAATGAAGCGACCGATCCGAGAAGTTCCAGTCACCAAACTCATAGACCTGGTGAGTTCTGGAGAAGCTGTCTTAATCTGGAAATGCCTGATTCCCTTCTGATTGCTCCCAAAAGCAGGAGTAGTGCCTGCAGCTTGGGTCAGCTGTGCTGGCTCTGAGTGATTTCACAGAACTTGAGGTTCTCTTTTATTCTTCCCCTCTACTATAGCTAATGGCTTTTGATAGCCTGTACTTTATCCCTTTTTTCTGAGTAGCTTCTAAATATTGTTTGATGGGATGAAAAAGTGATCCCAGCACTGTATGTTGGTGTTACTGGTACTGGCGAGCTCAACTCGGTGGCACTACTATGTCGTAAGAGATGTGATTGAGGTCCTCTCCTCCAAGGTACCAGGGCTACTTCTGCCATGATGTGTGCCCCGGGAGCCTTTTCCTTCTGGATGCATTCCCACTGCTAGGGGAGGGAGCAAGGAGAACCAGGAGGACTGAAGGAAAGACTGTGGTGTGGGGTGCTGAAGGGCACAGCTCAGCAGATGAACAGTGTCACATCCTCTCTGGCCATTTCCTCCCACACCAACCACAGTGAGAGATAATGCCTTGGGCGAGAGGTAACTCATCAGTGAGGGATCTCTCTGTGGTGCAGTGAACTGTTCCTCCCCCCAACCTTTGCCAGCCCCCAGCATCAATATTCCTCCTCCCAAAGCCTGTTGTATGCATGAGAGGGGGTGCCGTTGCGCCCTAGTCACCTCTTGTCCTTTGGGTGTCTCTCATGGAGTTAAGCCCTATTTTGGGGATGTCATGCTGATTTCCAGGCTGATTTCATTCATCTCTTACTGCCTTACCTGGCCGTGTTCCAGTGAGGTGCAGCAGCTCCTAAGTGCCAGTCCATGTCCCCATTCTTCTTCAGCCAGGAGAGTTGTTTCTTTCTGTCCACCTGAAAGCTCAGCCCCATTGTTTGAGTCTCTCTGCCATGTTTGCCAAACGAACTTTCCCTCTCCTCTCATGTCTCGCAGTCTCACCCTTACATGAGGGTTTTTTTGTCCAGTAAGCTGCTGCTTTTCCACCTCTGTAGATTTGCCAGCTTCCACTCCCATTGCTTCCACGTTTTCTCTTCCCTTCAGCAGTTGTCCCATGCCTCTCCTTGCCTCTTCCAGTTCTCATCTTTTATTGTAGGTATCTACTTTTCTCACAAGTTCAATATACAGAAAAGTCAGGTTTATATCAGAATTTTGACTTTTTAACATGCAATCCAGCTAAGTGGGATCCAGGTGGCAAGATACAGCATTTTCCTCCTCAGGTCAATCAACTGATCCATGCTTCAGGCTCCTCAGACTTCTCAGGATTTGGTTGAAAGTCAGCCTTGTTCTAGTAGTGGATCTGGAACATTTCACTAGTCTTGGTTGCTTTTCCACCTGCTTTTTCCTGCTCAGCACCAACTTCTTGTTTGGTAGAGAGGAACCTGGGCCCAGACCCTTGGCTCTACCCTCACAGACACACACTGTTAGATTTGTAAGAGTACTTTGAGGCTTCTTCCCCTTCCTTTACCTGTAGATTTCCTTCTTCTGTTATTCAGTGAAACATCTAGAAATACAGGAAGCAAAATAATCAGCAAAAAGCATCTGCCGCAGTGTCTGCAGCAGGGACACAGCTCTCCTTATGGACATGGGGGATATTTTACGTCTTTTGGTTCTGATTTTACCTGTGAGCTGAGAAATCCTTGGAGCCAGGCCAAACTGAGCACTTACTGCCTGGATCAGTGGTGCAGGTGCTGCCTGCCCTGCAACCTGGAGCATCTGGGTGCAGTTCCCTGAATTTTGGTGCTGCTCAGGCTGTGTGAGGCTGGCACTGTCTGTGCCTTAAGAGCCTCCTGCACTTGCATGGTGTTAGGGTTCATCCTTTGCTGCATCCAATGTTTTCCTCAGCCTGGCTAGATCTTGTCTGTGGTTTTCAGTGGAGAGACGTCTGGAGATCCAGTGACTAAGGGGTTGAGGTAGGTGGGTGTCGGGTAGCACAGTGTAGGTGGGAGTTTGTCTGGGAATGGCTCTCCTGGTTCTCTTAGAAAGGGAGACAGTGACACAGCTGCTGTCACTTCAGCGTGTCTCATTTGGGATTTCAGTATTAGTGTCTCATCCTGAATTTTCTTGGGATCCTACTGTGGGTTTTAAAAAGCCTCTCGAAGAACCTGTCAGGAACAGGTGAGTCTTGTGGAGCAGATAGTGGTGAAGACTTAATATTAGGGAGAAATTGTTCCCTGTAAGGACAGGGAGGCCCTGGCACAGATTGCCCAGATCTGCCCCCTCCCTGGAAGTGTCCAAGGCCAGGTTGGAAGGGGCTTGGAGCAATCTGGTCTAGTGGAAGATGTCCCTCCCTATGGCAGGGGGTGGAACAAGATAAGCTTTAAGGTCCCTCCCAACCCAACCCGTTCCATGATTCTGTGGGGAGGTGAGCAGCCAGGCTCATGGCTGGAGATGACTCACGCGTTACAAAAACAGCCTCTCCCGTGCAGGTGGCTGTCTGCCCTCCCAAACCTGAGACTGTGTCCCTCCCCCTGTGCCTCAGAAGAAAAATCTGTGCCAGCTCCCGTTCAGAGCAAGCTGTTCCTGGGTAGAGGCCGGTCTGTTGTGGCTCTGTTAGAACTCAGGGAGCCTCCAAAGGAAGCGGGCACTGCAGAGGCCACAGGGGACCCCGAGATGCCTCTCACTCCTGGTGTCCGTGTACCATGGGAGCTGCAGCTGCTCTCAGCTCAGCCTGGGAATGTGCTGGGACTGTTCCCACCCTGAAAGGCTGATCTGCCAAGACTCAGCACGGACAACCTGCTTCCGTTCCCTCCTGCAGACTCCATGAGCAGTGTCCAGCCGGCCCTGGCTGTTCAGGGGTGGCTGTTTGGGGATGCTGAGGGCTTGGCTGTGCCACCGGAGGGCTTGGCACACTCCTCCCTGCACTGTGCTAATGCTCTTAGGCTGCAGCAGCAGCAGCAGCAACAGCAGGGTTTGAGCACAAACCCTCATTTCCCTGACTGTACCCAAAGCTGCTTAGGAGCCCTGTGAGCTCCACAGCTGCCACAAGCTCAGCAACACAGATTTAGCCAAGGGAATGTTTTGTCTGTGGCCTGGTCACAAGGGAAGATGGCTGAAATAATACAGGGACAGTGATTCTGACCAGGGAACTTCTTCCTGGTGGACACATCTCACCTGCCCATGGCCTGGCTGTTGGCCAGCGAAGAGTGCTGTCCAAGGCCCTTGGAGGGATTTCCAGAAATCCTGACAAGGTTGTGCATCATGTGAGCAGGATTGTTCTTAATTGGCAGGCAAATCTCTCGCCACAGGTTTAACTTTGGCCATGTCAGCAAAATGTGTGAAGGACCTGGTGTTCAGTGGGTTCTTGTAATGCAAATTAGGCTTCTGCTTAATCAGAAGAGTTAATCCAAGAGTGCTTTCTCCCTCTTAACCAGACTTTTTCCTCTCCTCTCTTTCCTGCTGCTCTCAGGAAGAAGACAGCTTCTTAGAAAAGGTAACATAAGCAATTGCTGTGTGGCAGTCTGCTTCTCAGTGGTGTGTTTGTAAAGAATGAGAGCTTTTCCCTTGTATACTGTGGCAGAGGGAAGGGGAGGGGAGCATGGAGGGCACACAACTGCCAGCAAAGCTTCTTAGCACAGCTGTGGGCTAGATGAGTGCACGGAGAAGCACACAGTGACCCTAGAGCCAAGCCCAACTGAATTGTTAAAGGTTACCACATTTGCTCTGGGGAGAAAAAAATTACTCTCCTGATCTGACAGCAATGCTGGGTATTCCCAAAAAAGATTGGCAGCCTTTGACATACCTCTGACCATGTGTAGAAGGTGGAGTTCACCACAGCACCCTCTCAGACCTGTGGGAAGAGGGCTGGAGTAGGAAACTCAGGTCTTTTTCTCCTTCCATCTTGTTGTGGAGGCTGAGGGAGGGCCTCATGCAGGAGGTAGATGTTTCTGTGCCTCCTCAAGTGGAGTGGAGATGGCCACAGTGCCTGAGCGGGATCACTGCTTCCCTTGGCACTCGTGCTCTGTGCTGGAGCCAAGCAAGGAAAACATGTCCTTGGGAGAGCAAGTGGGAGATGCTGGGGGTGTTCCTGTTCTCCCTATGCTGCCTCTGACATTTGTAACTTGTTTGAGCTGGTTCTGTGCCGACTTCCCAGCCTGAGCAAGTTGCTCCTCCCCGGGCTGTCGACACAGTGGCAGAATAAAACGGGAGAGAGAAGGAATGTTTCCTCTCTAAGAGGGGATCGAGCTCAAGTCTTGAACCACATGAAGCTCATCATCTCCCTTCTGGCAGAGAAGAAGGGAGGAATTTGGTGCCATCCTGGGAGCATCTTCCCGTGGGAAGGACATGGTCGTGCCTCCCTTCCTCGCACACGGCAGGAGAGGGCGCTCGGGGCCCGGCCAACGCGCACCCGCCTCCTCTGGCTCCTCCTCCTTCTTCTCTTCCTTCTCCTCCGCCCTGAGGCACCTCGAGCCTTCTCTTTTTCTTCCCTGAGTACCGGGGATCTCCTGCATGGGGGTCTCCACAGTTCACCCAGTCATGCCAGGGGCTGCTCCAACACTTGACTCCAGTGATGCCCTGGCACAGGGGTTTTCTGTAGAAGAGCTTCAGCCCTGAGACGGGATCCCCAGCCCTAGGAGAGGATCTGCAGCTCTTCTCCTTTCCATCTTAGAGGAATTCTGTAATGCCCTTGACTGACACGCTGCTTCCCAACCTTCCCAGTGCATGTGACTGAGCGAGGCAGCCATGCCACCATGAGGCCCCATCTGCCAGCTGGGTCAGAGCTGGCGCTGTGCAGGGCAGAGCTGTGCTCTACTGTGTGGCAAGTGGGGCTACTGCCCGTGCCACTGGGGCTCGTGCTAACCCGGAGTGCATCTGGATGCAGCAGGGAAGCAACCCCCAGCTGCTGTCACTGGCTGTGTGTGCTGCAGGGACAGCCATGGCAGTTGTCGCCTCAGCTGGAGTGAGGTGCTTTGTGTGTGGCTTGTGGACTCCTCTGCTGGTGGCGGCATTGTGTTCCTGCTTGTGCTGGTTCCTGGGTGCTTTGGGAGCGCTGGGCATGGCTTCCACCTTGAGAGTCACAGGGATGAATGGCCGTGAAGTGAGAGTAAAATCAAGCCAAGAACATGGATTCAGGTAAAGCTTGGTGTGATGGAGACATCTGAGCCATAGAGTTCGTCAGCTGCTCCACATGAGTAAGCAGGAACTGTGACAGTGGTGGTGTGTACTCAGTGAAACCTCTCCTTGGGAAAATGAGGGAAGAACGTCAGAAATCAGGACAGTTGCAGAGCCTTGAAAGCAGTCGTGGCTGGAGCACACCAGAGTCAGGGAAGACATGGGATGAGTGGGGACAGGGACTGTGCTCTGCAGCATGGGGGCTCCCACAGCACAAGGACTTGTTGGGTCCCAGTCTCTGTTGGGTGGGAGCTGGGATGGGACCGGGGCACTGTGGGCAGCCAGAGGCTCCTGCTGGGGGGCTGAGGGGACTGGGGCTGTCGAGGAGAGCGGGCAGGTTGTTCTGCAGGGCAGCAGGAGGGAGAGCAGCCAGGACCTGTGGAGTGATGGCTGGTGCTGTGAAAGTGAGTCAGGGCTAGAGCATCCTGGGGTCCTGCTGCTTCCCCCTCCTGGCTCTTCCTACCAGGGACTAAGGTGCTGAGACAGAAGAGACTGAGGTTTCCCTGAGTCCTTGTGTTCTCTTTGTCCCCAGGAGAAATCCATCCTGCAGATGGGCTCCCTGGACAGTGAGGAGGCAGATGAGGTGCCACTGCAGGTGCCAAAAGAGATCTGGCTCTTGGTGGATCACCTGTTCAAGCATGCCTGCCACCAGGTGAGAGGGAGGGAGAGGGAGAGGGCCTCTGCCACACTGGAGATCTCCTGGTGACGTGGTTCCTGACAAACACCTGGAGATCAGCTCCAGTTTGATGTTTACAGGGCAAGGTTTTTCCCTATGCTCGAGGCACTGGCTGGGTGTCCCAGGGTTCACCCTGCAGTCACTGGTTGTGTGCCTCAGCCTTTGTGGGAAAGGTGACTTTGTCCATCCCTGTGCTGTTTTTGACAGGAGGACCTGTTCCAGACTCCAGGCATGCAGGAAGAGTTGGAGCAGATCATTGACTGCCTGGACACCAGCATTCCTGAGACAATCCGTATCCTTCCGTGATGGATCTTGGCTCTACTGGGAGAGCTTGCTCTCGGGAGAGCCTGTCTGTCACCTTTACCTGGCAGTGTCCCTGGTAGGCGTGGACTCCCCTTGCTTCCTCTACAACCTCTCTGAAAGCTGAATCTGTGGCAGCCAAAGCAGCCAAAGGGCTCTGGAAGCTTTTGCAGGGCTGTGCCAAGCACTGGAGCTAGGATACTGAGGAGCATGATCAGAAGAGGCTGATGGAGCAGGGGGCTTCTGTGAAGCCAGAGGGTGGAACATGTAGTGCAGGGTGGATGAAGCAGCATTTTTCATGGATGAGGGACACTGAAGGAGGAGGAGGAGTGTTTAGACAGGCATGTACATGCATGACCTCCAAGGAGGAAGCGGAGATGAATATCTGGGGAGGGAGGGGCTCTCTCTTCTCAGCATGTCCCTTGATTCCCAGTGGTCCAGCGGGCAGTAATCACTCTGTGGCTGAAGCTCTCCTCATCTTCCTGGAGGCTCTGCCGGAACCTGTGATCTGCTACGAGCTGTACCAGCGGTGCCTAGATGGGTCCCACAGCAGCCGGCTGTGCCGACAGGTGCGGGGCTGTGCCAGTGTGTGGGGCTGCTGCCAGCTCAGGGCTGCTCCTGATGCCATGGGCTGTGCTGTGGCCCTGGGCCTGCCTGGCTCCTGCTCCTTACCCAGGGGCCATCAGTGGCTCTGGGAGCGGGAAGCTCTTCCAAAGACACCCCAAAGGAGCCCACTCCAAGCACATGGGGAACAGGGGCCTGAGGGAGGGGCTGAGCCACCCCTGGTTCTGACTGCTTGACTACCTGCTCAGAGTTACAATTCCTGTCCTTCCATGGAGGACTGTGAGTGGCTCTTAACAGCTGGTGGGGCAGCAGGTCAGGCCAAGCATGTCCTTGAGCAGAGGGGGAAGTTTTGGGGCAGTGAGTGCTGGGATCTGACTGGAAATAAGCAGGAAGCAGGGCAGGGGGTACTTTTTCCTGGTGACACAGCTTTTCTTGAAGCAGTGTCACCAGGAGCCACAGCCCACAAGTGCCATCAACACTGGGCTGCAGCTGTGGATAGTTGCACTGGAGCGCAGAGTGCTGCATGTGCCCAGGCTGCAGTGGTGGGAGAGCTCCCTGACACCATTTCCTTGCAGGTGATCCTTCAGCTGCCGAGCTGCCACCGCAATGTGTTTCGGTACCTAATGTCCTTCCTCCGGGAGCTGCTCAGGTACTCAGAGGACAACAATGTCAGTGCCACCATGATCGGTGAGTGTTGTTCCTCTGCAGCCCTCGCTCCATCCCAGTCTCTTCCTGCACCTCCCAAGGTCTTGATTCCTCACCAGAGACTGATTTTACCTGCCTTCACAGCTGCCCTGTTCTCCAGTCTCCTCGTGCGCCCTCCGCCCAACCTGATGGCCAGGCAGACCCAGCAGGACCGCCAGCGTGCCATCAACTTCCTCTACAACTTCCTGCTCACCGGGGATGAGGAATGACTCCTGCCGTGTGCCAAAGCCGGGACCCGCACTCCAGCCGGGCCTCTCACAGCTCTGAGGGGTAAAGGCTCGAAGCTCTTCAAGTGGCGTGTTTACAGTCGGAAGGGACGTGTTCCCCCTCCTTGCCATGCCGTACCCCACACTGCAGAGGACCTGCACGCTCATTGCACTGCCATCCACCACTGGAGCCTCCGGCTTCTCTGTGGAAGCCAGGTGGATCTGTCGATACCCGAGCACTGTGCCAGCACCCATCGTCCCGTGGCAGTGTCACCAATTCCCCAAGTCACGCTTCTCTCTGTGTCACCCCTATCTCCCAAGAACTGCTGCGGAGAAGGGTGGGGATGGCTTGTGCTCTCAGAGGCCATGGCACACTGCCTCCCTCCAGTGCCAGGTATGTGTGCTGGCACATACACCACCCCAGACTGGTGTGGGACATGTGCCACCCTCTGCCACACAACCCTGCCAGCCCTGATGGCATCACTGTGCTATGGATTGTGCTGACCCAGGAAGGTTGGTTGGATGTTTGGCCTCTCCCCTTCAGCAGGGCCTTCCCCTCTCCCCTCCCTGCCAAGACACAGGGCCCCGGCACACAGGTCTATCCCTGCACCCCCCATTCTGCCCTCACTCTCTTTTCCCGTCCTTGCCCCAGCTTCCCTGAGGGACACAGGATAGTGGGTAGCTCGTAGTGGCCAGGGTCAGACAGGGCCATGAGGTGCCCACTGCTCTTCCTGGGCTGTCCTGTGCATCTTGAGCAGGATGGGACCCCTGTCCCTCCAGCCCAGCCTACAGCAGTGGGATAGGACAGGCTGGGTGACTAGGTGCCATTGGATGGGGTCTGTTCTCCCCAGGGTGCTAGCAGAGGGTGCAGGTTTGGGGGCTGAAAGGAGCCAGAAATGCTCCTTGGGGGCCAGAGGAGCAGCAGTGGGGCTGCAGTGCAAAGGTCAAACATAGCTGAGGAGGGGACAGCCCTGGGGCTGGTGTCTGAGGGTACAAGAGAGGCCTGCCCCACTGAAACACTAAGAGGCCTGTGGGGCCACGTGGCCTCAGCTGAGGGCGGCCAGAGTCGAGGGGAGGGAGCTGCAGTCACAGAGCCCCCACCAGTGCCTGGACTTAGCCCAGGGTGTCGTGTGACCCTGCAGTCCCCGTGCACTGGCTGAGCTGCCGCAGGCTCGCCTCCCTTCTGCCTTTTCCTTAAAATTTTTAAATTACATAATTTATTGGGAAACTGGTCGTTCCAAATAAACCTCCATTGTGCAAGGCCTGGGGGCTGCGCCGGGCACGCCTGCCCTCCCTCATGCAGCTCTGTGCCACCGCAGAGTCCTGCCCAGAGCTCCATGCTCAATCTGGAGGCAGCCAAGGGCTGGATTCTCCCCCAGCTGCTCCAGCAGCATGTTGAGCACAGCTGGGGACCGTGGCAGAGGGTCCTGTGCTGCTGGTTCCTGCTGCTTGAGCTCCTGGGTGCGCCCCTGATGTGCTGACACCATGCAGCCTGGTGCCGGTAGCCCATCCAGCAGTGGAGGACACCGGATGCAGCCAGGGCAATGGGTGCAGCAGGGTCCTGGTGCCTGTGTATGGCACACAGCTTTGGCAGCCCTGAGCAGTAATGCCTGTGGTCCCCAAGGCCCCACTGGGCCAGCAAGGGGAGCAGTGGCAGAGAAAGCCCGCGCGTCCTGCCGCAGGAAACAGCAGCCGGTGTCATCTCCATCTGCTTCCTGCTGGCTCCTTGGGAGCAGGGCCATGCCTGGGCAGCTGCTCCCGTGCTGTCACGGAGACCAGCACAAGGTGTCGGCATTGTTCCCGCTGCCACCACATTCCTGCCACTGCTGGCGGAAATGCCGGAGTGAGAGCGAAGGCCTGATGCTCCCTGGGGATGGGACAAAGCCTGAGCCAGCCCATCCTCTTCAGGAGGGTACAGGGATCCTTGTGGGGGTTCTTGGAAGCTGTTGGGGTGCAGCTCCGGAGGTCTCACACGTGCATCAGCCCACCATGAACACAGGCACTTGAGGGATGCTGGTGCTGTCCGGGTGGTGAGGCTGGAGGAGCTGGTAGTGTCGCACAGCCACACTGAACACCCATTCCTAGCCCTAGGAGGGCAGTGAGCTCTCCCTGTTCCTCAGGGGAGCAGCCAGAGGTCCCGAAGGACCGCAGGGCTCCTATGAATGCTCAGCTGCTCTCCCAGTGCCCCTGGCATCCGTTCCCCTGCTCAGTGAGCTGTGACCTGGCAGACCCCACCCTTGCCCTGCCGAGACAGACCCTGCTTGCACACCCAGGGACGGGACTGCCCTATGCCCATTGCCTGTCTCCCTGTCCCCAGCACTGCCCCTGTGCCCACTGCCTGCTCTGTCCCAGCTCCCTGCTGCAGTACGGGGGCTCTGGCACTGCCATGGCACACAGGGCACAAGGAGCACGGCAGAGCTCAGCAGCTCCCACCTGCCTGCGGGCAGCAGGCCAGGCCAGGAAGAGCCAGAGATTCCTTAGGTCTCCCGGCCCAGAAGCCTTTTCCTCCTTCCAGGCTGGCCACAGCCCAACCGGGAGGTCCTCCCTGGTCTCCTCCTTCCAGGCTGGTGCAGGAGGGCTGGGGTCAGGGCTCAGCTGTGCAGCCCCTGGCCGCAGCCCAAGCTCTTGGGGCTGGGCGATGCCTGGGGGACGTGGGACATTGCTGCCTCACGGGCACGGCCACAGCCACAGCGTCACTCTGGGGGTCTACTGAGCCCCCCCCCCCCCACTGCCTGTCCTGCCTGTGCCCAGGCAGGGATCCCAGCAAATCTCTTGGGCACGGTACTGGCTGCTGCAGCTAAGGAGGCAAACCACGGGCACTGAGGGGTGGTTTAAGTGCAAGGGGAGAGTCCTCCCAGTTCAAACCAACAGCAGCAGCACCGTAGGCTGGCAATGGAGGAACAGTAACCACCCCCAGCATCCCATACCTGGAGCTGGGGTCAGCTGGGGGGGGCTGTTACCAGGACAGCATATCCTACCCCACCCCAGCTCTGGGAGGCTGCTGGGGCTGGAAAACTGGGCATGAGGGCCAGGACAGGACTGGGGAGTGAACCGGCAACCTTTGTCTGCCCACTCAGACCATCTTGAGGGCACCAGCAGTGGCTTCTAGGGGCTTATGGGGTGGCTGGTCATGACAAAGCAGGGTGGCAGTGGCTCATGGGGTGGGCCATGAAGCAGGGTGGGAGTGGCAGGGGCTCTCAGGGCAGCTGGCAGGGGTGATGTGGGGCAGCTGTGGCTCACAGGGTCTCGCAGGATGGCCATGGCTTTCAGGCCGTGCAGCGGGTGTGCGGGAGCGCGCTGGCGCGTGGCCGGGCAGCGCATCCCTCCCGGCCCCAGCGGATGAGCTAATGGAGGCCAGCTGGGTCCCGACGCTTCCCCCAAGCCCTGCTCACAGCCCGCAGCTGCAGCCCTTCCGCTCCCCCACGGCCCCTTAACCCTCTCCCTGCCGGCACTGCTGACCCCAGCCCCTGCCCACAGCCCAGGACATCCCTTGTGGGCAGCCCCTTGCAAACAGTGTGGGGTTTGGAGGCCCTGCATGGGCACCACCTCTCTCAGGGGTCCCAGCCATGGCTAGGGGTGTCTTGTCCCACAGGGTCTCATCCTTTTGCAGGACTCAGCCCCTCCTCCCCACCTGCAGGGTCCTACAGAGACCCTCAGTTCCATGAGCCTTGACCTCCTGCCTGCTCACACCCATGGGGTGGGGGCACCAAGACAGGGGTTGCAAGGATGGGGACATGGAGAAGAGGAATGCCAGGGATCCCAGGGACAAGGACACCAGAAACAGGGATGCCAGGGATAGAAGTGACAGAAATGCTAAGGATAGGGATGCCCGGGATGAAGATCTCAGATACCCAGCACTCACAGCTGCCCCTGTGTGCAGGGCTGTGGGGCGACTGACCGGGACTGGTAGGGTCAGGGGTGGGGGAAAGGGAAGGTCCAGCAACCACTGGGACTGTCCAACAGCAGCAGAGTCATGGAACCAGTGAGCGCTGTGTCCAGGACTGGGCCACTGCCCTGCAGCACTGGGCTGACTGCCTGTCCTGCACTGGGCAAGGTGCTGGGCAGTGGCAGAACTGGCTCCAGCAGCCTCCCCCGGATCCCTGCACTTCTTGCTGGCCTCATCCTCCTCCCACCAGGGCCAGGCCAGGCCCAAACCCTCCTCCCAAAAATAAAACCCAGAAAGCTAAAAGCAGCACCCTCAGAGCAGCATTTGCAGACTGGGCCTTTGTTCCACTGCCTGAGGGTCCCCCAGCCCTTCACCCCTCACTGCCCAGCTGGGACCAGCATCCCCTTCTCCATCTCCCAGCCTCTCTGACTTGTGTTTTCCCATTCTCACCAGTTCCACAGGCTCAGCACGTGGCTTCACTCCTTGCTGAGCACCTTCTCTGCCAGCAATGGGCTGGGGAAGGGGCTGCCATGGCTGGGTCCCTCCCCACCAGCAAGAGAGCAACCCCTACCTGCCCTTCCACAAATCAGCATTTACTGAGTTAATAATCATAACTCTTTATTATAAAGACGTATTTACATGGAATAAATCTTTACAGACAGAGGAGACAATCAACAGGGCCCAGCTCAGAGCCAGGGCCCCTCTTTGGTGAATGGCAGAGCTTGACAGAGACCCTAGTGCACCCTGCTCCTGCTGTCCCACAGCATGAAGCAGAGGGGCCCAGGGCCCCACAGTGTGTCCTGGGTGGGCACCCCACACCACGGGGGTCCCCAGGAGGTGGGTCTGCCAGCAGGAAAGGGACATCACACTCACCAGGGAGGGCAGCTCATCCAGGGTGTGTGATGAGCACCATGGGAATAAATAGACCTGGGACAAGCTGTGTGCTCCCCCCTGGCACGAAGGTGACAGACAGGGCTGGGGCAGGACCCCGAGGGAGCTCACAGGCCCCTGAGGAGAAGCTGCTCCGCCTGAGAAAGTGCTTTGCGCAAAGCCCGTGGTCCCGGCGGGCCGATGCCCAGGGCAGCCCTGTGCCCACCGGGACAGGACATCATGGCAACCCTGGCCCCTCTGCAGGCAACCCCCTTCCAGCCGGCCCTGGGAGGCACTGAGGAGGGGCAGGAGGCATCCACCGTGCCAGACACGGCACCGGGGCCACCAGGAACAACCGCAGGGAGGAGGTGGGGCCGGCCGAGGGCTCAGGGAGAGACCCGACGCTCAGGGCTGGAGGATGAGCAGAGCGGGCGAGGACACGGCGCGAGGGATGGAAGCCGTGCCCGCGGACATCCGGCGGCAGCCCTGCAACGAGAGCAAGCCCAAGCACACATGAGTTCCCTCCCGGCACTGTCACTCGTTTCCCCGCGTTCCCCATGCGCCCCTGCATCTCACCTGGCTCAGAAGGGCATGGGGCCCTTGTGGGAGAGCCGGGGCCGGGGCCGCCGGTACTTCCGCCAGCCCCCCGGCCGCTGCCCGGTCCCACGCCGTGCGCCCCGCGGCCGCACCAGCCTTCGGGCGAGGCCGTTCTGCGCATCCTTCCCGTCCGGCGCCTGCCCCAGTGGCCCTGAGGACATCAGGAATGGCGTTAGCCAGGTGTCCCCCCACGCGGGACAGGGACAATAGGGCCGTGGGGCTGCCTGGCCCTGGGCCGGCCGGTTTCCTGGATTGTCCCCAACAAGAGCCATCGTCGCCAAGTGCTTCCTGAGCCAGGACGGCCCGACCACCTGTGCCAAGCATGGCCATCTCATGCGGTCACGGCCACCGACATCACCGTGCGGCAAGGGGGTGCCCAGACTCCGCCTTCGGTCCCAGCCCTCCCCACAGCCATCCCCTTCTCTGTGCCACCGAGACCCTCAGCCCTGCACTCTGAGCCGTTCCCCCGCATCCCCGTGGTGCCTGGTGGTGGTGGTGCTTCCAGCAGCGGCCCCATTCCCCCGAGCCCGTGGAACCCCTGGCGGGGATGCTCTGGTCCCTGAGTGCTGGTCCCTCTCCCCTGGGTTCCTGGCGGGGATGCTCCAGTTCCAGCACGGGTCCTGCTCCCCCGGGGCGCCTGGCGGGGATGCTTTGGTCCCAGCTCAGCTTCCAGCTCCGGTCCCAGCACCGCCAGTCCCACATCCCCGCGGGGCCGATTGGCAGCCGGGGCAGGAGCCGAGCCTTGCGTGGTTCCCGCTGCTGGACCCGGCGATGCCCGGTGCTGTCACCGCGGCTCCGGACGTTCCCGCTCTGCACGGGGACCAGGGGTTTTCGGCTCCATAGAAAGCGCTTTGTCCTTCCCCAGCCCAGCGGCAGCGGATCCCGGCGGTACGGGCGGCGGTGCCCGTCCCCTCGCGGCCCCCAACCCGCGGCCACCCCGGTGCAGTCCCCGCGGTCCCCTCTTTCCTCACTCCCTCCCTTCATCCCCCACTGCCGGTCCGGGAGTCCCCGCGAGTGTTCCGCTCTCACCGGGGGCGGCCAGGACGAACCCCAGCAGCAGCAGCAGCAGCAGGAGCGGGGCCAGGAGCCGGCGCGGCGCGGCCATGGCGGGGGGCGGCAAGGGGCGGCGGGGGCGACCGCCGGGGGAGCCTCATTTGTAGGAG
>VZRN01001317.1:3758954-3775442 GCA_013397935.1 Dasyornis broadbenti
CCCCCCCCAGTCCCCTCCAGCCCTGCCGTTCTGCCCCACCAGCCAGGCAGTGTCTGCAGAGGGGTCGGTGTGCAGTGAGCTGCCCACAGTCCCCATTCCAGAGAGGAGGAGGGAGAGAAATTGGGAATGACTTTGAGCCCAGGAGGATGGGAGAGGTGGGGAAAAGGGTTAAAGTTTGGGGTTTTTTTCTCATCACCCTGCTCTGATTTGATTGGTGATAAATATATAAAAGGGGAGATTTAGATCAGATATTAGGAAAAAATTCTTGGCTGTGAGGGAGGTGAGGTCCTGGCACAGAGTGCCCAGAAAAGCTCTGGCTGCCTCTGGATCCCTGGAAGTGTCCAAGACCAGGCTGGATGAGGCTTGGAGAAACCTGGTCCAGTGGAAGGTGTCCTTGCCCGTGGCAGGAGATTGGAACAAGATGGGCTTTAAGGTCGCTTCCAAACCAAACCACTCCATTATTCCATGATTTTATGGAATTCAATTAATTTCCTCAAAGTGAGTCTGTTTTGCCCATGAGGAGGGAGTGATACAGTAGTTTTGGGGGCACTTGGCACCCGGCCGGGGTGAGCCCCCCACAAGGTGGGAGACATCAACCCTCCAAAAGGTGGGTGACAAGTACAACTGCACCCTGGTACAGCCTCTGCCAACGGGGTGAGGGGGGTGGCCACAACAGGGTGTGGGGGCCCAGAGGGGTGTATGGGGGGCCTGCAGGAGGGGCTGTATGGGGGTCGGAGTGTTTGGGGGAGGCTGTAGGAAGGGCTGGTGACTGTATTGGGTTGTGAGGAGGGGCTGTACAGGATGTGTGGGTACCATGTCACAGCCCCACGCATGTCTGTGCTACCACGGGAGAGGACATCCCCTGAACCTGTTCCAGCCCTGTTGTCTGTGGCCTCTCGCCCCAGCCAGGTTCTCCTGCAGCCCCTGCTTCCGGAGCAATGTAGGCTCAGCACTCCCCGCCAGTGCTGTGCACCCCCCAAAGCGGAGGTGCTCCCTCAAGGGGCCCAGGAGCTGGAACTTCATCCCTGCAACCCAGCTGCCGAGCTCTATGGTGCAGCGGGAACCCCTCAGCCCATCCCCTGGATCGGCATCACTGGGCACACCCTGCCCGCCAGGGCATCCTCAGGGATCCTGGCTGCATCCCGGTGCCACCGCTGGCTTCCGCATTCCTGCGCCCGCACACCCTCCCCGCGTCCTGTTTGCCGGGCGCGTCACCCCGGCCTGAGTCACCCCGCGGCCTCTGCAGGTGACGGAAGGCCAACAATAGCCCACAAAGGGAGGATGTCCCCCCAAAGCCTTCCTCCGGCTCGTCTTCGAGGAAACCTCCCGCGGGAGGGACGGGCCCCACCGGACGCACGGCGGCCAAGGAGCTTCGTCCTGTTGACGCTGGCTCGGAGCGACATGCGGCCCTGGGGGTCCCCAGGGACGGGCCGTGCCACCCCCCGTGCTGGGCGAGCAGGACGATGCCATTGAGGATGATGGCATCGTGGGGCAGGATAGCACTGCAGAGAGGAGTTCAAGGGGGAGCAATAAAGGGAGTGGGTACCCTCCTGGGAGTGGGGTGCAGCCGTTGGGTGAGGGGTGCAGCCCCCAGCCCCGGCCCTGGCAGAAACCAGGCACGGTTCCACCCCCAGGGAGGACGAAGCATCATTAACGCATGTCATTAATGAACAGCATGGCATCAAAGTGCTGCCTGACTGTCCCCACGGCACCCCACGGCATCCTTGGGAAACTGCCGTAACAATCACAGCGGCTTTGGTGTCCCCCTCCCGCCTGTGCCCGTGCTGCCCTTTCCTGGGCTCCTCTCAGGAGGGGGGACGAGCCGGCGATGCCACACACAGGCAGCCTGAGAGCATTCGTGACGTGAACGTTCCAGGGCTCAGCCGGAGGGACCGAATGGCGAGGGGATCACCCGGCTCTGCTGCTGCCGGGGCTGCAGGGTGGGTAGGGACAGGATACAGGACAGTGGGACACGGGACAGGGGTCTGTGCGGCACCACGGCGCAGTCCTGGTGCCACCTCGTGGTGAGCAGGGTCCCAGTGCCACAGCTGGACAGTGGGAGCGGTGTCACGGCGGGTGGAGTGGTGACCCTGCTGGACCGGTGGGGCATGGACACACTAGACAGTGTGGGGACACAGCCGGACAGTCCCTGGGGGGCACACAGCTGGACAGCTGGCACAGTGACACAGCCAGACAGTTCAGTGACACAGCTAGACAATCACTGCAAGTTTAAGACGGGTAAACATCTGTCTGTCCAAAAGGGCCAGGAAGTGCTGCTGAGAGGAGGTAGCAGTTCAGAGGGTTTGTGGTCGCCACACAAACCCAGCTTTGTCCGGCCTTGAGGCCGAGCCTGTGAGAGCTGGGGTGCAGAGACCGCAGGCCCAGGAAGAGGGGGTCGCATTCCAAAGATCTTCACAGGCTGTGATGAGCAACGATCCTGTAGGGAGTGCTCTGGGAAGCCTGGGCAGGGATATGAGTCTGTGGGGACAAATGTTTTGGCAGGGCCCATTGCAACAGATCAAGACAGGGTGGTTTTAAATTAAAGATGATTGGTGTGGATTAGATAGAGGGAGGAAATTCTTCCCTGTGAGGGTGGTGAGGTCCCAGCACACGTTGCCCAGAGAAGTTGTGCCTGCCCCATCCATGGAAGTGTTCAAGGCCAGGCTGGAAGGGGCTTGGTGCAACCTCGTCTAGGGGAAAGTGTCCCTGCCCATGACAGGGGGTGAAAACTAGAGGATCTGTAATGTTCTTTCCAACCCAAATCAGTCTGCAACTCCATGACTTGTCCTGGGTGGGGACATGCATTCATCCCTGATCTGTGTCCATGCCAGGGATTGACACCTCCAACACCTGTGGCAGCAGATCTGCCCCTCTTCCAGCCTTTCTCTCCACAACCAGAGTCATTAAAGCCGCTGGAGAAAGTACATGTGCAATCAAAGTGACAGGCCTCAGGGTCAAGGCCCCTTATGACACAGATAACGAGGTTTTAGCAAGGCAGATGCACGGAGGTGCGGAGCTGATGGGCCTGGCAGGACAAAGAGCACATCCCAGCAGGATCCTCCCATGGAGCACAGGTCCCTTTGCAGCTTCCACAGTGGCTGCTGGTCCTGGGCAGTGGACAGGGGCTGGTGCCCACCTGCATGGCTCAGCCATTACCCTCCTCTTCCTCCACATGTGTTTCTGCCTATGTAGGGCTGATCCATGCTGGCACAGCGCCCACATGCCCTGTGCCAGTGTCTCCAAGCTGACCCACCAAGCCCTCCAGATTCATCATCCCTGCTACCCCTGCAGCAGCAGGACCACGTGCTCCCTCCAGGACTGAACTCACCTTTCAAGGCCTTGTGCATATTCCTGCTCCACAGAAACCCCGCCCTGGACCAAGCCTGGGCTCAGACATTCTGCTCTGTCCCTCCCAAATCTGGTCCCTTTGACATGTCATTGCATGAGTGGAAAGCTGGGATGTGACACCATGTGTTCTGTGGTCCCATCCCTTTGCACTCGTTCCAGACTCCATCTCTGTCCCAGGGACCCCCATGCTGCTCCATGACCAGAGCTGGACAGAGCAGGAGGAGCAGCAGCGTGTCTGTCCCTGCTCCTGCAGCCCATGGGTGCCCATGGCAGATGTTGGCCGCCCGTATCAAATGCTGGGTGCTGGTACTGGATGTTGTTTGAACCCCAGCCAGCTCCCTCAGGCCAGGGAGAGCCTGCAAGACCTGTCCCCTGCCCCAGAGTACTCAGAGGTTTTCCTGAACCACCACACCCTCTGCAGGTGGGAGAAGGAGAACCCACAGCCACCTGGAGCCCATGACAGCTGGTACTGTGCCATCCCTGCTCCTCTCCCCTTCTTGTCCCACATCCCTGGGACATCAGGGCTTCCCTGGGGATATTGGGGAGCTCAGGGCTCCCACTAGGGATATTGTCTCCTTCCCACCCACCGCTGGATGCTCCATGTCCCTTGCAGAGGGTGCAGATGTTTGGGGTGAGAGTGGGATGGACGCTGACGTGGTGCTCGGTGCTATCTAATTTTTCCCTGGAGTAAGAATAATGCTGGTGCAGGATCACTGGCCCCGTTACTGCAGCTGCAGTGGAAAAACAGCCACACCAAAAAACGAGGGGCCCAGCCATGGCTGGGGGATACAGCACTGTGTTTTCCTGTCACCCAGCCGGCTGCAGGAACCACAGACTGGGGTGGGTGTCCTCGGTGCTCTGGGTGTCCGGCCGGCTCCCAGCCCTGCTCAGCAGGATGGGCACTGTGCCCTGCTGACGGCTGTAATGGTTGGCCCTGGTGATGAAGCTCCACAGCCTCCCCGTGTCTGTCAGCCCCAGCCTCGGGGTGCAAGGCTGGGGACTGCACTGTGCGAGGGGGATGCTCTGCATGGCTCCATGTCCTGTGGAACAGGAGGGATGGCTCAGGAGGGCTCAGACTGGCTTGGAGGTCATCTGGCCCTCACCCCAGGGACCCCAAGTCAGCTCCCAATGGCTCTGGAACACGGGGGTTCCCCAGGGAGCAAAGCCTTTCCCTGACTTCTCCCTGGCCCTCAGGCCGTGCCAGGCTTAGTTGGCACACTCCCACCTCTGCTCCCGCAAGATCTTTGGACTTTGTGCTGATTTTGCTGTTTGCTTTTATTTAGCACCGGAATTCACTCTCCAAAGGGACAACAAACCCTGCTCCCCACTCCCTGTATCTGCTGGGGCCTCGTCCCTCCCATCCCGCATTGCTCTGCCCCTGGGGCAAAGGCACAGGAGGAGGGACCTGTCACATACAGTGTCCTCTTGGCGCCCCATCCCACTGGGCACGGCCAGGGCAGCCATGTGTCCCCCACTCTGGATCACAGCCTGGGCCCTCCTGTTCCACGGTATGGCAGAGGGTGTGCTGGGTGCTGGGGTGGGATGGCACATCTGGGACCGCCAGGAACCAGATACAGAGAACGTGGGATGTCCCAGTCACAGCTCTGGGTGAAGCAGGGGTGGGTCCAGCCTGGGGTAGCAGCCAGGCTGTGGTTCAGGGCTCACCCTGCCCAGCTGCCCCAGGGATGGGTAAGCAGCAGCCCCTCCAGGGTGCAGAGACCACGTGCCCAAGGCCCCCCATGCTGAGGATGATCCCATCCTGCATTGTCCCACGGATGCAAGCTGTGTGCCCTCAGCCCAAGGTGAAGAGTCAGGTGCCAGCTGGTGATGGAGAGCCCAGGGAGTGGTGGTGGCGCCTTGTGCCAAGAGCCCTGGGGAGAGGCCAGGTCCGGCCAGACGTGGCCCCACCGTCAGCCAGCTCCTCCCGCGGCCCCGGTGCTGGGATGCTCCGGCCAGGCTCCTGTCAGTCCCTCCCTGCTTCCGGGCATGGTGAGCACCAGCTGCTCCCAGTGATGGTCCTACTGGACCGTGGGCACAGGGAGATTTACTTCCTCTTGAACCAAGGGTTAGCATTGGTTTTCACGCACTATTCCTGTGCCTAAAAATACTGGGTTTTGCAAAAAGCCCCAAAGCTGGGCTGGCTGGTGTTTGGGGCTGGGGACGAGGGTCACAGCTGCCTGGTGAGGTTCTGGGCTAGAGCAGGGGCCAGCAGGACCCCAGACTGCACCCTGAGACTCCCAGGTGTTGCTGCGCCCACAGGGTGTGCTGCAGGACAGGTGCCACAGGCTCCTTCCACCAGGAATGACATCCGGGATTGTTCCGCAAACCCACCGGTGAGCCTCACCTTGCTCCCCTTCCCTTTCCTGAGACGCCTTCCATGAGGTTCCCCCCCTAGTCCCAGCATGTCTCCCTGTGCCACCAGTACCTGCCACCGACGGCCACCAACACAACGGTGCATCTGGCCGTGCTGCGGGGCACCATGCGCACCTACGGCGCCCATGCCTACATCGTGCCCTCCACGGATGCCCACATGGTAAGGTAGGAGTTTTCCCCGCCTTGCGGGGACCCACTTCTCACCCACGGCAACCTCTCACGGCTTCATCCCGACCCCAGAGTGAGTACATCTCCGAGCGGGACGCCCGGCTGCGCTGGCTCACTGGTTTTACCGGCTCTGCAGGTGAGGGCACCCCACAAACACTCGTGCCGCTGCTCGGGGGGGTGGCACCTGCCTGCTCGTCCTCATTCCTGGGCATCCCTGCACATGGCATGGTCCCGGTCCCCGAGAGCCTCTGGAGGTCCCTGCCAGCTGCAGGGAGAGAGAAAGAAGTGACTCCTGAGCCCCCACTCCTGTTCCAGGCACAGCTGTGGTGACGCAGGACAAGGCTGTCCTGTGGACTGACAGCCGCTACTGGACCCAGGCAGAGCGGGAGCTGGACTGCAACTGGGAGCTGCAGAGGACAAGTCAGTGTGGGGCAGGACGGGGAAATGTTGAGTCTCCCCCTCCCAGGCCCGCCCCCCCCGAGTCCTTGTCACAGCCTCCTCTGTGCTCAGCACGGGCTGGCATGCAGTGCGAGCTCGCAGTGCCACCCAACTCTCTCGTGCAGCTTCAATCGAGTCCATCGGGATGTGGATCCTGAAGGCGGTTCCTGTGGGGGGGAACGTCGGTTTGGACCCGTTCCTTTTCTCCATCGGTAGGGCTGGCTGACACCGGGGGGTCACCCTGTCCACGGGAGGGCAGCTCCTAAGTGTGGATTCACCAGAAGCCCTGACCTGCGGACTGCTTACCCCCAGACACCTGGAACAGCTACAGCCGGGCTCTGCACGGCTCCGGCCGGACCCTGTTCCCCCTCGAGACCAACCTTGTGGATCAGGCGTGGGGTGGCCAGAGACCCCCTCCCTCCTCCAGCGAGATCTACAGCCTCCCAGCAGAGTTCACAGGTCTGACCCCAGCCTCCCTCAGCTGCTGGGTGGGCGCTCACCCACAGGGCCCCAAACCTGGGGCTACGGTGGTCCCTAACTGAGCCGAGCACTTTCCCGACTCGCAGGGAGCAGCTGGCAGGAGAAGGTGACTGGGATCCGGCAGCGGATGGAGCAGCACGTGCGACACCCCACAGCCGTGCTGCTGTCGGGGCTGGAGGAGACAGCGTGTAAGTAGCCACGGTGCCAGGGTGGTGTCATGGCAGGGGCCGTGGGCTCGAGCCCTGGGGGTGGGAGGGCAGTGGCAGTGGCAGGTGCCGAGGTCTCGTTGCTGGCAGGGCTCTTCAACCTCCGTGGAGATGACATCCCCTACAACCCCGTCTTCTACTCCTACACCCTCCTGACCAACACTACCATAAGGTGGGCAGCACGTCCCTGTGGGCACGGGGCATGGAGAGGGCTCACCACCCACCCCCCTTCCACCCTTCCTTTCCTGAGCCAGCCCCCACGGGACCCTCCTCTCAGCCCCGTTGCACCCGTCCCCAGAGCCGCCACATCCTGCCGTGCCCAGCCCCATTGACAGTCCCTCAGAGCTGCACATCTTCCCCAATCCATCACCCCACTCCCAGCCCACCCCAGGGCACAGCACACTCCCTTCCCTCACAGCCTGAGTTCCTCCCATTCGTAGCTCAGCATCCTCTCTGAGCCTCCCAGCTCTCTCCTCTGCTTGCATGGCCGGGCTTTGGGGGACCAAAGGCAGCAAGTGACCCCCACGTCTGTGCTTGCCCCATCCCGCTCCCTCCCCAGCCTGTTTGTGGAGGGGTCCCGGCTCTCGGCGGAGGCGCGGGAGTCCCTGAGCTCGGGCTGCCCGGGGCCGCTGTGCGTGGAGCTCCAGGAGTACGAGCAGGTGAGCGCCCACCTGCGCCGCTACACCCAGGACAACGTCACCGTGTGGCTGGGCACCGAGTACACCACCTACGGCCTCTATGGCATCATCCCTCAGGTGGGCACCAAGCCTGGCCATAGCGCATGTGGGTCCTGCAGGCTCGGGGATGTCCCTGTGTCACTACGCTGTGGCCGCCCCTGGGGCCTGAGGGGACAGGTAGCTGTATCACCTCTCGCCTGCCCTCACAGGATAAGCTGCTGGAGGAGAACTACTCACCTGTCATGATGGCCAAGGCTGTGAAAAATGCCCACGAGCAGGAGCTGCTGCGAGCTGCCCACGTAAGGGCTGTCCCCCTCCCCACAGTCCCCTGCAGAATGGCGGGGAGACCAGAGGAAGTGGGATGCTGATGCCCCCTCCCCGGTGCCACTGGGCACCCCCAGGTCCGGGATGCGGTGGCTGTCATCCAGTATCTGCTGTGGTTGGAGAAGACAATCCCGCAGGGGCAGGTGGATGAGTTTTCGGGGGCTCAGCACATTGATGCACTTCGCTGGTCAGTGCTGTCCCCCAGGCCTGCTCTGCCCAGCCAAGGGCAGTCAGGGACCTCCAGCACCTCCCTTCTTCCCTGCTGCCTTCCAGGGCCCAGGAGCACAGCCGCGGGCCCAGCTTCCAGTCCATCTCAGCCAGTGGGCTCAACGCAGCGCTGGCCCACTACAGGTATGGCTGGGGCAGCAGTGGGTGATGGGCAGAGGGCAGTGGGCAATGGGCAGCTGGGAGAGGGCTCTGACCCCCCTCCCCTCACAGCCCCTCCAACGGGAGCAGCCGGACACTGTCAGCAAGAGAGATGTACCTCTTTGACACCGGAGGGCAATATCTGTGCGTAGCTTTGAACAGAGACCCCCCACCACAGCCCCACGTCCAGGGACCCCCAAAGCCAGCACCGGGCTGCATCACCCCCGTTCATGTTCCCCCTCTGCAGGGATGGGACAACAGACATCACTCGGACAGTGCATTGGGGTGAGCCCACCCCGTTCCAGAAGGTACCACCCCCTCCCATGTCAGCCAATATCCCCCCGCACTGCCCAGGACACCCCTGTGCTGCCCAGCACCCTCTGCACTGCCCAGCATTCCCTGTGGCACTCAGCACCACAGTCCCGGCCAGGGCTGGATGTGCAGGAGTGGGTGTCCAGGTACCACCCATGCTCACCCCTCACCGTGCCCCACAGGAAGCCTACACCCGTGTGCTGATGGGCAACATCGATCTCTCCCGCCTCATCTACCCATCCAACACAGCAGGTGGGTGCCAAATCCGGCATTGGGCAGCCTAGTCCTGGACAGGATCCCTTGCACAGGGAGCAGGAGGGCACGGGGGGGCCCCCATAGGCTCCTTGGCCCCCATCCCACCTCTTCATTTCCCAGGGAGAACGGTGGAGTCTTTCGCCCGCCGGGCGCTCTGGGATGTTGGACTCAACTACGGCCATGGAACCGGTCATGGCATTGGCAACTTCCTCTCAGTCCACGAGTGTAAGTGGCACCAGCACCAGTGCTGGGCATGTGGACTGGGCTATGGGGATAGGGACAAGGACAGGAGCTCACTAGAGGCTTCTCATCATGCAGCAGAGCCTCTCTGGGGGGCGCGAGAATCCCTACTTGCAGTGTGTTGTGTCCTTTGCCAGGGTGGCCCCATGATCCTGGCCAGGGTGACTACATGGTCCTTGCTGGGATGATCCTATGATCCCTGCCTTGGTGGCCCCATGGTCCTTGTTGAGAAGGCCCCTTGGTTCTTGCCTTGGTGCCTCCGTGGTCCTTAACAGGGTGGTCCCATGATCCTTGCTGAGGTGGTCCCATGGTCCTTACTGGGATGATCCAATCAATGGTCCTTGTTGGGATGTCTCCACAGTGTTTGCCAGGGTGGTCCCATGGTCCTTACCGGCATGATCATTCTTACTGGGGTATAGTTGTCATTCTTGTAGTGATCCTTGTCATGGTGGCCCCATAGTCCTTGCCTTGGTGGCTCTGTGGTCCTTGCTGGGGTGTCCTTGTGTTGGCCCCATGGTTCTCTCCAGTGTGGCACCTTGGTCCTTGCTGGGGTGTCCCTGCAGCACACACCATCCCCAGAGCTCTAACCCATCCCATGTTCCTGCAGGGCCTGTGGGCTTCCAGTCCAACAATGTGCCGCTGGAGGCTGGCATGTTCACCTCCATTGGTATGTCCCAGAACCCCGGCTGGCACCCTGGCTCTCCAGGACAACCTCGGGCACAGAGCCAACCAGGGATGGGGTGTCAGCTCTCAGTCCCTCACAGGGGCCAGAGCCGGTCCTGCTGGGGTGAGCTGGGGGAGCCTCTGCAGCTGGGGGCTCACCAGGCATTTTCCCGACCCCCAGAGCCTGGGTATTACCGGGACGGCGAGTTCGGAATCCGCATTGAGGACGTTGCCCTCGTGGTGGAAGCACAGACTGAGGTAGGGCGATGGGGTGGGGTGACAGGGGTGGCACAGCGTGGGGGCTTGCATCGAGTCAGGGGTGGGGGCAACTCCGAGGGGGTTGGGGACACCTGATGACACCTCTCTGTGGCAGCACCAGAGCGGGGAAAAGCCTTTTCTGACCTTCGAGGTGGTGTCCCTGGTGCCCTATGACCGCAACCTCATCAAACTCAGCCTCCTGTCCCCAGAGCAGGTACAGGGGTGTGCTCAGGGTGGGGACCAGAGGATGGATGCGAGGTCAGCACGTGTGGCTGGGGCACAGGGGGCCGGGTGGGTGGATGCAGCAAGAAACCAGGACCATGGCATGAGGCTGGAGTGGGTAAATGAGGACAGAGCAAGGATGGATGCAAAGAGGGGCAATGAGCTCTGCAGGTGAAGCCAGTGGTGGGGCTGTGAGGCCAAGGGGTAGGGGCGGGGGCAGCATCCAGGCCAGCCCCTCCGGCAGCTCCCCGCGGTGCCTGGCTGCAGATCCGCTACCTGAACGCCTACTACGAGAGGATCAGAGCGTACGTCGGGCCGGAGCTGCAGCGGCAGGGGCTGGAGGAGGCGTACCGCTGGCTGCAGGAGAACACCGAGCCCTTCCCGGTGAGCAGCGCCGGGACGGCCACCGCCGCCGCGGGCACACTGGCCCTCGCCTCGCTGCTCTCGGTGCTGCTCAGCGGGCTGGGGGCCTGACCCCGCACCGATGGCCCCACCATCCCCTCCCACCGCGGCCGGGTCTTCCCCCGCCCTCACTTCCTTCCTTTTTTTATTGTATTCTGTTTGCTCGTTTGTGATTAAACATGAGCAAGGCGGGCCCTGTTGTGCCCTGCTGTGCCCGATGTGCTGCGCGCTGTCTCGCCGGCGGGTATAGGGCTGGGGGCCAGCCCCAACGCCACTCCTGTGACCCTGTTTGTCCCACCTGTCCAGCCCTGGGGCGGCCAAGCCAACGCCGACAGTGAGGAGATGGATTTGAGCAGATTGTAATTCTGGGGCAAAAGATGGAGGATTTGGAGTGAGAAGGTGCACGGCAGCCAGCCCAACCAGCGATGTCCCCGCGGCTGCCAACAGCGGGGTGACCATGAGTATGTCCCACCTGGGTGTGATGCCGAGCCGAGACGACCTGCGGACACAGGGGACATCCCAGACCAAGTGACACACAGAGGGCTTGGCTATTACGTCCCAGCAGGATGAGCAGGCACGGGGGTGGGCACGACAGAGGGGTTGGGGACTGTCACCCTTTGCATGAGGGGACACACGATGCCCATCTACAGATGGCCAAGGGGCAGCATCACCGAGGGGCAGCGCGGCCTAGAGGCGTCAGGGCGCAAGCACCTTCCCCACCCAGGGGCCCCGGGCAGGGCAGCAGCTCGGTGGAGGGTTTCCTTCCTCCTGCCCCAGCCCGCGCTTCGCCAGCCACCCCAAGCACGACTGCAAGCACCTCTCATGTGACCGCCAGCTTCCTGTGCGCTCCCGGCTCGGTGCCGGTGCCGCGGGACGGGACGAGCTCGGCGCTGCCGGACGCTGTGCCCTCGCCACCGGCCCCAGCGCCATGCTGCGCCGCAAGCCTTCCAACGCCGGAGAGAAGGAGCCGGGACACAGGAAGGTGAGTGCTGGCGGCATCCAGATGTCCTCAGCACCGCAAAAGTCTCGGCACATCCAGAGCTGTCCAAGTCTGGGCTGCCATGGGATGCTGAGCAGGAGGGCTGGTGCCGGGGGACAGGGGCAGAGTCCCGGGGACTGGGAGAGCACGGCAGCGGCCTTGCCATCAGTCCATCTCTGACGCCACCAGCAACTGTGGCCTCACCAGTGCGTGTACCTGGGCTTGTCCAGCTCCCACTCTGGCTCGCATCCTGTTGGGAGGGGTGGCTGGGATGCACAGCCCCCGGGATCAGCATGGGTGCCAGCTGGGCTGCCGGTGGGATCGGTGGGGCTCTACTGGGGGAGGCTGTGGCCCCCCTTCCTCCACAGCCTCCCCAGGCGTGGGCGGCCGCCTGTCATTTCCTGGGGGGACATGGCTGCGGTGGCGGGTGTGTAGTCCCAGCCCTGCTTGCGCAGCAAGGTGCTGCGGTCGAGGCTGCAGCTCCGTCACGTGCGTCAGCCGCTTCCTCTGGCAGCACTGCTCCGACATGGGAGCCACAGGAGCACCATCTGCCAGTACCACAGCCTCTCGAGAGCCCCCTGCCTGGCATGGCCATGTGCCACCCCGTGCCACCGCGTTTGGACGCTGACGTCACTAGTGGGGACAAAATCCGGCTCCTCATCCCCCGCCAGGTCTCGCCCCAGGTGGCACTTCAGCTCTTGCCAAGCTTTGCTGGGCTGGCACTAGCATTAGCAAGTCACCGCGGGGAGCAGGGGCAGTGCCTGGTGGCGGGGTCCTGCCCATGACAGGCACACACCCTGCCATGGCAGCTCCTCCGTGCTGGCAAGCTCCCGCAGGAAATCTGGGTGAAGTCCCACTCCCTGCACCAGGATGGCCCATCCAGCCCGGCCAGTCCCAGTGGGCATCCCCTGCCCTTGCCCAGCCACAGCCACTCTCACTTCCCCCTCTCTGCCGTGCTCTGGGAGAGCCTGGCCACCCTGACTCACATCCCACTGCCAGGCTCTCCGTGGCTTCTCCAGCCCCAGGGCAGCAGCTTTCCCAGCTGCTTTATCTCAGCAGTGAAAACCCTGGGGTGTTCAGGGCACTGGGCTGGGAGCAGGGCAAAAGCCAGCATCCCTTCTGCACAGATGCACCTGGAACTGGCCCTGCCACATAAAGCCACAGCGGGGGTGCACCTGAGTGTTCCACCGTGAGCCAGCCTTCTGCAAGGAATGGCAAAACCAGGCGCTCAAGGATGCTCAGTGGAGCTGATGTGTAAAATAAAGAGGCACAGCACACGGCCCGGCTGTGCAGGGCCTTGGCTGCCACAGGAGATGGCTGAGCTGCTTGAGAACGGAAATCCCTGGTTGTGGTGGTGGCAGAGCAAGCACTGCAGTGTGTGTGCTCTGAGGGCCTCAAGGGTGCTGGTGGTGGCAGCCGAGCTCACCGTGCCCCAATGTGCGAACACGCTGGTGCTGTCAGCCAGAGATCAGGGACACCTGGGACCATGTGGCTGTGCTGGCACCAAGGACACTCCTGGCATGGGGAAACCCTTCCCATGTGAAACAGGCACCCGAGGACGTGGAGAGAGAAGGCAGGCAGGGGGCACAGGAAAGACTGAAAGGGCCAGGGATGGAAAGGTGCACCAGGACTGAGATCCAAAACCAGCTTTGATGGCTTAGGCATGGAGGTGGCACCAAGGCAGCTGGTGTTACTGGGGGTGTGCTCTCTGGGCTACAGGGTGATACTCACAGGTGGAAAATTTGGAAAACTTTCATTTCTGGAGCTGACCCTGTGAACAGCAGCAGGGGCACAGCTGCTCTGATGCTCCCAGTCCTTCACTGCCTGCCCACCTGTGCTGAGAAGAGCTGTGGCACTGTGGGAGCCCTGTGTCCCCTCATGTCCTGGCCCGTGTGCCAGGGTGGCAGCATGGCACAGCCCTGGGCTGTTACCAGCATGGCAGTGCCAGGCTCCACACCAGAGCATCCCTGCCCTGGGAATGCTGTGCCAAGCAGCTGCACAGGCACCAAGAGCTCCACATCCCAGTTCTGGAGAGTTCATGGCATATGGCAGCTCCTGGAAGAGGGCACACAGAAAAGGCTGTGCCAGCTAAAAAACTCTTCCCAGCACTTGCATCACCCTGGAATGGGCAGAGCAGTCCAACGGGAGGAGAGGAGCTGCAGCAGGGAATGCAGGAAGAAGCCCTCATATCTTTCCATCTCCCCCCTCACATCTCTGCCCCTGCTTCCAGCTTTCCCTACAGCGTTCCAGCAGCTTCAAGGACTTCAACAAGTCCAAGGTCAGCTCCCCCGTGTCAAGCGAGGAGTTCAACTTGGAGGAGAACGTGAGTTCCCAGCAACCCCGGGTCAGCAGCACCCCTTGACAAATCCTGCTCCCCTGGGAACAGCCCATTTCAGAGCTGATTTCCCAAAATTCATGGTCTTACCAGTGGCCCTATGGTGCAGGCCCAGGGTGCCAGCACTGGTGGGATTCGGGATCTCACAGTCCTGTGTGACCCTGCTGAAGCTTGCCCATGGCAGGAGGCTCTGCCTTCACTCTCCATCCTTCTGGCAGATCCCTGAGAATGATCCCAGCAGTGCCAGTCCTGAGGATGCTGCACGGAGCAGTGGGACAAAGCTGGGCAGGAAGTGGCGGGCGGTCATCTCCCGCACCATGAACCGCAAGATGGGCAGGATGGCCATGAAAGCACTGGCTGAGGGGAAGGTGAGCAGGGGGTGTGGGGATACAGGTGAGCGGGGGACATCTCCCCTTCCCTCGGCCTGACTCCAGTACCCCCAGCAGGGAGAGGTGGAGGAAGAGGGGTCCCCATGTCCCCTGTCCCCAGTCAGCAGCGCAGAAGAGCGGAGCCATGACAAGGTGCCCCTGTCGTACCTGGAACTGGAGGAAGAGGAGGATGGACGCCCAACCCTTGGCCGCCAGCTGTCCAGCGGTGAGGCCAGCCCCAACAGGACACTGACCCCATGTCCACTTCTGGGCTTATCCTGACCCTCTCCTCTCTGCAGGCAGCGATATTGCCAGCCCTGGCAATGCTGGGGACAGCCGTCAGCTGGAGGAGACTGTCCCAGCCTACACCGGCCCATTCTGTGGCCGGGCCCGCGTCCACACTGACTTCACCCCCAGCCCCTATGACAAGGATTCCCTGAAGCTGCAGGTGAGCCACGGCTGCTGCAGCCCTGGGGAGGGAGGGAGGGAGGGAGGGTGGCTGGGGACCCTCATGAGGTGGGGGTGTTCCCTGGCTGTCCCCAAGCCTGACCTCACCACCATCCCATGTCCCTTGGCCCAGAAAGGGGACATCATTGGCATCATCGAGAAGCCACCTGTAGGCACCTGGACTGGGCTGCTCAACAACAGGGTGGGCTCCTTCAAGTTCATCTACGTGGATGTGATCCCTGAGGAAACAGTCCCTGCCCGCAGGAGCCGGGGCTCCAGCCGGAACAAGCGCCTCAAGCCCAAGACCCTCCATGAGCTGCTGGAGCGCATCAACCTGCAGGTGAGGGACAGGATTCCCTGCCATGGGGGAACAGCAGCACCCAGCACATGCCTGGTGTGCCAGCAGTGGGACCACCCCCCTCTCTGCTCTCCTTCGCTATCCTCCAAATGCGTGGGTGCCTCCACTGAGCACCCCAGGGGCACAGAGGGGATACATAGGGCATTTCTGGGTAATGTGGGAGCAAGCGTCCACCATGGACTTGCACTGAGGCAGGAGCCACAGGCCAGCACTGGGGATCAGGTGGAGGAAGTCAGGGAAGCCACCTGAGCCCTGCTCACCCCCACCAGGAACACATCCCCACCCTCCTGCTGAACGGGTACCAGACCCTGGAGGACTTCAAGGAGCTGCGGGAGACCCACCTGAATGAACTGCATATCACAGACCCCCAACACCGCGCCAAGCTGCTGACGGCCGCCGAGCTCCTCCTGGACTATGACAGTAAGAGTCTTGGGGAGGGGGTGGGAGACCCCCTGGCTGGGCACCTCAGCAGCAGCACTAATGCCACAGCCGCTCTCCCAGCAGCCAGCGAGACGGAGGATGCTGACAGCTCTGAAGCCCTGCCATCACCCTCAGAGCCCAAAGGGGATATTCCCCGGGACTCTGGCTGCTTCGAGGGATCGGAGACCCTGGATGGCTGCCGGGAGGAGGCCGAGATTGGGGGTCCCAAGGAGCAGCTGGGGGCTCTCTACATGGCAGAATCCCCCTGAGCCTGCCGGCACTGCTGCTTCCTGCTCTGGCCCCCTCTAAGAGAGGAGCTGGACTGGAGGGGACAGCTGCTGGTAGGGGACAGGGAAGCCCCAGTGGTGGCACCTTGGGGCCCAGCTTGGCCCCTGCACCAGAGGCAGATGCTGCATGGGGGCAAGGTGCCCCAGGACGTTTTGCATGGCACTGCCTGGCACTGCTGCCCCAATGCAGGGACTCTGGGCACGCCAGGGCACCATGCTCCCCGCCAAGACACCACAGGCACGGGCTGCTTCTCCCAGGTTTGCCAGCAGGCTCAGGAAGGGAGCTGGGCATGGAAGCTGTGTCTGCAGGCAACTAAAGCCTTCCCAGAACACTGTGACTTCTCAGCATGGGCACACAGAGACCCCTCCTCACCTGCCATGGGGTACAGCAAGATGCAAGTAACACAGCTAAGACACCCTGGAAATGTGAGATGGAGAGGCCTGGAAAGGCGGAGGAGGCAGCTGGCTTGGGGCAGCACAGACACGCAGGGGCTACAGCTCAGCCATTTTCAAACCAATTAAGTTTCCTTCATTGTTTTAAAATTTAAAAAAAAAAAAAAAA
>VZRN01001317.1:3775447-3788518 GCA_013397935.1 Dasyornis broadbenti
AAGAATCAAAAAATAAAGAACACCCAATCCTCACCCAACCCCTCCCTTCCTTCTGGAGACCCTCACCAGTGCAGGCAGGTCCTGGCAGGCAGCACTCCACACACCACATGGAACAGGGAGCAGCAGAGCCAAAAAATACACTTTTTCACACCGAATTGGAGATTTGGTCAGTAGCGTGTTGGGGTGACTCCCACGGGGTGGGGCACAGGACCCCTGTCCCAGGGGGATGGGACGAGATGGGGCAGGGCTGGCTGTGGGGCCATGGCAGGGAGGCTGGGGCTCCTTCTCTGGCACATTCCAGCTGGGAGCAGCTGTGGCAGCTCTGCCCTCTCACCTGGCAGAGGAGCCCCCAGCACTGCAGGAGAGGGGGCAGTGCTGGTGCTACTGCAAAACCACACCACTCACTGCCAGCCACAGCCCAGGGCCAGGGGTGAGGAGCAAGGTGGGAGGCACAGGCCAGGCTCCGGAGGGAGCAGGATCCTGGCTGTACCCACTCCACGCCACTGCTGAAAGCAGGGTGGCATGAGAGGCCAGGGATGGAGCAGCAGCAATTTCCTACTGCCAGGCAGGAGCATCACAGACACACATGGGACAGGCCAGGCAGGACACCCTCCACCTGCCATCACCAAGTGAACAGGAGTGCCCAGAACTTGTGTGGGATGCAGAGCTGCCAGGGCATGGAGTGGCCTCTCTACCAGCCGTCTCTGTGGGGACCCCGCAGGTGTGAGGGTCCTGCCAGTGCAGGACAGGAACTGTGGAGTGTGGGGAGCCCTGCCAGGGCACAGAGCTCTCCCACCATCCCCCCAGCCTCTCCTCCTCTGCTGAGGACACACAAGTGACCGACACCACACAGCCCAGCCCTGGGCAGCTGGCACAATCCCAGGAAGATCCAAGGCTCCCAAAGGCAGTCTAGGATGGCTGAGAACTGCAGAGCAAGGCAAGGGAAGGACATGGAGACACAATGACACAACACAGAATCAGGGCTGAGGTTCTGCAGATCAGCTGTGCCGCAGCCAGGGGAGGGCTTAGTGTCGAAACCCTGCAGCAAACAGAGCCACCACAGACCCTTCCCTGCAGCTCAGTCCACCCTGGCACAACTGCTCTGCAGCTGGGGAGGGGCAGGGGGCTGCCCTCTCCCTCCCTTGAACCCCCAGGGTGGTGTGAGCCCCACGGCAGGATAGGAAGGAAGGTCCCCTCACAGCTGCTGCCTTGCTACATCACATGAAAAGGAGCACAGGAAGAAAGCTACTTTAAAACCGCTGCCAGCAGAACTCCTTCCTGCTTGTTTGGGTCCTTTGGGCACCAAAATGTCTCTCAACAAGCCTTGTCACGCCAACCACAAAACAACGCGACGGATTGGAGGGAGGAGGGAAGAGAGGACGCTGCTGCCATGATTGCTTTCCCCATCCCATGGGGATTCCTCAGCAGGAGGGAGCAGGCCAGCCCTAAGGGCCTCATCTTGTCAGAGCTGGGCCCAGGCAGAGGGACAACCCCAGCCTGAGCCAGGATGGAGCATCCAGGACAGCCTGCAGAGCCAGAGGCCTGGCCCCAGCTACGGGCAGACCTACCTCAATGGTGGCACTGCCCATGGTGACCAGGGCATGCCACCCACGCTCACTGTGCCGTGCCACTGCGCCAGGCCAGCGCCACCTGCACTGCAGTGAGTAATGAGTAAAGCAAAATGGCCATGGGGAATCAGATGCCTGCCATCCAGCCCTTCTCCTCCTCTCCTCCACCACTTCCAGCTTTGATTAGACAAAACAAGAAAGTTCTCCCTTCCAAGCAGATGCTAGTGCTCCGCTCGTCCGGCGTCTGGGGAGGGCACCGGGAGCTCCCCAGGCGTTCGCTGCTTCTCCTCTGGCATCTCGGCATTGTTCACAGACGATGCAGGGACCTGGGGAGAGAGGACAGAGTGACCTGCAGGAACACCCCCAGTGCAGAACCCAAGCACATGAGCCCCACTGCTCCACTACTGCTTCCAGCTCCACTGGCAGCAGTCTCAGCTGGGCTTAGGAAAAAGAAAGCAGAAACTGGGGCCATCCAACAGGCAGAACAGCAGCTTCAGGAAGAGCTGGAGCACTAGACTGCTCCAGCAGAAGTTTCTGGACTATGTCTACCAGAGAAGCAGCAACTCATGCCCAAGCAGAAGCAGGCCCAGCCATTTTCCGCCACATTCATGGAATAATTTAGATGGAAAGGGCAGTCTGCAGGTCTCCTGTCAAACCACGTCCTTAAAGCAGGGCTAATTTCAAACACAGTGCAGGCTGCTTGGGGCCATAACACCTCTCTCCAACGAGGGAGATCCCAGGGAGAGCCCTGCAGCTCACACACAGCACCAGAACAAGATGCCTGCAACCTCCCAGCCCTCCCCAGCACTGCTGAGCTCCATAGACAACAGCTCCTGAGTGCTCTCACGGCAGGACTGATCTCCAAAACCACAGCCAGCTTTGATCTCCTTTGAGGAAATCCAAGGAAACCAAGACACACTTGGTTTCCAGGGTTGGAGCAAAAAGGCTTTTCAGCAGCAGCCTCTCAGCACAGCCCTCCATGTTGTTTTGTCCTTCCTAAGTCACACTCTCAGCTTTCTCTCTGTCCCAGAGCCCCCCCACCAGCTCCCAAGGGGATCACTCACAGCACTGGTGGGAGGAATGCTGCTGTCCTGCTGCTTCATGCCACCCTCCTGGGCCTGCCCGGAGCCCTGCGTGGCTGGGGGCTCCTGCACACCAGGCCCCCGCGGACACGCCTCCTGAGCTGTGCTCTCCTCCTGCTGCAGGATGCCCCGTCTGTCCAGGACACTGCAAGAACACAGCCACGCCATCAGAAACCCATGTCTCCCCAAATCCCACCTCTCCTCCCAGCAGGAGAAGTGCTGGTAGAAGACAAAGGTCAAGGCTGCCCCTCGGGAGCTGACCTGGGAGGCAGGGGCCCGCAGAGCACCTCACAGCAGTTCTTCACTATGTTGCCATGGCTGTAGGGATTCTGCACACGGTTCTTCCCAGTCCAGGACCCTTTAATCTGAAACAGTTGGGCACAAGCTCAGGTTTACTGCAGGGACACCCTGCCCCAGCCCCCAGATCCCTGTGTTGTGCACAGACATGACACACTGAGAAACGGCGACAGCTCAGAGGAAGAGGAAGGCTCTACTTACATCTTCGTTGGTTGTCTGATTCAGCGCCACCAGGAAGGTGTGGAACCCAGTTAACCCTACCACTGACCACAGCGTAAAGAAACAGATGAGCACCTCCAGTACAGTGAGAACAGTTAAGGACTGGGAACAGCCTGAGAGCAGGCCCAGCCCACCTGTTACTGCCCCCAGAAACAGCAATGTCTCTTTCTCTCCTAGCCACTGTTTTCTGTTTTATTCTCCTCCCAAAAGCCATGAAACTGCTCCCCACATTGTCATCGGGGGCGGAAAATGCTTGGAAAGACTCAGAGTGGCCTAGGCAGCCACTCCACAACACAGCTCCCACTAACCCCCAGCTTTGGAGAGAAGCCAAGCCCTCAGGACCATGGAAGGATATGTCCCTGGGGTTTCCTTCAACGTATTCAGAAACCCAATCTTCAGAGATTCTGCAATACAAAAAGAGAGTGATTTTTTAATCTGGAACATCCAATTGAGTCCAGTTGCCCTTCCTACTCCATCACTCTGGTTTCACACCACCATCTGTAGCCCCACTCTCTTCCTCCCAGCCATCCAGCTTTCCAGGCAGACTTACTCAGTGCTACGTAGACAATGTTGAAGGTGAAGATGTAGATGGTGAGGAGGGAGAGCGAGAGGATGAAGAGGTAGAAGTAGCGGTAGTTCCTCTTCCCCACGCAGTTGCCTACCCAGGGACAGTGATGGTCGAAGCGCTCTGGGGAAGGCAAGATGAAGATCAGCACTGCCCTGGCATGGCCCTGTCCACCTCTAGATCCTTGCTCCTGTGCTCCCACCTCAAAAATCCCCCAGGCTGACACAAATTGCCAAGTCCAACTCTCTGCTCATTCAGAATCCCCCTTTCAGGAGGTAAGAAAGTCCCAAATCATTTTATAGTGAGTCATTTTGCACATTAAGAGAGAGTTTGAGTTTGACACCTCACGTGTCTTCTCTCCCTGGGTACAAGTTAGATGAAGGCCTGTGGATCCCTAAGTTCTGACCCTGGAAAAATCAGGAGAGGGTTCAAGGAACTGCATAAACATACAAAGGCTGGGAATCTGAAGAGGAGGAAAGGGGTCCAAAAGGATGGGATTTGTGCTTGGAGCAGTGATGCTGAACATGAGCCAATTACATACACTGAAGGAGGACAACAACCAGGACACCCCAGGGAATGGCACAATCTCTGCTGATGAAGAAGCTGCTGTCACCTGAGGTACAACTCACCACTGGAACCCTCCAGCCCTGCAAGGCCAGAGTCCAGTGGAACTCAAAAACGGGCTGCACATGTACACAGAGCAGCTGGCCTCAGTTAGACTGGTTATTGCCGAAGTTCTGGCTAAGAGGAAGCACCTGGCTCCAGGTTTTGAGAAAACCTCAACCTCCTCGAGTGCAAGACAAGGCACTCTGGACACTCCAGAAGTCCAGAGCTGCCCAGCACAAGACTGGGTACAGGTCTGTCCCTCTCCTGAGACTCTGTGAGAAGAGCAGGCCCAAGCCCCACTCACCCACGCAGTTGTCACAGATGCTGCAGTGTGAGGCGCGGGGTGGCCGGAAGATCTTACATGTGTAGCAATACTTGAGCTTCACAATCTGGTTGTTGATCTGGAAGTTCTTGATGCGCGGGGGCGGGCGCTGACCCTGCGGCACAGTCCCGTTGGTGGCCTCTGCCAGAGAGAACCGGGCATAGATCAGACCTGCTGCTACAACACAACAGGCCTTGAACAACAACTCACTTTCCTGCTTTTCCTACCAGTGGGATCAGAGCCTGCTGGCTCTGGAGCCGGAGGCTGCAGCCCCGCTAACAAAGGCCAGAGCCAACCTGGCAGCTTGGAGGCAGGAAAAGGGATGCCAGAGCTTTTGTGGGCATGTTGAGAGTGGGCTGGGTGTTACACCCATATCCACCGTATGCTTTCTACCTGAAGGATCAAGGAGACCATTCCAAGCTTTCTGTACCCCTTCTCAAAAGTGAACTGAGTTTGTATGTACACGGCTATGGGAAAAAAAGTAGCAGGTGAACAGGCTCCCAGAGAGGGATGCAGGTACACTGTGCTGCCTTTTTGAGACTCAGCCAACTACAATGAGCCAGCAGATTGGGGCAATCCTCACTTTTGGAGGTCCAGCCAGGAAGATAAGCTCTGCAGGGACTGTAACCTAGAAATAGGCCATAAATAGAGAGGCTTTTCCAGCCCTCATCAGCTTGGCTGCTCCACACTCACCGATCTCCATCTCAATGAAGGCTGCCTCGTCGGGCAGGGCCCTCGGGATCACCCCAGGGTCGCTGAAGCTCGTCCGCAGCAGTGTGGCCATGGCGAACAGGAAGAGAACTGCTGCAAACACAGGGATGGCAGGGGACAGCTGCACAGCCAGGTACCGGCACCTGCGGACATGGGGTGGGAGGCGATGAGTCCGAGTCTGCCAGCGCCGGGCCAAGCACCTGGCACCGTATCAGAGCCCAGGCGCTCTGGAGCACTGCTTAGATCTGGAGCAGAGAAGCTGTTCAGTACATCCTTCTGATCCCACCACCACAGGGGAACACTCCTGGGGCAGCTCCAACAACCAGGCACCATCACAGCATCTCCATGTTTTCCATCAGCCAGGCATGGATACTTCCCAGCATTTGTTCTGTTTTCAGCTCCCACTTTAGGTGATGCCAGAAACACAACCAGGCAGCTGCAGAGACCTTAGATTAGACCATTAGATTCCTGATGCCAACGGATGGGCCAGACCACTGGAAGAAGCACCCAAGGCCTGGTTACGGGCCCCACCCTGGAGAGCCAGAAGGCATGGAAGCCTGGGGGGATGGTGGGAATCTCTGGCTGGCCCCTAAACGGCAGCAGCTTCCAGCACCACAAAAATTATTGGGATTAAGTCCATCCTGTGCTTCTCAGGAATGGATTCCTGTGGAAGCACAACATTCCCAGGCAACAAGACATCTGGCTTCCTTTGGCTTTTCTGAGACAAGGGACTAGAACGCTCCAAATAAAGCAGAAAGACTCCTGCTTTCAGGACTCTCCCAGCTCAAAAGGGAACAAGGTTTGTTTGCTCTATAAATGCAGCAAGGCCCAATGAGGAGTTTATGGTGTTGATCCCACTGATGGAGAAGATGCAAAAGGAGCATGGGATTCATCTCACCATGGCTGTGCTGCTCCAGGACATGCACAGCCATGACCCCATAGGCACCGCAGCACAGGCTGTGTGGGAGGCCTGGGCAGAAGTCATGGTTTAGAGACATACTGGGCTGAAAGAAAACACATTTTGCCCCGATTCCTTCAGAAAACCCCACTGATGTTGGGATAAAGTTCCTATGGAGCTTTGCTATGGTTTAAGGGAAACCCCACCTAAATCCTACCACTTGTGCCATGTCTCACCTCTCCTTGCACGCAACCCTTCCCCAGGTGCCTCCTGATGCAGCTGGGCACCCAGGCTTTCAGGCCTTTCTAGGATCCACCCTTTATCCCTTCTGGTAAGGGGTGGATCCAACCCAGACTCCACAGTTACTCTCCACAGGAGCATCAGGCTACTGTGGTGAGAGGCCAGGGATTATCCTCCCTGGGGGACCTGCCATCCCAAGCAAGGCCATTTTCATGATCTCCACAGCACTATTTAATTCTGGACAGCATTCGCACCACAAATTCCCCAAACACATGCAGTTCCCAGCTCCAAGCTGGGAAGCAGCACCAAGCTCTGCAGGAACATTCCCCGGGCCACTGCCTGACTTCAGTGGTTGCCCCCCACGTGTGACAAGGACAGAAGGGCTGCACAGAAGCTACAGCACACTTTAGTCACAGTGTCCTGCAACACCAGGAGCCCACAGCAATGCACAGGACCTGGCCCCTAAACCAACATCCTTCATTTCAGACACTGCACACTCTGCAGTTCCCCAAAACAATGTCCCTGTGCCCAGCCCTGCCCACAGACTAAGAAATGGAGGGTTGAGCTTATCGTCCTCAGGCAGCCCAAGATAACTTTGCATTCCCTTTGCAAGGGCAAAGTCCAGGGAGAGCTGCAAGTCAGTCAGCAAGTAAACAAAAACCTTGGAACCCATTTGGGGTAGAAATATGGGATTAGGAACATGGAACATGGAGTTAGGTGCAAGTCAGCCTCTTCTCCCAGGCAATCAGTGACAGGACAAGAGGATACAGCCTCAAGCTGTGGCAAGGCAGGTTCAGGTTGGACACCAGGAGAAATTTCTCCATGGAAAGGGCTGTCAGGCATTGGAAGGGGCTGCCCAGGGAGGTGGTGGAGTCCCCATCCATGGAGTTGTCCAAGGAACAACTGGACATGGCACTCAGTGCTCTGGTCTGGTTGACAAGGTGGACTTGTCATAGGTTAGACTTGATGGTCTTGGGGGTCTTTTCCAACCTCAATGATTCTGTGATTCTGTGATTATTCCTTGAAAAGCTGGACACTGTCTGCCCCAAAGGGCTGCAGCCTGACCCTTGTCCAACTGATACGACAGCTTTTGGAACTGCTGTGACAACATGAACACCTTGTGCCTTTAAGTATGGATCCATGAGCTGTGTTAAAGCTGAGCCACAGCTCTCCTGCTTCTGCACAGGCTTAGCTTAGCTTCCCTCAGCTGGGCTGGCTTCTGTGGCCCCTTGCAGGTAAGGGCAGAGGCGAGAGCCAGAGGAGCTCCCACCACACTGAAACTGCATCCCAAGCCCCAATGTGGAGCCTACCACGTGCCTCCCATCCTCTGCTGTGCTCATGGAGCCTCACTCTTTGGGAGGGCACTTTCAGGGAATACATTCATGGCAGGGAAAGCAACCACATGAGGTCTTGACTTGGTACTGAGGTGCTCACTAGCACTGGGGTATCTTCAGTCTGTGTCTTATCTCCAAGACAATTTCTCTGCTCAGAAACAGACATTTAAAGATCTTTTGTTCAGGAGATCTCAGAACCAACAGAGACGCTCTGTTGGCACATGAGGATGCTGTTCCTCCACTCCTAGCACCATATCTCTGCTCTGGAGCATTTTGTCACCAAAAAGCAGACAATAACAGCACTATCACCGCTCATCATCATGGCGGGGTGGGCTGGGGGCAGGAAGGCTGAACAAAGAGACCATTGGAATGGGGAGAATGGGGAGAAGCAGCTGGGAGGTGCCATGAGTTATGTGCTTGGCCAGTTATTTTGCACTCGCTTGGGAAAGTCTGTTGTAATCAGCATATTGAGCAAAGCTCTGGAGGAAGGGGAAAGCCACCATGCCAACCCCACTGACAGGAGCGGCAGCCACAGCCACAGGGCAGCACATCTCCCAGGCGGGCCCCACCAGGGCTCAGCACAAGCTCCGCAGTATCACTCACTCACGTCTCACCTGCAAATCACCTGTTTAACTTTCCTCAACCACAACACAACCACACCGTGCGCCTAGTCCGAGTGCCAGCAGAGCTGTATCTTTCCCAAATGCCTGACCCTCACCAGGGCACTTCAGCCTGGCAGTGCTGAGTGTTCGCACCAGCTCTGGGATGGTGTCCAGGAGCTGCTGTGTTTGTGGCAAGTGTGGAAGCGGCTGCTCCAAAGCCTGGCTACACCACAACACTGTGTCCAGGCCCTTCCCAACAGCACCACGCAGAGCTGGAGCTCTCCATGGAACCTCTCCCCATCTGCCAGCAGTAACACATCAACTGTCAGCACACCCCATGGGCTTATGCCCCAACTGAGGCCGAAGTTATGCAGACACATTATGCCGACTTTTGCTCTTTTCCTGGCTAAAAATCAAATCTCCGCACAGGCAAATCACCCCAAGATCCACCTGGGAATGGGGGTGCCACAGAGGATGTGGAGGCTGCAGGGAGGGTGAAGTCATTTCCTGAAAAGGAACCTACATATGAGAAAAAGGTCAATCCAAACTCCAGGAGTGGCCCCTTCTCACAGAAATAGGAGCAAAATAAGTTGAACTCTGGACACCAAAAAGTTCACTTCTACTGAGAGAAATGACAATGATTAAAAAGCACCAATCAACTCATGTGTAAGTTATGACCATGCTTGACACAGATCGAACCAGAGTTAACACCAACTCAGATGCCCCCTCTGTCAGTCTTGGGTCTCTGGGGTTAGGAAATCAAAACTGAAAAATAAAGTCACACAAGGGGCAGTGTAGGTGTTTTCAACTTATCAGAAAACAAAGACATTTTCATCTGTACAAAGCTAAGAAAGTAGGAAAAACAAAGTGACAAACATGCCTGGACATTGGAAAATCCAAGAGCAGCCCCTTCCCGTGAGGAGATGGTGTTGCTGGTGCTATTGCGCCTCTGACATTTACAGATGTCAAGTTTTGTGCTGAAAAGCCAGAGGCAGAAGAAATCCCATTCCCTTCAGCTGAGCGTGGAACTCGCTTCAGGAGAGACAGGAACTGCAAAGGGAACTCCCAGCCTGAGAGCAGACGCAGCATCCCGTCATCCCAGTTCCTAAAGGGATTTCACAAGTGCTTTATCCGGTCTCCTCATGCTGGAACACCTCGAGCAGACTTAGCAGCTAAGTGCCCAACCACAGGGCTGACATACCATTAGGAGTCTGAAATAATGCCAAGCGGATGTGAAACTGAATTTATGGGACGCGTTACAGAGCAGACCCAGTTAAGCACAGCTCTTGGACTCTGCAGGGATCAGCCCCAAGCAATGGGATCTGCTCCCTGCCAACGTAGTGGCGAGAGAGGTGCCCTTGGGCAGAGGACTCTGGTTGCTGCAGAGCCCTTCCCGGGAGCCAGCACAGCTCTGTCCCTCTGTCTTATCTAGGAGGGAGGAGTCGGATCTCAGGTACAGCACTGAGTTCCGCCAGCCTCTGGGTCCTGTTTGCTCCTGAATGGAGACATTTCCCCAATCCCAGACCACAGCGCTGCAGTTTGAGGGATCAAAACACAGAAATTCCCACCCACAGGGCTGAGGCAGCTCAGCCCACTTGCCTGTGGACACCACAGCAGCCGGCAGCACTGGAGATACTCAGAGGAAAAACCACCACCACCAGCAGCCCCACAAGTGCGGCCATCGCTCCAGGGCTGGGGAGGACCCTGCCAGCGAGGAACGGCGGTGGCTTTTCTCCTGACGTGGGTGCCAGTCCCCACCAGCCTCGGCTGTAACTGGAGCCAGTGCAGCCCGGAGTGCCGGGATCAAGCCCAGCCCGGCACAGGGCGAGCAGCCAGACGGATCCTGGCCCCGGAGCCGTGCTCAGACAAGGTGTGACTGCGCAAGTGATTCAGCTGAATGGAACAGGCACCACAGCACAGGCAGCCTGCAGTGAGCGGGCAGCGAGCGAAAGGGCTCTCCGCCCACCACCGGCTGCCGCGCTCCAAATCCAGACATGAACTTCAAGGAGGAAACCAGGAATTTCCATGCAAACACTAAAGAATCTGTCAGTCACTGAGACAAATGGACAACACGGTGAAACATCAAGGCTGAGATCCTCATGCAAAGCTCCCTACACATGCTGGGCAGGCAGGGATCCCGAGCAACCGACCTGCTTATCTCAGCCTGATCAGTGAAACAGAGACCTTGGGGAGTGTTTCCAGCTGGGAAGGCAACATTTCATCCCTATCCCAAATTCAAAAATCCCCAAACAAGTTCAAAACAACCCCCTCTCTTCCAAACAAAAAACACTGAGGTGTTCTGCACTGAAAGAATCAAATGGGTATTTGGGTTTTCCCAAACTTTTCCTTATCTCCCTCAGATGATTTGACTAAAATTCAGAGGTGATTCTGCTTCCAGCAGCACTTCCCCCACAGAGCTCACCCTCCAGCTCTAGGCACGGCCTAGATGTCTTGGTGCAAGCAACCCCTCCACAGGCCTCTGCCTGCTAGAGCATGGAAAGGGGCTTCTCAAGGAATTTCCAGTTGCATTCCTGACTAACCACAGCCTAGGACTGGAAAACAGCCTTGGCTGACTCCGCCTAGCACAACCACAGCAGAGCGGGATGTGGTACACTCTCTTGCTACAGACAGGATCCACTGGGAGCCAGAGCAATTATCCCTCAAATCAGTGTTTCTGGAGCAGCAATAAGCATTTCTGGAGCAGCAACACTTATTAGTTCTTCCTGTAAGGCAGGAAGGCTCAGCCCCATTTTCCAGATGAAAAAAACCCCAAACATCAAACCAAGAGTGTCACTTGGTACCTCAGAATTCAGACTGAGCCAGGGATAATTTACGCAGGGAACTAGGGAGAGCCATGCTGGGCCAGGGAATGTAGAAACAAGTTCTCTGGCCTGGGAAAGATGCTGATGAGGACAGCATCTGGCTGAGGGCTTCATAGATCTGCAGAAATAGCCAGGGCTTAGCCAGCAAACAGCTCCTTCCACTCATTCTTCCTGGCTTAGCAAGCTTTTGTGTTACCTGACCCTGCTTCAGCCCTTCTGCCCCAGAACACAAACATGCCCACGGAGACCAAGGAAGGGAAGTTTTGCAGTTGTTTAGCTGACCAAAGCTCATCCTCAAACTAGGCAACAGGGGCATCCTGCCCTCTCCCACAGCATTGGCCCGGACAAACACAGGCTTTTCCCTTTTTGCTTGTTTTTTGATTTTAGGATTAGTCTAAGGCCAGCCCAACTCCCCAGTTCAGCTCCCAGGGAGAGCTGAGGGGAGGGAGCAGATCTCTCTTTTTCAGCAGGCTCAAAGGTTTGGGCTGAAGGTCTTTAGGCTGCAGAGGTGATCTAAGGGGTGGTCAGACCCTTCCCAAACACCGGGAGGGCTCCAGCTGGGGGGACTCTGCTGTAGTGCAGCCTGGGGGCTAGGGGCAGGTCAGACTGGCAGGAGGCCCAGAGCCACCAAGCTCACTCCTTATTAATCCTCCAGTTGGGGTGACTTCCCTGGTGGGGCTGACATGGAGGCTGCACGTTGCCCTGTGGGTAGGGACGCAAGCTGGGCCCCTGGGCTGCAGCAGCAGTGCCCTTGCACCCCGGAGCCAGGAACACTTGGGACAAGGTACTGTGAAGTCCCAGACAGAAGGTGACCCGTGGGGGAAGGAAGGGCCAGTGTCATCCCGCAGGGTCCCAACACAGGGTAGTGTGACCCACGGGGATGCAGGGCCAGTGTTAACCCCACAGCAGAGCAGGGGGGGGAAGCTCCGGCAGGGCCCATCGTCTCCAAAACCTCCAGACTCAGTCTGCTGAGGGTGAAGAGGCAGATTCTGGACAGAGAGAGCCACACTCTGCCAGACTGCACCGTACCAGGCTCCCCTCCCTCGGCCCCTCCCCAACCCCGTCCCGCGGGGTCCCCGGGGAACTCACTCGAAGGCGAAGAAGAGGGCGCAGGTTCCGAGGATGAGGAAGAGTGTCAGATAGAAGATGCCCTTCTGCCGGGCCATCATGATGCGGCCATCGCAGCAGAAGGTGTTCCTGCCCGGCAGCTTCTCCCATTTCCGAACCACTTTCTTCCTCGCCACCATCACCGACATGGCGGGGCCGTCACTGGGGCGGCAGCGGCCGCCGCACGTTCGGGCGCTGCTGGTGCTCCTTCGCCGCCCGCGCGCCCGGCATCATCGGGGCCCCGTGGGGCTGCGCTACGCTGGGCTGGGCCGGCGGCTGCGGGAGAAGGAATGGGGAGAGCACTCGGTCAGCACCGGGGCGGCGACGGCACCGGGGCGCGGTGCGGCGGCCACCGTCGCCATGGAAACCTCGCGCCCGGGAGGGGCGTCGCCGTGGGAATCCACCATGGAGAGGGCGCGGGGCGCGCCCAGGAAGACCCTCGACTGGGCGGGAGGGGGCGGCGGGGCGGCTCCGCACCGGGAGCCGACGGGGCAGGGCAGGGCCACACAGGGTAGGGCAGCGCAGCCCCGGCTCTGCAGGCGTCCCGGGGCCCAGAGGGCAGAGTGCGGAGGTGAAGCGTTAGAGAGGGAACGGGAGAAGACGGGAAAGGAGTGCACGGAAAAAGCCCCCGCAGCCGCTCACCCGGTGCCGGTGCCGCTCGGGCCGCGCCGGTCGCTCCCTCCTCGCCGGGCGGGGCC
>VZRN01001317.1:3788817-3804268 GCA_013397935.1 Dasyornis broadbenti
AGCGGCTCCGGTTTGACTCGGCCCGGCCCGGCCCCACCCTGGCGGTTCCCGTCGGATCTCCCGGTGCAGCCCCCGACGGGGCCCGACCGGCGCCGCTCCTCGTTCGCCTTTTCTTTTTCATTTTCTCGAAGCTGGTGCCCACAAGGACCGGGCTGCCGGCCCCTTCGCAGCGGGGAGCGCACGCCATGCTCCTGTCAGGGGTTTCCCGCCCCACCCCAACATTTTGCACAGCAGTTTTCACACGGTTTTGCACGCCCAGACCCTGGGATTGGGTTTGGAGAAGCCCCCGGCATCCCACCCCCGGCATCCTGCCACCAGCATCCCATCCCTGGCATCCTACGTCGGGGCGTCCCGCCCCTGGCATCCCATCCCCAGCATCCTTCTCTGTCATCCCACACACAGCGCTCCCCGTGGGCACGTGGCTGCCAGCAAAGGCACGGCCCGGAGCGTCAAATCCGAGGGGAAAATACAGAACTTTTCCCGCGGTTGTTGCTATGGAGACGTGAGCAGATGGGGAACAGCTCGTTATCCCTCTCCCTTCGGCAGGCCCCTGCCCTGAGCCCTGCTGTGCGCCCAGTTCGGGATGGAGGAGGAGAACGACAAGGAGGACGAGGAGGATGAATGCTGCGGGCGCAGCTGACAGACACTGACACCTGTTCGTAGCTGAGAACTCCGTGTATTTCCTCCAACGACCCCTTGAATCCCATAAACCCCATAAAAAGCTCCCAGGAGCCGGTGCTGGCCAGGCGGGAGTAGCCGTAGTTGAGGGACTTCGTCTCCAAGCCCGAGGCACTGGCACATCCTGGGGGAAAACAGCAAATCTTGGAATCACTGGGGCTGGGGGGACCCACGAGGGTCACGGATGGAGGGGACACCTTCAGAGCTGCTCTGGGCCCGCGGTGGGCACTGCCAGCTCCTCCTGCCCAGCGAAGCGGGCGTCCTGGGAGGGCCAGAGCTGGCCCGGAGCCACCGGGGGTCCCGTCCAAGGCCTGGACGACAGTGTCCCCGCCCGGTCCCTCCCGCTCCTCCCGGACCCCGCGCGGTGCCGTTCGCTACTGCCGCTTCCCCACCCCACCCGCCGGACTCATTGCCAAGGCAGCCCAGACGTCACGCGGGCGCGCTTTGCGGCAGAGCGCGAAGACCCGACGCGACAGTCGGTCGCGGTTTCCGGCAGTACCGGCGTGCGGAGCTATGGCGGAGGAGGACCTAGGAGCGGTGGTGCCCGGGAGCGGCAGCGAGAGCGAGGATGGGGTGAGCGAGGCCTCAAAGAACGCGACAGGCTCCCCAGGCGCCCTCTACGGCAGTTTGCGGGGCTCCGGGCTCTCCCGTAGTTGGGGTGGGCGCAGCGGAGGACGGCGTGGCCTAGCTGGGGATGCCGGGCCCGGGACTCGGCCGGGTGGTGCCAGCGGGTCACGGGGGAGCACATGGGAGCGGGCGCCGGGGCTATCGCCGCGGCCGCGCTCTGCTGGGCCGGACCTGTGACCACATGTGCCGTGTGGCAGGAGCAGGAGGATGGCGAGCGGCGGCACCGGCAGCTCCTGGAGGCGATCAGCGCCTTGTCCGGACGGAAGCGGTGAGTGGGGGGTACAGGCATCCCGCGTTTCGTCCCCGGGTCTCCTGCAGCAGCCGCGCCGTGAGAGGCTGCACAGGAAGAGGGGCAGATGGAGCGGTTCTCGGCGCCTGCCCTCGGGCACCGGCCCCAAACCCTCCAAAGCACCCGGGGGACTCGAGGAACCTTTGGGGTTATTTTCTGTCCCTCTCTCGCAGGCGGAAGCTGGCCGAACGCTCGGAGGCGAGCGGGCAGGTGTCCGAATTCAATGTCACCTGCAAAGGTGAGGCACGGAGGCTGGGCAGGCCTCAGAGGGCTGGTATGGCGCTGCTCGCCGAGAGCTACTGTGGGGGCTGGGACAGCTCCCTCACTTGGCAGTGCCACACCTGTGCATAGGTGCTGGGGAAAAGCTGATTCTGTCGGAGCTGCTGCAGCCCATCCATCCCAAATCCACACTGGGCAGTGTGAGGAAGGAGCTGGCCAGAGTGAAGCGGAAGGCGGCGGTGGAGCTGCCACTGAGCAAAGAGGAGGCCAAGAGGGTGAGTGCGGGGAGCAAAGGGGATCTGAGCTGAGCCCCTGGTGCCCCTCTGCCTCTCTCTGACACCAGCATCGCCTTTCTCTGCCCATCCTGTTCCCCTCCAGGTGGTGAGGGAGGCTGCCTACGTCACCACCTCGAAGGACGTGGGGAAGTGGCAGCAGGTGGTCCTGCAGAATCGGCGTGCAGAGCAGCTGGTGTTCCCCCTGCGGCAGGACATCGCCACGGTGACTCCTCTGGAGAGAGCGACCTCGGCATGGAAGGTGGGGACTGGGGGTCACACAGCCAGGGCAGTTCTGGGGGCTTGGCCAGGGCAGTTCCAGGGATTTGGCCAGGATGGCTCCAGGATCATCTGGGGCAGATTGATGTCTCCTGGCTGTGCTGGGAGCAGTGATGAGGTGAGGAAGGCCCAGCCTGTGGCTGACACACTGGGCAGGTGCCTGCTGAGCAGTCTTTGTTTCTCACACATAGTAGGTATGTAAATTCCATCTGGGACAAGCCAGGTAAGGTGTGAGCGGAGGGTTTGGAGCCTTCTGTGTCCCCTCTCCTCCTTGAAGCCTCTCATCCCCAGGCACACAGGCTGAACCCTCAGTGTGTCTATCCCTGAGCTGGGCCAGGCACCTGGGAATGTCCCTTGACCACAAGTGCTAAGGCAAAGGGGTTTGGTTTGCCAAATCCTGCATGCCTGGAAACATTTCTTACAAAAGAAGGATGCGTTTAATTTTGAATGAAAGTTCCTGTGGGGTTGTGTTGCTGTCAGGAAGAATCGCTGCCATTCCTGGGAGCTGTCAGATGACCAGGTCAGGGAGGGGCAGCCCCTGCTGAACTCCTAACAAACCTGAAACTCCTGCTCCATGCTCCTTGTCTGGTGCCACCTGGTCAGTGCTCCCTGGGAACCAGGAGGCCATTTCTCTAACGTGGGAGGAATTCTACCTGCCCTCACCTGGCCATGTGGCTGTGGCATAGGACCCATGAACGGAGCTGTGACCGCCCAGTCACCTAAGTAGGTGACCTTTGTTTGGGCCTCCCATAGACCTGCTTGGGGCAGTGAGAATGGGTGGGGACATCCAGGGGAGCTTGGCCCTTGCAGTTCTCCTCATCCTCTTGCTGTGTCTTCTGTCCCAACAGGCCCGAACTCCACTGGAGCAGGAGATCTTTGGATTGCTCCACAAGACACAGCAGCCCATCACAGACCCGCTGCTGACACCAGAGGAGATGGCATCACTGCAGGCCATGAGCTTGGAGGAGGTCAGGCTTCACCAGGCTGGGTCCTGACTCTGGGGACCTCTTCCTTGCCCCCAGCCCTCAGTCTGTGCTCCCCACCCCTCACTCCAAGCTCTCAGCCCTTACCCCATTCTCCTGGTGCTCACCTCATGCTCCCTATCCCTCACCTCGTGTTTCTGCCCCTCAGCGTGTGCTCTCTAGCTCTCACCCTGTGTGCCTGGTGCTCACCCTGAGCTCCCCAGTGCTCACCCCGTGTTCCTGGCACTCACCCTGTGTTCTTCATCCCTCACCCCATGCTCCCGGTGCTCACTCTGTGCTCCCTGGCAGGCCCAGCGCCGGCGGGCAGAGCTGCAGAAGGCCCGGGCAGTGCAGTCCTACTATGAGGCCAAGGCTCGGCGAGCGAAGCGGATCAAGAGCAAGAAGTGAGGCTGTGCCTGTGCTGGACTGGGCGTAGTGGGAGGGCTGGACTGCCCTGCCTCGCCCGTGGCCTCCACAGCCTCTGAGCCACCCCTGTGCTGCAGGTACCACCGTGTGCTCAAGAAGAGCCGGAGGCGCCAGGCCCTGAAGGAGTTTGAGCAGCTGCACAAGTCGGACCCTGAGGCTGCCTTGGCACGGCTGGAGGAGCTGGAGCAGCTCAGGATGCAGGTGCTGCCTTGGCACCTCTGCCCCATCCCTTGGGAGGGCCCCCAACGTTGGGGAACTCTGTGTGATACTTCTCTCTTCCCCCAGGAGCGGATGAGCCTTAAGCACCAGAACAAGGGAAAATGGGCCCGATCCAGGGCCATTATGGCTAAGTATGACCTGGAGGTGAGATCATGGAGCCACAGTAGGGTTTAGTGGCGAGTTCCAGTCCCTGTCATGGGCAGGGACACCTTCCACTAGACCAAGTTGCTCCAAGCCCTGTCCAGTCTGGCCTTGGACACTTCCCAAGGATCTAGGGAAAGCCACAGCTTCTCTGGGCAACCTGTGCCGGGGCCTCCCCATTGTCACTGGGAAGAATTTCCAATATCCCATGTATTCCTCCCTTCTGTCAGTGTGGAGCCATTCCCCCTTGTCCTGTCCTTCCAGGCCATGGTATAAAGTCTCTGTATCTCTTACAAGCCCATTTATACATTGAAATGCCATGACAATGTCCTCAGTGCTGCTTGGGGAAGGGGGAGAGGCTGAGGTGGGCAGGGAAGGTGGGAATATTGCCTCTGCCCTGTGTTAGAGCCTCTTGGTGTCCCCCAGGCCCGCAAGGCCATGCAGGAGCAGTTGGCCAGGAACAAGGAGCTGATGCAGAAGGTGCGAGTGGAACCGCCTGAGGAGGAGCTGTGTGAGGTGCCCGAGGAGGACACCATGGCCCTGCCCGTGCCCACCGGTGCCAATGGGGCTAATCCCTGGATGCTAGGCAAGCCCAGTGGCCCAGCCCCCGAGCCTGAAGCACAGGAGGGTCCCAGAGATGGCATGGTGCCTGGTGCTGTGGAAAGCAAGGATGAGATGGAGGAGGAGGAGGAGGAGGAGCTGTCAGAGGAAGAAGCTCTGCTACAAGACTTCGAGCAGAAGCGGCAGGCACGGCAGGAGCGGACAGGGAGCCCTGAGGGGCACAGCAAGGGGCACGGTGAGGAGCTCAGGGCCCCAAGCTGCGTGGGCTGGGAGTGCTGTTGGGCTGGACAAAGGAAGGGGGATCGGGGGTAGTTTTTAGCTGATTTCACACAGCTGTCCTTTCTCTCTTGCCTTGCGGAGTGACCATTTCTCCCCTCAACATGTAGGTGCTGATGAGACTGAGACCAGTGCTAAGCAGCCCAGGGACAGCCCCACACCTCCAGTCTGTGCTGAGGAGTTGGAGGTCAGCCCAGCCCCCCCAGTCTGTGCCGAGGAGCTGGTGAGTATGGGGCCACCCTCTCTGGCCCAGGAGCAGCTCCTGCTCTCGGAGCAGCTGCACCGCGTGCAGACCATGGAGGATCTGGAGAGTCTGGCCAAGGAGGAGCTTGTGGAACAGCAGGAGAAGCTGGTGGCCCCGAGAGCAGGGAAGCAAGTGCAGCGGCAGGAGGAAGGCAGGGTTGGGGACAGACATACCAAGAAAACACCAGCCAAGAGGAAGATAATCAGCCTGGAGGCTGTGCTGGATGGGAAGCCCCAGAAGATGGACTGCTCCAGCCTACCTGTGGTCCTGGAGGAGGAGGTGAGCAGGATGGGCCTCCACTGTGCTCTCCAGTACCCAAAACACCCAACCAGTAATGCCCAAAGCCTCTCCTGGTAGCCCTAAACTCCCTTCCAATAACCCCAAACTTCTTTTCAGCAACTCCCAATAACCCCAAACCAGTAATTCTAAACCTCCTCCCAGTAACTAGAAGCCCCAAACTAGTAACTCCCAGTATGCCTAAACCCCCTTACAGTAAACCCAAACCCCCACCAGTAACGCCCAGGAACTTTTACCCCTTTTCCACTCTCCCCACTACCCACAAACCCTCTTCCTCTGCTCCCCAGCTTGTCCCAGTCTCTCCCAATTCCGCTAATAACGCTTAAACCCACTCTTCCTTCTCCTTGTGCAGGAGGGTGGCATTGAGCAGCGTGGGATGATCACAGAGGCATTCGCTGGGGACGATGTGGTCGCTGACTTCCGCCGGGAGAAGCGCAAGGCCGAGGAGGCAGCGAAGCCGCAGCCAGTGAACCTGGTGCTGCCGGGCTGGGGCGAGTGGGGTGGCACGGGGCTGAAACCCAGTGCCAGGAAGGTCAAGAGGTGAGTGGGGGAGAGCTCAGGGATGTGCCCAGCGCCAGGCCAGCCCTGACCCCTCACTTGGCCACAGGTTCCTGATCAAGCCACCGCGAGCGCCTCCACGGAAGGACCAGCACCTGCCCCATGTCATCATGAGCGAGAAGCGCAACATCCACGCGGCAGCGCATCAGGTGGGGCACGCCTGGTCTCCATGAGGGCTCCAGCACCTGTGAGGGCCTGGGGCATTCCTGTGATCCCTTTCCAAAATATCCTCAATCCCTGCCTGTAATCCCTGCCCAATGCTTAGTGTCCAGCTTAAACAGCTCTGTAATGAAGGAGGAGGGATGTACAGGGCTGCTCCCTTGGTGGTGGTGGTTGTTCCAGCCCTCCTGAGCTCTACTGGCAGCAGAAAGGGAAGCAGAGTGTGAGTGGGTCCTAGACAAGTGGAAAACCTTGGGAACTGGGGGCAGCATGGGCTGGAAGAGCTGAGCTGCATGGCTTGGGGCCATTACCTCTGCGCTGTCCCCACAGGTTAGCGAGCTGCCCTTCCCCTTCGAGCAACACCAGCAGTTTGAGCAGAGCATGCGGACGCCCGTGGGCCCCACATGGAACACTCAGCGCGCTTTCCAGAAGCTGACGGCCCCTCGCATTATCACCCGCATTGGCCACATCATCCAGCCCATCTCAGCCGAGGACGTCCCTGACACGGCCCCCAGCAGCAGGGCCAGGCCTGGGGGGGAGGCAATGCCTAGGAGGAAGGCTGTTCCAGGGAAGAAGGCTGTTCCAGGGAAGAAGGCTGTTCCAGGGAGGAAGGCTGCTCCAGGGAGGAAGGCTGCTCCAGGGAAGAAGGCTGTTCCAGGGAAGAAGGCTGTTCCAGGGGGCAAGGCTGTGTCCGGGAGGAAGGCTGTTCCAGGGGGGAAGCCTGTGCCCGGGAGGAAGGCTGTTCCAGGGGGGAAGCCTGTGCCCGGGAGGAAGTCTGTGCTTGGGGAGAAGGTGCAGCCCCGACACCACTGAGCATGGTATCTCTGTGCCTGCAGCCTGGGGGCTCAGACTGGAGTGAATGGAAGAACCAAGAGCAACTACTTGTTCTGTCCCATTCCTTCTACCTCTTTCCGTGCAATAAAACCCAGGGCTGCCCTTTCTGTGCTGACTGCATGGCTGCCTTGGCAGTGTACGGGGCTAGGTTGGGCTCGTGCCCTCCATCCTATGCTTGGTCCATGAAGGGCCAGGAGCTTTGGCTGAGTTGAGGGTAAGAGGCTGGTCAAGAGCTCATAGTAAGTCAGGTCTGGGAGCATGGTGATGGGCTGGAATTGCTGCCAGCATCCTGTCCTGTGCCTTTGTGTTTTATATCCCCATTTTTGTACCTATATAGATTTTTAAATCTTGGCCAAAGGGACTTTCTGTTCACCCTGTTGTGCTCAGCCTGGCCTCAGGAGTATTCTTCAGGTCCATGTACACTCCCAAAGTACCTGCCCAACCCTAATAAACGTGATCACCTGGAAATGGCTCCGTCAGGTGGTGCTGCTGCTCTGAACATGCTGGGAGCTGGCTCTGTCCGCGAGCAGCCCCCACTCCTGCTGCTCAGCTCCGACCTGTGCGCCCAGCCACCCCTTGGAGTGTGACAGTGAGATGCTGCTCAGTGGTTGGTTGGTGCATCCAGCAAAAGTGGAGGGATGTGGAGGAGCCTCATGGACTGGGCAGGGATCCCTCCAGGCCTCTCCCTCCATTTCCCACGTGGGCTGTGCTTAGCGCCAGTTGGAGGAACACTGTCCGGCCCTAGCGCACGAGAGCTGGAGCTGCTGCTGATCCCAGGAAACACGTCCCTCGTGTCAAGGATGCCTCCTCCCACCTTGGCACCGCAGCCTGCCCCGGGCACGGCGTGTCCCCAGGGCCACCGTTCTCCCTTGCAGCTGGGTCAGACCGGGAAAGGGGGGTCGTCCTGTGGGGCCGGGGCGCAGGCACTCCCCGTGCTGGCTGCGGGGACCTCGTGACTCCCGCAGGGCTCTGGGTGCTCGCTCTTCCTGGGCTGGGAGGAGAGTGCGGGCTGACGTGGGGCTGGGGGCTGTCTGTGTCGCAGCCTTCCCGGGGACCCAGCCCGGCTGTGTCTGTCCCCTTGCAGCACCCGGGGCAGAGGGGTCAGAGAGCGCTGGCCTGTGATGGGGCCACGGTTGTGTTGCTTGGGCAAAAAAAAAAAAAAAAAAAGGAANNGGGGGCCGGGTTTGTTGTGCTGGGAAAAAAAAAAAAAAAAAAAAAGGAAAGGAAGCGGAGAGCATTTCCGTGCCGTGACGCCGAGAGCCCCTCGCAGGGATGGTGGCCCCAGCAGAGCTTGCGTCCCACTGCCATCGGAAACCTTTGCCCCGGGGATGTCGTAAAGGGCAGGGGGGATTCGTGTTTGTTTTAGTAAAAGGTGAAGCGCCCTGAGCAGGGGGAGGCAGCGTCGACTGCCAGCGCCTCCACCTGCCTGCAGTTCCCCGGGGTCCCCCCAGCCCCCGGACACTGAGGCCGGAAGATCCCTGCGGCACCACTGTCCCTGTCCTTCTTGCAGGGGCCCTCCCTTGCTTGCCCTGGCCAACGGCTCTGCCTTCCTTCTCCCCAGCCCCAGGAGAGTCCTTGGCTGGACACGATGGGCTGCCACCGTACCCAGCCATGCCCTCAGCTCCTGCCCCAGGATGCTCAGGGTACCCGGGCTGGGAAGGGTCCCGAGGGACCTGTCAGAGCAGAGCTGATTCGGGCCCAGCAGAAACTACAGAGTGCTGTCCTGCTGTTTGCCTCTCTGCAGGGAGGGCGAACCCCCCTCTCCCACACCTTCAGTCCCCAAATTTTGCCCACCCCATTGCAAAGGATGCTGCTGCCATGTGTGGTGTCACCTGTGCCCCTGAGGAGGGGGGCACAGCCCCGCGAGGTCTGGCCCTGCCCCAGCCTGAACTGGGACCTCCCCAGCTCCGATGTGATACCCCCTCCAGGGCTGGGAGGATTGTGGCATCAGGGCAGTCCTAAGGTGCAGATCCTGCAGAGGACCGAGGCCACCGGGTATAACACCAGCTGAGGCCTGTGTGGAGCAGGTGGATTTGCAGCTGTCACAAGTTGGATTACCTGGAGCAGCGACAGGACCTGCTGAGGTGCAGATTCTTGTATGGATCCCTGCCTCACACGGAGCTGGTGGGTCTGGCAGCCTGGGTGTGGGTGATGCTCAGCGTGGGAGGGAGCAGCTGTAGCCACACAGCTGGATCTGCCTCATCCTGTGAGAAACAGCAGCACTGGGCTGGGCTGGACTGGCTTGAATGGGGACTTCCAGTATCCAGAGATGCTTCAAAAATAAACGGGGACAGTATTAGCATGAGCTGCTGGGTTGAGTAGGAGGGTCTCTGATGCGGGGGGACCACTGGTGCTGACATTCCGGTCCCTCCAGCCTCTCCGCTACAGCACAGGCTCCTCTGCAGCCCCCTCATGGAGCCAACGCTTGTCCCTCGGACTTCTCTGCAGAAATGGATTTACTGGACACAGGAGCTTGGGGTTTTTCAGTCAACCAATTTCAGGTCTGCTGCAGGAAAGGAGAATGCCAGGGGTGCCCACTGGCAGCTCCCAGCGCGGCAGGGAAGTGGAGGGGAGCCCTTTACAGGCGGACAGAAATGGGCCAGGGAACCCTGGCACGGCTGCGGGCTGGGGTGACTCCCTGCGGGGACTTCCCCGGCCTGATCCTCGCTCTCCCCGAGACAGCAGGGCCGGCCGCTGACTGCCAGACAGGGTGCGAGTCGTGGAGAACCTGGACAAAGCCCTGTTGTCGCCGGCCACCGCATCGGCCACGGGAGCCTCGGGGCCGCGGCGTGAACGCGCAGCCCTCCCTCGGCCGCCCCAGCGCCGCGTCCCCCGAGAGCCGCGAGCGGCTGCGGTTGCTCTTACTGGCCTACTTTCCCGGCTACGTCAAAGCCGGGCTTACGGAGCCGGGAGCCGCGGAGAGGGCGGCCGAGCTGCTCCCGGTGCCAGCGGGGAGCGGGGGCTAATCCCGGCCCGGGGCCGCCCAGCCTATCTGGCACACGGGTGGTGGGCAGCGGGGCAGGGCCGCCGACCCTGCCGTGGGGCTGGGGACGAGCACGGCCACAGCGAGGTCCCCCGGGGCAGGGACCCACCCGAGAGCAAGGGCCGCTCCAGCACCGGGAGACCTGCCGGTGCAGCCAGGCTCCTGCACCCGCCGTCCCGGGAGGCCAGTGGGAGCGGGATGGAGTAAAAGGCAAATTTAAAATCAACAAACAAAAGGCTTTTGGTCGCTGTTTTTTTGGGTTTGAGGTTTTTTTGTTTCTTTTTTGTTATCTTTTTTTAATGCAGGCTATAAATAACCTGTAAAATATTTCGTCTGGGCTGTTTCTGCAGCTGAAATCTTGTCCTTCTGGCTTCCCAAGTTCAGGATGTGAGTGCGAGCACTAGGGCCGTCATGGAGCACCCCCGGATTTCTGGGGTCCTGTAGCTTTGCTCATTGGGATCGGGGAATTGCCGTGTCCCTGAACAGCTCCAGCGTCCATTGGGATGGAAACGGTCCTCCCCAGAATGGGCCTGAACTCCACTCCCAGGGGTGGGAGAGGGGCTGAGCCCCTGCCCGACCGGCCGGAGGCGGGAGGCTTAGCCTGGCACTGTGCGGGACAAACACGGCAGGGGAGGCAGGTGTGGGGTTGGAATTTCAGGCTCAGAAATGCTCCCCCCAACTTGTTCCTTGCCGGGAACAGGGGTGGTCCCTGCTCCCCGTGTCTCTCAGCCTCCATCGCCCAGCACCGGGGGCGCACTGACACCCCGTCCCTCCCTCCGCGGTATCCGGTGCCCGGCTCATCCCGGCCGCATCCGGGCGCCGCAGCGGTTTCCGTGGAGATGGCATCTCCCAAGCCCGCACCGCCCGAGCCGGGGGTTTCCATGGAGATGCCGTATCCAGCACGGCACAACCTGAGCCGGAGATTCTGCCGAGATGCTGTAGTCGGGACCCTCGCCCCGCAGTGGGGCCATTCCCGGGGACGTGGGTGGCCGGGGCCCGCCGTGGCTCGGGGGTGCCCATAGTGTCTCCCACCGCTCCTTACACCAGTTCGGTGACAGGGCTGGGACATCTACAGCTGCAGCTCTGAACATCCTGGGGGAGCTGTCGTCAGCCTTGTCACCCTCCAGAGCGGGAACCTACTCACTCGGGCTGTGCTGTCACATTCAGGATCTCCAAGAGATGGCGGGTCCCTGCCTGTCCCCAACTGCCTGGAGAGGAGAGGGGGAAATCCCTGTGTCCCCTGGTGACTCTGTCCCAGCTGCCGCCCTGCAGCTCCACAGTGACACGTCAGGGTGGGATGTCAGTGACACCAGGTGGGGAGCAGGCACCGCGCTGGGCTCCTGCACCAGGGGGTCAGTTGCCCCAGCCCTGAACCAGCAGCATCCCAGAGCTGGGGGACACCTGGTTGAGCTCCAGCAGAGCCAGTGCACCAAAAACCTCCAAGGAGGGATGTGAAGGTCCCCAAAGGGCAGGATTGAAGCCAAGCTGAAGGGTGAGCAGAGGCACACGTTCTCCTGGCAGGCAGCTGTGTGTATGTATGCCCCGGCCAGTGTTACATTAGCAGCTTCGTCTGAGCACAGCTACCGCAGAGGTGGCACCTTCCATTCTGCACTCAGCAGATCTCTGGCAAACTCCAAGCTCCTGCTGCAGAGACAGGAGTGAAAAGCATGGGAGCACGGCTGGGACACATTCTGGGACACATTCCTGCCCATTTGGTGCCTGTGGGAGACACAGGGCCAGTTCAGTCCCCTTGTCCCTCCTTGCCTCAGCTCCCTCTACACTCCTGCACCACCACCTCTGCTCCTGACTGGACCTTCCTTGGCCACCCATGTCCTGCCCAAGCCAAGGCCATCTGGAGCCTCCATGGGGGCTTCTTGGCTGGCAGAGCAACAGCAGCCAGGAGTCTGGAGGTGATGCCTGAGGCTGGGCATTGCTGGTCATTCCAGCCTCCAGCTCCTGGAAGGCCTCAAGCCCCCACACAGCCTGGTCACTGCCAGGACTGCCAGAAGCACTTCCTGCATCCCCAGACACAGGCTGTCAGATGCAGCACTGCGGTCAGAGCCCGGCTCTTTGTCTGCTGTTATAATTAGGAGCCCCTGGCAGCTACTGAGGCCGGACCTGGGGAGCTCAGGGCTGGGGGACAGGCACTAAAGGAATCTGGCATGGCAGCCTGGGAGCAGGGGCAGGCCCTGTTCTGCCCACAGCCAGCTACTCTCCAGAGCCTCCCGCTGGGTGGAAAAGGGCTGGAATGGAGCCAGGGCTCCCTGCGGGCACCCCTCTCACCCCTGCCAGCCCTGCAGGGCTCCTCACCTGCTTTCTGGGGCTCCCCTGGCACCCCAGCCTCTGCTCATCCGCTGCTTCCTCCCCTCCATCACTTTGCCCTTGCCCTGGCTGCCAGCTCTGCCCTTGGCTCCCAGGCACAACAGGGTTCCTTCCCGCCTTATCCCTGTGATCCCATATTCTCATCGATCAGCGGTGTGATCCCAGCCCAGGACTTCTCCTGGGATGCAGAGGAGTAGGAAGGCGGCAGAGGCAGTGTGTGCCTGCTGACGCCTGTCTGTGCTGCTCACCATGAGCAATCCACACTTCTCCGGCCATCACAGAGGCCTGGAGAGGGCAAGGAAGAGGCCAATCCCAAGCTCCCTTGGATGGTCCAAGAGGAAACCACCCAAAACCTTAATCCATGAAATTCCCTTCCTGAGGCAGGAGCAGCCTTGTTTTGGTCCCAGCAGCTGGGTTCAAAATGTCAGCCTCTGAGCTCGTAACAGATCCAGTTTCTCACGCAGGAGGTGGGACTCTGTCCCATGTCCCTCCTGAGTGCCAGATCCCTTGGGGAGCAGGGGGAAGAGGGGCCGCACAGCAGGAGAGCAGGCAGCAGCCTGGCCTGTCATGTGCCTAGCAGGGCTCGTGGCCTCCCTGCCCACCGTTTGCTGTCCCCAAGTACCAGCAGGGAGGACAATGCAGCCATTCTGACAGCGTCACCTTCTGTCTGCACTGTCACCTCTGCTGCCGGTGTTTGTTGTCAGAGCAGGGACAGCCGATGGAACGTGGGAGGATGAGGGCTGTAGTTAGAGGTGACACCTCTCACCAGAGCCACTGTCCCAGCCAAACCCAGGTGATTTCTGCCCACCTCAGAGGATCCTTCAGAAAAGTCCCAAGAAACCCAGTGAGAAACCTCCAGTCCCCTACAGCAATACACACCCTGTTTGTCCCAATGGCACACTCATCCCCTGCTCCTCAGCCACAACCCCACCTTCCCAGTGGAAGCTGAGGTGTCCAGGGCAGAAGTAGCCCTGGACATGGAGGTGACACAGAGTACACGAGGCATCACCTCATTCCTATTCTTCTAGTGCCAGGAACTACAAGCCACCCTTGCTGCCACCAGCTGCCACCACGCTGCCAGAGGAGAAGGCTCCATGATCCCAGCTCATCCAGAGATGCCTGTTTGCATTCCCTGGCCTGCCAGCCTGGCTGCTTGACCGTGGCAGGAACCAACCTGACTCCCAGAAGGGTCAGGGTCTCCCCACGGCAGCGTGGCAGGAGCAGAGTGTGTTGTGACCAGCTGGGTGCGTTAGCCAGCACGTTCTGGTTTCTGGCTCAAGGAGAGGGGAGTGGATTCTGCCCAAAAAACAGAGGGAAGAGGAGAAATAAAAAAGAGACGCAAAATTGAGCAGTAATGACAAAAGCAGCACCAACAGTGCTGCAGGCCAGGTCAGAGCTGAGCACTCAGGCCTCGGTGGCCCAGGGGACCAGAGCAGGCAGGGAACACACAGGTCAGGGGCTGCCCTGAGCACTCGGAGGGCTCATGGGTGCCCTTGGACCTGCGGAGCTTGGGAGGAGTTCTACTGCCCAGCAAGGTGGTGTGGAGGAAATGCTGAGGTGAGGCATCAGCTGGGGCTTTCCATGGCTGGGGGTCCTGGGGGACGCGTCCACAGGACGGAGGGGAGGTAAAGGAGTCCCCAGCTCCCCCTGGAGCATGTGGTCCCATTTGATTTCCTTGAGGAATTACCGATGAGGGTTCCTCATCGTATTTTTGCTGCAACAGATCATTCCCATTGGCATTTCTTTAAGTTAGTCCATGCCTGAGACCTGACTAGCTCCACTCCCTGATGGAAAATGTCCCTTATTCCCCAGACTTTCCCATTTCCCCGGAACATGAGAGCCACAGAATTTTTCACTACCACCTTTTAAAGTCCTTTGGGGCAAGTTTTCCCATCATGAAGATTTTAAAGGTTCTAATGAAATGGGGCAGGAGCAGTGGCATGTTGGAGGATGCAATGGTGGGATGCAGAGCTCTCCCAGGCTACACCATGCAACCCTGGGTGCAATTCCTGCAGGGATGGGGTGAGGCAGCTGCAGCATGAGGCTGTTAAAAAAACCTGTCTGTTTTTAATTGCATCAGAATGCAAATAAGACAGGTCCTTATGAACCTGGGGTCATGCGTCTGTCTCAGGCTGTGCCAGCCTGGCTTTCTGACCATCACCCAGCCTGAAATGCCTCTTGGAGCACCTCCTCTACCCACAGTCTAGCTGGAGGCAACAGCGGGAAAAAGTTCAATATAATGTGGAGAAGTGGAGTAATTCCCCTCTGCAGGAAGAGCTTCCTCCCTCACGGCCTTCCTCAGTGGACCCTGGCTCTCTGCCTTCCCACGGTTCTGGCAGCTCCGTGTTTCACCCTGCCACCCCTCACAGTGCTGCCTACTATTCCCAAATTTCACGCCTCACAAGCTCGGTGCCCTCCTTTCCAAGGACTCCAGCCCCAAACCACTCCCTAAGCTCCCACACCCCCAGAGGGGTGATGGGCTGTCTCCAGTCCCAGGCTGCTGTGGCCTTTTCTGCAAAAACCAGAGCTCAATCCTTGTGTAAGATGTTTTTTCCTCTCCTTAGGCACTGAAAAGGTTTGGGGCTGAGGCTGCAGAAGACTCTCCCGGCAGGTGACACCAGGGTGTGGCTGCCACCCCACATGTGCCATCTGGGGGTGGCCACACCCTGGCACCCGTGCCCACCTCCCGGAGGCCCTGGCCATGGCCTGAACTAAGAAGAGACTTTGCCATCGGATGGAACAAACCGGGAGAGCAAACGGGTCCTGCAGGGTTGAGGGCAGCATGGACCCCACGGAGACCAGCAACGGAGTCCACGGGGTTCCGAGCAGCACCCCACGGGCGCCGGACGGTGACATCCGCCAGCCCCACCGGCTCCCACGCAGGATGGCGGACCGTGGTCACCGCAGCACCGTCCCATTTGAGCCCACACCGCAGCCCTGCGGGGCTCGGCCCTGGGAAGCCCCCGGCCCCTGCTCACCCCCGGGGCCGCTCCACGCCGGAGCGCGGTGCCACCGCACGGGGAAGGGGGAGACGGCGGAGGCACCGCGCCCCACGTCCCGGGACCAGCCGGTCCTGCCCGTCCCCGTGCAGCCCCCGCGCCGCGG
>VZRN01001319.1:0-18853 GCA_013397935.1 Dasyornis broadbenti
AAAAACAGCATTTTTTTTTTTAAATTATGGGAAATGCAGCAATATGTTAAAAAAATTGTAAAACAATTTCTATCTAGACTTTCGTGTTAGATTACAACTTGCTGTCAAGTTTGTAGTTTTATAGAATCACAGAATGCTTTGGGTTGGTTGGCTGGTCATCTTTAAGGATGACCTTAAAGATCATCTCATTCCAACTCCCTGCCATGGACAGGGACATCTTCCACTAGACTAGGTTGCTCAGAGCCCCATCCAGCCTCACCTTGAACACTTCCAGGGATGGGGCAGCCACAGTTTCTCTGGGCAACCTGTTCCCGTGCCTGACCACCCTCATAGGGAAGAATTTCTTCCTCATATCTAATTTAAACCTGCCTTGTTTCAGTTTGAAGCCATTCCCCCGTGTCCTGTCACTGCATGTTTTGATATCCCCAGGATTAAATAAATGACTTGCTATGACATAGAAAGACCTGTTTGATTGAATTGCAGAATCATTAGTTGTGACCTTTGAAACTTGTGTAGATCTGGTGAAATAGAAAAAGCACAGAAAATTATAAATATATGGCTTATCTTTGAAAAAGAAAAAGAAAAGGAACTAGGAACACTTAGACTTAACTAAGCTAAAGGAAAAATCTCAATTTCTGTATGAAAATAACTGAGGCAATGAGTAAGGCAAATAAGACTTAATCCAAACTTTGAAGAGCAAATCCTGTAAAACGCTGTCTTCTGTATGACTACATGGGAGTGAAGGAAAAGTTGCAGAGGTGACACATCTCGAGCCTTAATGTGGTTAAAAGCAACTTAAGTAAGCAGAACATCTTTAAAAATACTGTATCAAAAGCAGCAGGAGAATCATATACAGAAGGCAAGAAATCATGGCTTACTGTGAAATAGAGAGAAATACGGACTTATTAGTCCTGGGTCAGGTACTACTCACTGTTGTTCACAAATGAGGAGGCTGACATTTATTACATACGTTGACGAGAGGAGAGAATATAAACACGTTTTATAAAAGGATGTCTGAAAAAATAAGGTGTTTTTCAAAGAAACAAATGCACAGTGTTCCTATTAGGAAAGACTGAACTCATAGGTCTGAGAAGTTACTATATAGAAAAGTCATTTGTTCAAAAGCACCAAAAGAGTTAAAGGTTACAGAGAACCATAACTGGGGGGCTAGTCATGAGTTCCATAAGCTGCTTTAAGAAGGGAAGACATCTGAAGAATAGATAAAAAGGGTGTAAATAATAAGATGGAAGTAATCCTTCTGCTTTGCTGAATCTTGGATAGAATACTTGGTCCAGTTATCATGTGGGCCTGTTTAGGCTAAGGAAGAGCAGGAGTGAAGAGGCTTCCTGAGCATAACTTTTAAGAACTTTGAACAAACTGAGGCTGTTCTTCAGAAAAAACAAGTGAGGGCTGTTTCTTTTACAGACCTTTAAACCACACTTCCAATATATAAACTCATTGCAAATAAAAAACAATATTCACTTTACGTCTGTAATGATGGGTTTAAACTGCAACCAGAATGACTGAGGAAAGATATCATCTTTCCAGTGGTAAACTTGGAGAAGAACAGCTAGTCTGTGCTAAGGATTGGTAGTGATTCACTGCTGACTCGAAAAATACCTACAATGAGATAAATTTGATCATGCCTTGGGGATAAGACCCATAGCTGAGTGCTTGATTTCTAATTCTGGCAATTTAAATAAATTTGTGTAAATCAAGAGTTTCTTCTGCACATTCTCCACCTTCCAATCTTGAATGGTAGCATAAGGAATGCAAAAGGGTTGAATGGTGAGTTTTTATGTTAAGAAGTCCACTAAGACAGCTTTGTTGCGTACTTCTGAGAAATAGAGGGTAAAAAATCCAAAACCAGACTTAAAGGAACAACCTGTAGCAATCCTGATACCTAATTATTTTTCTTTTAATGGAAATGATTGTGTACTTTCCTTTAATATGAATATATGCAGAGTAAATCTGTTAATATTTAAGGGACTTGAATAAGGAGTAACTTTCTCTATTTAATCTGGAAAGAAGTATATTAATTCCAACTGAAATGTTATCTGTATAGAAGAAAAATGTTTATCTTATGTAACAACCGCTTGGAGAATAAATCACAGAAAGAAAGAACCAGGACATAGTTGTAGATGCTCTTTCCTTAATATGAGTTTTTAATTAATTATTTCAGATATGAAGTACTAGGTTTGCATCTATTTAAATTTGAAGAAATGAAATTTGTGATCCGTGGTTTGTGCTTTTGATATCATTAAGGAAACTTTGTAACTGCTGGTCAAACAAATATAACTAATTGATTAAATGTGCTTTAAATTTATGAATCTGATTAGGCCACATATGATTTGCATAAAAATCACTTCTTACTGCTTGCACTTATTTAGGGAATCTCAAAGCAGTTCATAAACAAACATTGACATTTCAATATTGCAGCACTTTGATAGAACATTATCTGGTCAATAGCACAGATAAACAAATGGTCTTAAAAATGCAGGCTAATATACAAAATGTTGGCATTGCTGTGCAGTTTGAAGTGTTTTGCTTTTTACAACAATGGTGTGCAATGGCATGAAGAAAGGTGCATTTCTAGGAGTACAGCAGTGCAGTGATGGCCAGGGCAATTGATTTTAGATAGAAACATGAAAACTAGCGACCATTGTCCAGAATGAATGACAGGAAAGAGCATCCCTTGAAAGACAGTTACTAAAACAGGAGGCAAAAGCATCTAAAGAATAAGAACTAGGTTGTTGGGGAAAAAGGCAGAGTACAACCACTGACCTAGACAACTATTTCACTCAAATTTAATTCAGTTCTACCAGCTTCCCTCCTCAAGCCATTTTCCTTTGCCACCTCCTCTGCAGCTCTTGCATTAACTGCATTACTGCTGGCCCTGTGTCTTGGAGTGATTTATAATGATAGTCTATTCCATGATCCTCTGCTTTATGCCCCCAAAATGGTTGCTGTATCTTTAAGGCCCGGGTCCAGGTGTGGGTGCAGCCGAAAAAGGGGGAGCTTTAGGCTCTTCGGCAGGCTTTTTCAAGGCCTCACTACCCCTGCCTTCTGTGGCGCTATGCGGTTTGATTTTGCTTGGGCAGCTTGATTTTGTTGGCCTAGGCAAGAAGCTTTTCCCTTCCCTGGCTTGAAGAAGCTGCAGCAGCAATCTTTCAGCTGCCTTGAGGTGAACTGAACAGCTGCTGGTCCGAGGCCGGAGGAGCGGACCGGCGGGAGCGGGATCTCTCCATTCCAGCCTCCAAACCTCGGAGAGCTGAGCCGGGGAGAGAAAGTGCACCAGTGGGCTCTAGCCCAGCTGCTTCGTCTGTCGTGACTGCAGTGGAGTCTGGTGACTGGTCGATGCCAGAGGGCCACCAGGTTTTTGCCTCCTGCTGAAACTCTTTGTGGAAGCTCCACTTTCCTCAGCAAGAAAGCTGGCACCATCTTGCCACAAGTGTTGGGAACGGGTATTTCTTCAACATTTGCCCCATTCTCTGGGTATTTTTGACTCTGTTCCTCTGTGTGTGTGTCTGCGGGTTGAGTTCTGATAGTTTGGTGTTTAGTTGCTCTTTATTTTTCTGCCTTGATTTGTGGGCATTCTGTTGGGTTTTTGGTATTTTTCCCCACTTTCCTCTGTTAGTATTCATTTTCTGTTGTTGGAGGGGGATTGTTGAAACCCTTTTGATGTAGCTGAGATGGTGACTGCTACAACATTTGATCCAAAAATAATCTACAGAAAATAAGGCAAAACTTCACAACTTATATAATTTTAAGTTGTAAAGGAGGTATGTTTATTGCTGCACTGGGCGTGTGGGAGGTAGCCCTCCAAAGACACACACGCACCCTAGCACAGTATTGCTTGGTATATATCTGGTTACATGTTACATATTCATTGAGTTTCACAATATGCCTATACATATGCACGACCTATCCCCGCTTCGTATTATAATGANAAGCAGTTAGTAATATATACTGTTTAGCAAGCAATCTAACAAGTTATCCCTCAACTCCTAACTCCCCTGCATCACCTTCCAGGATCATCTTAGCAGCAAAGGCTGCTTCGCAGGGTCGTCACATATAACACACTACGAGCACACACCGGATTGTTGTAAAATGTGGGAGATAATGGGACATCACTCCATAATCAATGTGATTAAGTGAAGCCATTTATTGTGCTGCATCAAGCATTCTTATACTATTTCCAAGCAAAGCATGCATCTTTACCTCCATTTCTATTGGATAACTAGCAGTGTCCACGCGCCCCAAAACTTCTCTAATTGGAATACATGGTTTATATCACACGAACTGTGGCAGTCTGCCTGCACAACAAATTCTGTCACGTTTCTCACATCTTACAGCCAGCAGTACCTTCTTTCCCATCCTGGGATTCCTTATCTTGCTGGTATGTTTCTTCTTTAGCGGCCTTGGCTGCTTTCCCTCTGTCCTTGAAGCTAAACTAATCCGCCTGTGCAGGCTGGATTGCTCATATGCCCTCTCTCCTTAAGAAATTCCTGTACACCGGATAGCTGATAACATGGTTGACAGCAGCGAGGTGAGAAGGGTCCACAGGAGAAGTTTATTCCAACCATGCTTGTGAGGGGATGAGTAGAAGAGAGAGAGCACAAGGAAGGGGTTTGGGATTTTATACGAAGTTGGTGGGGGCAGAGACAACATCAGGGATCCAATGATAGGTGAGGTTAGGGTACGAGGGCCAATAGGAAAGACCCGAGGGAGTGGCAAAAGGGACACCAGCCAATGGGAGAGCAGGGAAGGGGCAACACTTCAGGGGACCTCAGGTAGCCTCCACACCCTTTAGAGGAGACCACTCATTGCAGCGTGTCCTCTCTTAAATTTTCTCAAAATTGAGACATCCTTGGGAGAAATGAAGTATTTTGCTCCATCCAAAAAGGTTATTAAGTAAAAGAATGAAAGTTGTTGGTTTCTTTTAAGAATTAAGACTTTTAAATGTCTTTAATTGCTGTTATCTATGGTTTGGATTTGTTCTGTCGGATCTGTTGGGTATTGTTGAGTGCTGGGAGAGGGGCAGGGTTAAAGACTGGACCAAAAAGAAGGAAGAGGATGAAAGGGGAGTAGATAGGAAAGCAGGCGATCGGGACAGAATGTAAGCTCCTGAGTACCCACCAAATGGGAAAAAGGACAAGGACTATTTCTGGCCACGAAAGGGTATAAAAAGTAGCCATTTTTTTTGAGGGTGTGTGTGTTTGGCCCTCAGGGAACAGAGACACACACTGGGCTCATCTGAATCATTACAATAAATAGTTTTTTTGCTTTGAGGACTTTCTCGCCACTTAATTGTATCTAAAAGTTAGTTCATTTCTAACACCCTGAATATAAGTGCCTGTTCTTTGCAGACAGGAGCAAGCATATATTTCATGTTTTTCAAGCCAGCCTAGCTGGTAATGGCTTCTTGTGATGTGCTGATCCCTGTAAGAATCAATAGATATGGATTTTGCTAGTCTTATATAGGAAATGAGGCAACAGCAGGAATGTAAAATACTTGTGTTAACCATACCTACTCCCTCATTACCAGTAATGAGATGGAGATTACTCATCTTCATGCTGTTTTATATTATATACCATTTTTTATTATATCTATCATTTCATGGAGTGAAAAAAATGTCTTCCTCTTTATATTACTCCGATTATGCATCTGCATTGCGGAACCCAAAGAGAGTCTGAATTACCAAATATTAACTCTCAATTCTAAGGGATGCCAGTAAACAGCAAAAGAGCTAGAACTGGTGGCTCCTATGTAGACCATGATAGCTTGAAAAAAATCAGGCTTATCCAAGTGGAAACTGCACTTGACAAATGTCTACAGGTAGTAAGTTTGAAACACCAACAGGAAAAAGGAGTGTAAACTGTATTCATAAACTACTCAGCTCAGATTAGAGGAGACACGTGAATAATTACTCACACTTCTTATTCATCTTTATGTAAATAGAGAGAAATCTGTATTGGGAGAAGATAATGAAGAAATTGTGTTTTAATCCTTAATTAGAATTTAAATATCTATCACTCCTGAAAAGAAGAGTAACTTCGTGTTTTTTCCCCAAGAATGGGGAGGAAGATCATCTGAATCTGGAAAGGCTGACTCTTACCCCTACTTATTTTTAAAGCAAAAGTAGAAGTGGAAAGTTTAAATATGATAAGTTAGAACTAACAGCAGGAAATAAGTAAAACAAAAGTTTTGAATAATAGAATCTAAAGACCACAGTAATGTTGAATAAAGGAATTAATATGAACTAGTCATCTTGCTTTTGACTTAAAAAAATGGTTAATTTTGTGTTGAAATCTATCAGAGTTTATAAAAATTGTGCTCTTATCTTCTGCATGTAAGTAATGTACCTTACAAGTGCATTTCCTAGTAGGCAATGAAGCTTGGCTTGTGTCTTGGTTTGAAAGACAGGTGTCTGCTAAGGAAGTTGGGAACCTCCCTTAGAATAGAGAATAAGACCCACTCCCCTTCCCTCCGAGTTATTATAACTTTGAAATCAAGAGGCTTTCAGGCAAATATATGGGAAAAGGAATAACAGTTCTTTATTAGTATTTATAACGAGGCAAACAAGCAACAACAACAGTAGCAGCAACAAATAAAACCAGAAAACCCAGTGGCAGCTTTCTCTGGGCTGCCAGGCACCCTCCCCTTTAGTGCAGTTACGGTCACAGCTGGCAGGGGGCACTGTTGGCTCCCAGCTGGGCAGGGAAAGTGTGGTGTTTCCTCCGTGCCTGCAGGGGACGCTGTGGCGTGAGGTAGGATGAGCCTCTCTTATGCAGTAATGGCGGTTGGGCTGGATGGCCGGACAGGGATGCAGCAGGAACCTTAGAGCAGCAAGCTGGAATATCAGGGCTGGCTTACCTAGGGTAGCAAGCAAGAGGTGGCAGAAACTCTGCAGCTGTGGCAGGAGCCGCAGTGTATCCCAGCAGGTGGGGAAAGCAGGATTACAGTGTAACAGAAACAAGCCCGAGGCAGTGGCAGAAAAGCAGCAGGGTTAGGAAGTGGCAGCCGGACTCCTTGGTAGCAGCTACACACGCAGCCACGGAGACACGCACTCCGGGAGGGGGAAGAGGGTCAGGGTCCTGGGTTTTCCCCTGAGGCACCTGAGTGGATGGTGAAAGTCCTTTCCAGTTGAATTGGGAGTTAATAAAGTCCCAGTTCAAAGGCTGATCCTAGAAGCAAAGGCTCACCCAGTAAGGAAGTGGTAGTACAAATCTGGGCTCTGGTGGTGACGGCAAACTCTCTCGCAGCAAAACAGCAGCTCCACTGTACACCCTGATGCCCTGAGCGCAATAGAGCCAGAAGATGCACTCCCCCCTACCCCTGCCTGAAGTCTCATGGGATCTCTGCCCCTCTGAGAGAAAGCCCTCAGATTAGAGAAGTGCAGCCAGGTGCTATCCCCCCCACCACCATGGGTACATCTTTTGTCTCCCTTAAGTTCCTATCATTAATGTCTCTTAGCAACGGATGGGACAAAATTCCCTAAGAGAAAGACAACAAAAGAAAAAATCCTAACCTCCAACAACTTGCAAAAATATTTTCATGGCATATTCTAGGGCTTATTTTATAGTCCATGTAAACTGTTTGCCAAGGCAATATAAACTCTGTGTTATTCAATCAATAAAACTAACAAGCATTTACATGATAGCACAAATTGGAAGATGGTTAATTTTAATATTGTTTACAGTTATGGCTGAGAAGTTATAATAGATTGGAGGAATGAGCAATACATAAATATCTTCCATACTCAGCCTTCCACAAAATGAATGGACAGTGAATGTTATCATATTTGGGCTCAATGGAAAATAAGTTTGGTCTGGAAGATTATCAATGACTGCTTTCTCTCCTGCTGCCTCTCATCCTATCCACATGGCTTCTCTTCCAAAATAAAGTGAAGATTCTAATTTCTGAATAATGATGTTTAAAATGCAACCATGTTTTCCAAATATAATAACAGCATGTAACTGACACTTCATCTTCACCTTTAATGCAAAGTATCTTTTAGATCAAGAAAAAGCTATCACAGCTATCTTTTTGTGAAGTAAGAAGTATTCAAAATGCTCATCAGGAGGGCTGAAATGAAACATTATAGAGGAAAGGTAAAAGCATCAAGTGTCAAGGGTCTCAAAGTTTCACAGTTAGTCTGGGTTTCTTTAAAATATCAGGTGACTTCCCATTAAGTATAGTTTTCCCATTAAGGATAATTTCCCCCATACTTTCCTTATAACAGGTAATAACTAGCTTTTCCTGATCTTTTTGAATGACACTGCAAATACAAGTACTGAAAACTAAGGGGGCACCAGCAAATATCCTTACTTCTTTTGCTTGCTTTCTGATAGAACAAAAGTTCAGGTCAAACACCAATAGTGTAATTTTATTTATTTTATTTAAAGAAAGTATAAGAAAAAAAGGATAAAATATTGTAAGATTGAGCCCCAATGATAATTGAATTTGAAAAAAAAAGTTATCATTTGATATATTAGTACTATCTTTGATAGATTACCATTCCTGTTGCCAAGCAAGAATGATGATTGTAAAGCATTCAACCTTGATATAGATGAAGTGGGTCCTCACCTAAACATGCTGCTATGGGCAAGCGAGGAAAGGTGGAAGCTGACTCGAGCTCAAAAGTTTGGGTGTAGACAGAGGAGAGAGAGGAAGAAGTTTGAAAATAAAACAGAAAATACTTGTGTTAATATTTATATAGACAGGCATAATGAACATGTTCCTCTTGAGGAGTTAAAAGCAGTTTGACCAAGCTTTTGGATTACAGAGACTTCATTGATGATTGAAGGATAAGTTAATGCTCTTGACCAATGAAAAAGATTCTGATTCTGCTACCACGAGACTACAGCAAGTGTCTCTTCAGAAATGTGTAATCAGCCTGTCATGCATGCAGGTGATTGGGCAAGCAAAGAAATTTTAAAATCCTAAGCACGTGGCCTTTTCAATGGATAATTGTCACTGGTTTTCATGGCTGGTAAAAATTAGATAGAGATTGAGGCCTGCTCCCTTTAGAGGTGTGGGTCCAGCTGAAAGGGACGAGGGATGTAAGCTAATAAATGGGCAGGTTTTTGTTAACCTTGATCTCTAAATATTTTGGTGCTTCTAAAGATGATACATGGTACCTCTCCTGGAAAAATCCCCTTCAGAATCTGAGCGGACTAATTAGCCTTAATGGCCCTGGCCAGCCTCACCTGGAAGCCCCACCCATACGTATGGATATTTAGGATGAGCCCTGGCATTTTTGTTCTTTTCTTGGCCTATCTGTGAGAGGAGTTTGCTTTCAGCTTAGCTACAGCTGCACCCTTGACAGGCTGTGGGCCCTGTGAACTGGACTTCAGCATGTGAATTTGTTGCATCTGTCTGTATCCTTTTGTACTTAATCCATTAATCAGACACTACTAAAATAGTTTCCATGTGAGACATGAATATATCTGTAAATAGCAAAGCATGTAAAACATGTTATTATTTCTTGTGAAAGATCTGCTATATCATTCTACGTATGTAATGAAGGAATGGAAGTAAAGATTCTGTGTAGCCCAGAGCTATAAAGCAGAGCTATAGAAATCTGCAACTCTTAAAACAGACTGTTATGCTGACAACCTAAAAGAAAAAATATGTTATGTTAGTCTGTGGTTCAGAGAGTAGAGAAGGTTTTTGTAAGTACTCATTTTGCTCCTGTTGCTCTGCTCCAGTTCTAAAAGTCTTTTCTTAATAAAACAGAGTAGCCCTTTTAGGATAGCACTTCTGCTGTAATCAAATGCCATGAAAACTCCACATAGAATAGGTTTTATTGCTAGGAGAAAAGATGCTGCATACCAGAAATGTGAACTTTAATTATTTAGTCAATTTAAAACAGAAGTTTTATTTGCCCCAGTGCCCACTTAGATCTTAAATGGTACAAGTGTCCTGACTGCTATGATGGTAAAACACAAGCTGCATTCGTTTTATACTATATTTGTGGACTTAGGTGATGTTACTTAGTGAATTATTTCACACAAGCAAATGTATATTTCGGAATATGAATCTACAGGAACAGTGCAATATTCAGTACAGGGTAAAGAAAAATTTAAGAACTCCACCCCCAGTCTTTTAATCAAACCTAATTATTCTTATACATAAATGGAAATTTAATTTCTGCTGTTGGACTTAGTGTAGTTAACTGTGTTGCTGTTAATTATAGAACTGTTGTTAATGCCTGGGAATGATATTTTAATAAGGTTTAATCTTCTTTTTCCACATTCTAGTGTATTTTATAATTATGTTTTTGTCCCCTACTTTGATATTGCAGTCTTTACTTAGAAACTAAGTGAGCCCTATTTCCAGTAAATTAAGCATTTGTATGGTGGGTCCGGACAAAGAAGAGTTATACTGCAAATTGGTACTGCAGGGAACTTGAGCTAGTTAATACAACCCAAAAAAAAAAAAAAAGCCCCCAACTTATCTGTGGTCAAATCTAGAGCCTTTCTGAAATACTGGGGGGTTTTTGTAAGGCCCTGGTTTTACTCAAAATCATCCTTGTAGGTTTTAAAATATTTTCTTGGGCTCCTAATGTCTCTTGTTTTATGCTAAAAGAAATTTAAAGTCTGGAGGGAGGATTACTCATGACTCAGTTGCTCTTACTCAGGGCTAATGCTCTTTAGATAACTGCTGAAAGAAACTGGGATAGGACAAATAGTTTACTTCTTCACCTAAGCCTCTATTATCACCTTTTAAAGCTGCTATGCTGCAATAAATTTACTAGACCTAAATGTTTTAAAACTTAGTTGAAGCTACAGTCCAACTAGTTTCTTCAATATGAACAGAAACTATCAAAATATCAATGAAAAATGAATGTACAACAACTGTTCAAGCCCTGCAGTTTAGCTATGGTTGCATGTTGAGGTGGCAGCAGCTCTTGGGTTAGTTCAACCAAGGAAACAGATCTTGAGTCAGAGAAGATAAATTGCTTCCCAAGCTTTCTCTATATTTAAAAATTGTGTATCTGGTTTATTACGAGTAACCTATGTCTAAAGCTTGCATAGATTTGCAGGCTGCTGCAGTGAGATAGCAAATCTGATTCCATGGCAAAGCTAGTGATGTCTTTCCAGAAGCTGTTTTCTGCATTAAGGATATGGGTAGTAAGGGGATAGTTTATGCTTTTTTAGGTCTATGATAAAACAAACATCAGAATGGCCTTTACATGGATTATGCCTAGATTTATGGATTTTCTGCTATAAATATTTCATGTTTTTATTTTAAGCACTGTCATTTATTCATCTTTCCCTTTAAATACCCAGTGAAAAGGAAGATCTAGTCACACGGAAATGTGTTGCTACCATGTGCTAATCCTGCACCAGAAAAGGGAGGAAAAATAATTGTCTGCTTTTGTCTCAGACCCTTTGGTTGTCATTAAGTAACAAAAGAATCTCAGGACAAGGTAACTGGGGTAGGGTTTAAGTCACTCAAGTGAAACACGTTATTACTTATTTGTTTTTATAATGACATCTAAGATTTGAGATGCCGTGAACCAGCCTCTTCAAGTTTGCTTTCAAAGGCTTGTGTTTTATTTTGCATTTTTAGAAGCTGGCACAAGGAACTGGGCTGAAAACCACCAGTTCTAACAGCAGCAGAAAGGAGGAACAAGAGTGTACTGCCAGAAAAATGTAGGGAACTGAACTCGATTCCATCCTGTTTGCTGCCTGCATGTTATGGCTGCCTGGAGAATCAGAGGGACTCACAGAAGCCATTGACCATCCTCTCCTGTTGCCCGTGGGCACTTGCCTGTCCAGGTACTCCTGGTGGCAGCTGCTGCAAGGGTACGGATGATGGGGACTGATTAGGCTGGGATTTGCACATTCACTGCCATGATCCATGTGCAGGCACCATATATTAGTAATTTTAATGTTGACATCATATTATGCTATTTACAGATACATGGCAGTCTTTGTCTGTTAAAGGTTGGGGAATTTCCCCCCATTTTGTTGCTAAGAAACAATAGCGACTGAGTTCTTAAGAGTGACAAAAGAAGTTGCCAAACTCACTGGAGGAGGGCACCTGGCTGCACTCCTATCTGAAAGTCTCTCTGGGAGGAAGAAAACTATCACAAGGAACTGGACTAAGAAAAAGGGAGTTAGAAGCAGCCCCTGGCTCTCTTGCGCTCTGGGCATCGGAGGAAACCAGTGAGCTCCTGTTTACTGGGAGAGAGTTCTCTGTGACTGCCGAAGTCCAGCTCTGCAGGTTTTGCCTTACTGAGTGAGCTTTTGTTTATAAAAGCAGCCATTTGAACTAAGACCTTATCAACACAAAATTTGACTGGGGAGGACTTTTGCCATCCACTTCGGTGCCTCAGAAGAAACCCGAGACCCTTCCCCTTGCAGAGGAGTCCGGCTGCCGCTCCCTAGCCCTGCCGTTTCTTGCGCCACTGCCTCGAGTTGTTTTTCTGCTACCCTATGACTCCACACCTCCGCCTGCCAGGACATACTACAACTCCTGCCACAGCTGTGGAGTTTCTGCCACCTCTTGCTTGCTACCCCTGAGTAAGCTGATCCCGCTGTCCAGCCCATCCACAATTACCCATGTGAGGGAGGGAGATGACGTCGCGCCACAGCGCCCCCTGCAGGCGCAGGGGAGTCATGGCACATGCCCTGCCTGGCTGGGAGCCCAACAGCGCCCCCTGCCGGCTGTGACCGTAACCACACCAAAAAAGAAAACGTGTAACTGCTCAAAAAAAGCTGCCACTGGGTGTCTGATCTTATTTGTTGTTTACTACTGTTACTGTTACTTGTTTGACTCATTATAAATATTAAGAAAAACCCTGTTATTCCTTTTCCCATATCTTTGCCTGAAAGCCCTTAATTTCAAAATTATAATAATTCAGAAAAAATTAGAATCATATTCTCTATTCTAAAAAAAATTCCCACCTTCCTTAACAAACACCTGTCTTTCAAACCAAGACATTGTCATAATCCCTTTTTAAGCTGCATTAAAGGATGATTTTGCCATATCTTCTCTTATGTTGAATTAATAGGAAATAAAAGAAAGTAAGGCAAAAGGTCTGAGGAATTTGGAATTCCCAACTGATATGCTAAGGCCCAAACAGCAGGCCTAAGCCTGAGCTGACCTACAAAATGAATCTTGAGCATGATGCTAGTAATATTATCAAGGTTCTTTAGTTAAAAATAGATGATCAAAACACTTATATTAGTTGTTCTTAATGCCAAACAGGCTGCTGTAGAGATAGTTGTAGAACCTTGTGTAAGATATATTAAGAGAGTCTCCCAACCAATACCACTAAAGGCTTGTTAGTAGGAGAAATCCTCCCAGTTGATATCCCTAGAGGTTTTTAGTAGAATATTTTAGGCAAAAATCCTCCCAGCCGTGGCCTAGGCTCTGGCCAAGCCCTGGCAACAGCTGATTGGGAAGTGTGTCACCAGAACGAGATGTTTTCTGACAAGTAATTCAGACTTGCTGATTTGGGCCTATAAAAGCTGGACCCCTTTCTGCGGCAAACCAGAGACCTCACCTACCAGTGGTCACACTGTGTAGCATTTTCCCAATTGCTGGGAAGGGTTCTCCAGGTCCTCAGTGCGAAATGGGACTCCCCAGTGATGGTGGACTCTGGATAATGGTAAAATTTAGGTAATTGGTGGTGTATCTTAATCACTATTCTCTCTCGTATAGTAATTATTAGATGCATTACCTTGCTTGTTTTTGCTTGTTGCTAAAGCCAAGCGAGTGATAAGCTTATTGTTTTATCACATGTATCCTTTTACTTCTGTTTTGCCTCAATATTAATAGTAAATCAAGAACATTCTTCCTATTGGTGTCCGTGTCCGTTCCCTTGCGCCTGTCAATCGGCGAAACACCAACTCAATGAAGGAAATTATGGTTGCAAATGGAGAAAGTAACTTTTTTTTTGTGAACAGAAAAAGTAGCAGATGGTGGCTGCTCTGTGACCAACCCATGGTCTCAGGAAACTTGCTAGCAGGCAGATGTTGTGTTTGCAAAATGAGCATGGCCACAAGTAGCAGGTATATTAGAAGCAGAATACTGAGGGAGTACTTATCGAGGTAGGTGGTAAATTCAGATCATTGTTTTATTCATTGTTAATGTAGATTTTGCTGTGCTAAACAGAAGTATGTTGAGAAAATAGAAAACAGACTTGATACTGCCACTGATGCCACAGGGTTTGCTTTGTTCAGCGAATAAGGACTCCGTTATTCATTACTATTGGATCAGTGTAATGCAAAGAAGAAGGTAAAACCTGAAGTACAACACAGATAGTTAACCAGTAAAAATCAGTCTTCAGAAACTGCAGCTGGAAAAATGGAGTTGCCAATGCATCTCTGCATGAGATAGTAATACTTTGAAAATAAGAGTCATAGCAGGTATTTAGTATCTTGTAAATCTCAGCATTGCCATTTTAATAGTAAATATCTCTAGTGGTTTAATTTATTGGTTCCAGTTTCCTTTCTCCATATCCGCATTTCCTGGGTACAGGTTTATCTTCCATAACAAGAAATATATCGTAAACACATTCAGTCATAGGAAGAAAACTGGAAAGTAATTTGTATATTCAAGATGACACAGCAACCTAGGCCCTGCATTTTAGGAATAGTTATAAGTCTTACATATTAGGCTTTATAAGGAGTTTCATACTATGAAAGGTATTTCTCCTAGATAGCTTCATGTATGCAAGTTGTACATTAACTTGTGAACCCTCTTTCTTTTACATGGGATTTTACTTTTCTCAAATTCACCTTAGTGACATGACTAATGTGCTTGGGGTACTGAAACAGGTGTGCTATTTAAGGGGGAAATATTTCCTTTACTTTCTGCTAAGGCTTTGGTATGTCAGGCTTTCTTTGTTGCTGTGCATTTGTAGTCCCCTCTGTCACACTGGAGAGAGCAGAGGTAATTACGATCATAGTGGCAGCTGGTATTGATCACAGTTAACATGAGATGACTCTTTCTTGTCCTGCCTTTTCTATAATTCCAATTCAGTGGATCATTTTCCTGCATAAGCTCACATGCATAGTGCACTTAAAGGTGTTGCAAGAGACTTGTAGGCTCTATTGCTTGAGGTAGAGGCAGGGCATCAAGGAATACATCTATAGCAATCCAGAAAATGTAGGAACATACATGTTGGAATGGTACAGAAACTCAACAGGAGAGTGCCTTTTGGAGGAGAGAGCCTTTATGAGTTCCTTGGCATTTATGAGGAGAAACCTCCGTTATGAGGTTTATGGGGTTCTTGAGACTGCCTGTATGATGTTTATGGGGTTCATGAGAAAAGGACCTTTAAGAGATTTATAAGGTTTAAGAGGAGACTGTCTTTATGAGCTTTATGGCCTTTATGAATTTTGTAAGGGGTTTATAAGGAAAGTGCCTTTAGGAGGGGAACACCTTTATGAGGTTTTTGGTATGAATGAGGAGAGTGCTTTTAAGAGGTTTAAGGCTTTCATGATTAGAAGACCTTCATGAGGAGAGCACCATTATGGTATTTACAGGGTTTATGAGCAGATTTCCTTTATGAAGCTTATGGGGTTTATGAAAACGGTATCCAGGAAGGTTTATGGGGATTATGAGGAAAGCCCATTTCCAAGGCTTTTCTCTTGATGAGGGGAGTACTTTTATGAAGTTTATGTGGTTTTTGAAGACAGCACCTCTATGACGAGAGTGTGCCTTTATGAATTTTATAGGGTTTATGAGGAGAGCATCTTCAGGAGGAGACACCTTCATGAGGAAACAACTTTATGAAGTTTCTGGGTTTTATGAGGAGAACGTGTTTATGTGGTTTATGATGACAGTGTCTTTATCAGGAGATTGCCTTTATGAGTTTTATAGCCTTTTTGATGTGTATGGAGTTTATGAGTTGAGTGCCTCTGTGAGGTTTATGGAGTTTATGAACTGAGCATCTTTATGACATATAGGGGGTTTTAAAGAGAGTGGCTTTATGAGGTTTCTGATGTTTATGAAGAGATCACCTCTATGAAGATTATGGGGCTTATGAGGAGAGCACCTGTATTAGGACAGCACCTTTATGAGGTTTATAGAGTTTATGAGGTGGGTGCCTTCAGAAGAGTGCCTTTGTGAGGATTATGAGTTTTCTCAGAACAGCACCCTTATGAGGTTTATGGGGTTTATGAGGAGAGTGAATTTATGGGGTTTATGTGGTTTCTGAGGAGAGGGCCTCTATGAGGAGAGTGTTTTATGAGGTTTAGGGGGCTTATGTGAAAAGGCACTCTCCTCATAAGCCTCATAAATATCATAAAAACACTTACCTCATGGAGACTATCTCCTCATGAAGGCCATAAACATCTTAAAGATGCTCTCCCCTTAATGTCATAAAGCTTTTCTCCTCATCAACTCCATAAAAGTCAAAAAGGTCTTAAATGCCATGAAGCTCATAAAGACACTCTCCTTTGAAACCCCATAAACCTCATATTGGTGCTCTCCTCCTGAATACTGGAAAATTCATAGAGACCCTCTCCTCGTAAAACCTATGAATATCATAAAGGCCATAAAAGTCATAAATACAATCACCTAAAAAAGGCTCTGTCCTCATAACCCCCTATAGTCCTTATAATGATGCTCTCCTCATAAACCCTACAAACCTCATAAAGGCACCCTCATCAAAAAAAGCAGTCTCCACATAAACCCCATAAACCTCATGATGGAACTCTCCTAATACACCCCATAAACCTCATAAAAGCACTCCTCATCAAGACCACAAACCTCAGGAAGTTGCTTTCCTTATAATCCCCATAATCCTCATAAAGGCACCCTTATGAGGATTATGGGGTGTATTAGGAGAGTGTCTTTATGAAGTCTTTGGGGTTTATGAGGAGAGTGCCTTTATGAGATGATCACCTTCATGCGCCCTTATGTTTATGGGGTTTATGAGGAGATGTCTTTTATGAAGTTGATGGGGATTATGAGGAAAACACTTCTAAGGTTTATGGCCTTGATGAGGAGAGTGCATTTATGAAATTTATGTGGTTTAGGCAGGGAGCACCTTTATGAAGTTCATGGGGCTATTGAGGAGAGAGCCTTTATGAGCTTTATGAGGACTGCACCTTTAGGAAGTTAATTGGGTTTTTATGGACAGCTCTTTTATTAAGAGAGTGCATTTTAAGGTTTATGGGGTTTATTAGGTGAGCGCCTGTATGAGGATTTTGGGGCTTACAAAGGTGAGTGCCCTTATAAGGTTTTAGGTTTTTATTAAGAAACTGCCTTTATGAGGTTTCTGGTTTTTATGAGGAGATATTGTTTATGGCATTTATGAGTAGACCACCAGTAAGAGGTTTATAAGGTTTATCAGGAGAACTCCTATATGGGCTTTATGGGGTTTACGATCTCTAATGAATTTCATGGGAATGATGAGAATTTCATGGGAATGATGAGAATTTCATGCCTTTGTGACATGAAATAGGTTTGTGAGGAGAGTACCTTTATGCGGAGTGCACCCATATGAGGTTTTTGGGGTTTATGAGGTGAACAGCTTTAAGAGGGTTATGGCCTTCATGAACAGATGGCCTTCATGGAAAAAAGCACCTTTATGATTTTTACAGGGGTAAACTTATGAGGAAAGTGCCTGTTACACCCCAGATACTTAAATCCAGGGGTTAAACTCAAGGTTCCTTTACTTTAGCTGATGCAAAGGAGAAATTCCCACTGAATAGTTTCAAGAGGTGAAAATTACACAAAAGTTTACTGGCAAAAATATAGAAAATTAGTAACTTTGGCTAAGGAGGAAATACAGCACCAAATTCAATATAAAACACTTACTATAGCATTATTTGGCATTTACTTAGTATTAACTTAGCAGAAACTTAGTATTTTCTTAGCATAAACATAGCCCATTCAACCTAGAAACCTTTAAATCCGTAAGATGTTAAGTTGCCAAAAAAATCCCATGTAAAGAGGATTAGGAGAAAGACAGAATAGATACAGAAAAACAGACACATAGCTTCCAACTCCTAGGATTCCAGTGTGAACTCCAAAGAAGCTGGCAGGGTCCAAACACGTGGTTCCCTCATGGGGGCTTTTAAGCCCTTGGCCCTTCATGGCCCCCCCCTTCCCAGGTGGGACTTCTTGTTACTCGGCCAATCAGGGGCTGGGTCAGCACTGCCCCCGGTGTGTGACTGATTGATTGATTGATAGCTCAGCCAGGACTGGAATAGTGGCTCTGGGCTAGGGTGTGGAGCATTTCACCATCTCACTTTCACAGGACCTGATCTGCCCCTCTCACTGAACACAGAGAGGCATTCAAAAACATCCCAAAATGTTTTGAGACACCAAAGTTATCCAGTCTCTGGCAACCACCCTGTGTCTTGAAACACGGGGGACCACTGTCTTGGGACCTTTCTTCTTGTGGTCTAATCAGGATACCTTTCCTCTGCTAGTGCAATCTAGCAGACAGAGCAGAAAGGAGAGAAGAGGAAAGCGTACTAGAACTCATATAATGGGCAACTGCTATTCATAAATCTAGTTAATATCCTTATATGTAATTCACACCCTCACCACTCCATGAGTCCAAAAATTGCGGGATAATGATCTTCCAGGAGGGAGAGTTCATGCAGCAGTCTTTCAGCGCCCAAAGCGTCCAGCAGATCAGTCCATAATTTCTGGTGTATTCCTGGAGGCAACCCTTTCCTTCTGTCTGCAGCAGGACTTACCCTCTGCCACAGAAGAGCTTATCTGTTCTGCCTATCAGCTGATGCATCGCTCAGGGCATCTTCCCCCTCACATGAATTGGTGAGATAACCCAGGCCAGACAGCTGTCCAGTAGCGGGTTATTTCTGGTGCCATGGAGGTGACATTCCCATGATGCCTAAAACATCAGATAAC
>VZRN01001321.1:0-50170 GCA_013397935.1 Dasyornis broadbenti
GGGCCAGTGGACACGGCGACAGGTTACTTTTATAAAGACCTGTCATGGAATCAAGACTGTCTTTCCCATTTGTCACACTGGCAGACTGAGCAGGTTTCGTTGTTTTTGACTACACATCCAAGTGTGTAATCAGTAGAGAGAGTGGAAGATACACAGGTATGTGTAACACAGACATTTAAAGCACTGTCCCAAAGCGGAGCTTATCTGTCTTGACTGAGTAGTGAGACAGTGTTAGCAGCAACCCTGGGCTGGCTTTTGGGGCTGGAGATAGTCTGACTACTCATGACCTGCATCCGAAACGCCACTCAGGTCTTCTCTGTGGCACTGGAGAAGACCCAGTGAACAGAGTTAGCATTCGGTTTATGCCTGGCTACATGGGTCTCATGCCTAGGAGCAGCCTGAGCTCCACCAGCACTGCTGACTGGCTCCATCTGAAAGCAGTAGGATTCTGGCCTGCTAGTTCAGGTGCCTGCAATGTAAACTTCTGCTGCTGAATTTTGGCGTGGTGATAATAACAACTCTGATTTCAAGCAGGTGAAGTTAGGTGGTGTGAATCTGAGTTTAGCAGAGATAAGTTGATGTATTTGTCTTTGGTAGGTGCACAGCTCCCTGTAGTACATGAGACCACTCTGAGCCCTGTTGATCAACTCCTCACTGCATCCGCCTGGGCTAGAGCAGAGAGTTTAGAACTTTAGTGCTTGCATACGATCAGGGTTCAGCTCTGGAATCAAAAGCAATCAGAATTTTGATCATTTTCCTGGATGACAGAATACACCCTTCACATGTGTGTAGTTGAAACCGAACTAGGGAGAATGGTTGACATGGTGGAAGGTAGACTCATGTGGGTCTACATGCTGAAGAAATGGGCTGGCAGGAACCTCAAGAAGCTCGATGAAGACAAAGGCAAAATCCTGCACAGACTGGCTAAGAATAAAGGACCTCAGGGTCCCAGTGGACGACAGTGGGTAGATGAATAAATAATGTATCCTTGTGTCGCAGAGAGCCAACCGCAATCTGGGCTATGTTAGTAAGAGGAAAGAGTTCCAGGGAAGCACTTATCACCTTTCCATGACACTCCTGGGAGCTCAGTCCATCAGAGTCCTGTTTCCTAAGGACATATACCATGGGCACCCTCATTTCAATACTCACTTGAATAGTGCAGATAGAATAGATGGAGAGAAAATCACAGCATCCCATGGTATGAGCCTGTTTCCTAGAGGCTTAGGGCTCAGACCCTCATTTGATTATAGTACATCAGCTCATGACTTAACATGGCAGTTATTTGTCCAATTTGAACATTTGAGCAGCTTTATTAAATTTACTGCTCAAGACTAAGGATGTTTTTAGGCACTCTATTAAGCTAGAGCTTTAAATGCTTGTGCTTACACAGCAGTTATCACGGGATCCAGGAGTGTCTCAGGCAATGTGTGCTATTGGAACCCCATTACCACAGCTATCTATTAAGCCCTGGAGTGTCCAGGTGGCTGGTTATCACTGTGTGGGTTTGCTCAGAAGCTATTAAAATTGTTAAAAGGTAGTTTTCTTCCTGCCACTGGCTCAATTATATCTCTGTTTTATAGCCTTCATTAAAAGAGAATGATGAAGATGCATAAAGAGAGTAGACAAGTTTAGTGGTGGTACAAACAGATACCTGAATATATATCCCTTGAAAAGTTTGATCTATACTTGATTTGATTTATTTTCCACTAAAACTATCTCCAAATAATAGCTATTAATTAGCACTGTGATGTAGTATACTAGCAAGGTCATGTGTGGTTATCTCAGATGTTTCTCGAAAATTAAGTTTGTGGCTACAACACAAAAGAAATTCCATTTCCCCTTGAAACTTCAGCTGCAACTAGTAATGGCTGGTGCATATAAAATGTTATTGCCTTTGCAGGTTGTTGGGCTGAGTTTTCAGTTACCTGATGACGCTTCAGTGTTGCTGAAATTGCCAGTTTGCAACATTTTTTGAAGAGGCTACGTAATTTGTTTGCATTAGGAAATCATTTATTGTTAGTGGAGGAAAAATACTTTTTCCCCCAAAACCCCCATGCTGATGACAGATGATGTTCATGAGCATAATTTCTGTGCCACGCACTACTATACATCATCGTTTAGTTTTGTTTCCATGCTACACAGGACTGGAAGCACTACATCCACCTGGGCTAGAGCAGGGAGTTTAGAACTTTAGTGCTTGCATATGATCAGGGTTCAGTTCTGGAACCTCAGGAGTGGTGAAAGGAAGGTTTATGAATGTGAATAAGAAAAGTTTAATAGGAGAGGGAGTAACTTTCATTAAAGCAATATTCATGCCCCCAAACAGGTTTGGTTTTGGCATTTAACTCTTGTTTGTTTGTGTATTCCATCTGTGCTAGCTGGCTTAGTGACAGGCATTAACTTGCTTGAGAATGGGAAGGAAAAATCAGAGAATTGTCTGTAGCAGGGAACTTGTGCAATGACCACTTTTATGGGCAACTCAAAACTATTCTTCCTCTCCATCCATTACCAAATTTTAGGCCTTAGCCTAGAGGGTGCTCTGGCGAGCTGGGCAGCTCGACACTGAAATGGCTGGCGGGAGCACCCTGGGGCTCCCTGTCAGCCAGCCAGCAGGAAAATGGAAACTCATGGGTGAAGAGTCCCCTCAATGCCAGAGGATCCAGTGAGGCTTTCAAATTGGCCTGTTCCCAGTGTAAACCCAAATCATCAGAAGTTCTGCAACTATCTTGAGTCATACAAGTAGCTTCTTCTTAAGTCTCCTCAGGTCTTGGTAAGATTTTTCAGACAGAAAGAATAATGTTTGGTTAAATTTATGTGAAGCTTGTGGCACAGGTAAAACAGCAATATCTGGATATCCAGTTCTTTCACTGAAGCCTATGATACATCACTATTTAGTAAAAATTGAAAAGATGAAATATTTACCTGGCATTCTTGAAAGCTGCTCAAGTTCTTACTTGAGTCCAAAGGACATAAATTTGTCTGTAAATCAGATTTTATAAAACCTGTACCTGCACATAGACTGTTCAGAAAATGCCAGGAAATGGCACTGACCATCTACCTCCACTACGACTCTACTAGAAGGGGGACTCCTCCATCCCTCCACTGCATCTTCCTCCACTGCTCTGTGAGCAGCAGGCTTTGAACAGAAGAGTCCAGGAACCAGGAGTGTCCTAGGCAGGTCCAGAGCTGTGTCATCACTCTAAAATATTGCCATCAACCCTGAACCTAGCATAAAATCCAAAGGTCCTCAGGAAGAAAGAAGAACTTCTCTTGCCTATTCTACCATTTACAACACAAACACTGAATGACATTGCCATATTCTGAAATGCATCCAGAAGTAATGACCATAAAAATCACTGCAATAATGCAAGAGAGTTTAATTGATATTTTGTTGTGAAACAAACAAAAAAAATAGTAAATTGAAGAATGTGTGAAAAAGTCCAAACTTTTTTAGAAATTGAGCACGTGGTTCACTGTTAACAAGGATATTAGATTTAAAAAAGGTTGTTTGACATGTACTTTTTCTTTGTAGCATAGAAAATCTGGAATTTTTTTTTTGCTCACATTTATTTTTAATTTCAGTTTAAAATAATTTCATTTCAAAATGCTTCATTTTGCATTTGAAAGAATGTTCAGATTTCCTCTGTCTCAACAAGCTATCCCTAAAATGCTTTTTGCCAGATGCACAGGACTATTATGGCAAAAAAAAGAATATAAACAATGCATAGAATTGACACATCAATACAAATTTAAGTAGCAGGATGACTTGTATTGAACTTTATCTCAGTACAGGGATCAATAATTTGTCTGTTGACAAATTTAAAACTACTGTAAATGGCAAACAATCTCATTTTCGGTTCTCTGAAAGATGATAGACCCATGACTCCAGGTCGGGAGTGTGTGTGTGTTGCATGACCCCTTCAGTCTCAGCTCTGCAGGAGATTGGTGTATTTGGGGTGGCTTTACATCACCACTCCATTCGTAAAGCGTGGGATACATGTTGCAGTGCTGGAAGCCTTTAATTCAATTTTGCATCGGGATTTATCATCATGAAAATATATTGGGGCTGAACATTAATTCATGTATTCCTTCAAATTGTGAATTAATGTCTATCAAGACCTGTGGTGGTGGTAGTAACTCTAATACAGATAGCATGGCATTTCTCATAAGCAGTGTGCTGTGTCAATGCTGGTCAGGCTGAAAACACTTAAAAAGCTTTTATTTTCTCTAGAACATACGAAGGAAAAGTACACAGTCATTTATTTTTCACTGCTCCTGGGTTTGTCTTGATGTCAACCTTAACTTCACCAAATGCAGAACATTAGATTTTCATTCTAGGATTGTCCTCAATCTGCTAAGTACTGATACACAAGTGGTTACCGTCTTAATATCCAAGCAGCCTGAATTAGATACAGAGCATGGTAGCAGCACATTATGTATTTCTGGAATGGAATTTAAACCATTCAAGCGTAAAAATTGAAAACTCATTCTGAAGAATTGCTTTGCTTTCCTAAACTGAGTATATGGTAAAAACAACCAAGACATTCAAGAGACTCATTGCTGGAAATGAATGTAATAATATAATTCATGCTGTGTAAGGCAGACTTTAGTCTTGATAGATGGTGTTTGGTTGGTATTAAACTCTGATTTGCAGAATAGGAAATTCCTTAAGGAAGCAAAATCTCTTGCCAAAGCTGGCAGTGCGAGTGCACAGTGATTAACGGTGTGCCAAATCATTCACTAATAACTTAGATACAGCCTCCGGCTGGTTTGAAAACACCATGAAGGCAATTTACAGACCCCTTAGAAATTTAAAGTGGGATTATATAATTGTCAGAATAATAACACCATCTTTAACTCAAGCTGTTTTTTAAAAGTAAAAGCTAGAAAACTCTCACCTGAACTGAGAAAAGCCAGTCTTCCTCCTCTGTTCACCAAGGCTATTTGATGCTTACTGTGTGCTAGGGATTGCTCCATCCTTACCAAAAAATGAGGCTACACAAAGACTGGGTGGTTCCTGGCCCATCTCAGCACTGAAAGGGTGTAGAGACCTTCAACTGTGTAAGGATTTAGGAAGTCCTGTGCTATGACTGGCCATGCTCAGCCCATGCTGTTGGCACAGGACAGTAACACGTCTGCAGCTCCTCTATGCCCATAGGTACCTCCCAGAAGAACTCAGCTTTTTATGAACTCTATTCAAGACTGATTCAGGATGAGACATGGTGGGAAGGGAATGAGATTGAGGAAGAGCTGAGTGGTCCAGATGGGTAAGTTGTGGGCTTAGAAGTAATTTGTCCTTTCTTTTGGTTTCTGAATGACTTCTGGACTGATTTCTCCCAGACCACTTCAGGCTCATGGGCTGTGCTTTTCAAGGTGCACTACTGAGTTGATCACTACTGATGAGTAATGCTTCCTCATTTACTTTCTCCCTTTCCTAGTCCTAGAGAATGAAGAAAATCCAAGCACTGTGAGCAAGGTTGGGTGGCAGTGGGTTAGAGTTCAGAAAGACAAGGATTACCAAAATATTCATATCAAGCTTCTGCTTTTACAAAGACAGAAGCCATTACAGGAGCTAGAAGAAGCAATAATGCCACTTTCAGGTTTAGTGAGCAATGGGAAAGTACGTGTACCTGTGGAAGTTAATGTGGCATTCTCTTTAGGTTTGGGGTTTTGGGGTTTGAGGTTTTTCCCCTTTCCCATAGTTGTGGAATACTTCAGTGCAGCTATCCAATATTTCTTTCTGATCTTAAACTGAATATATTTAGCAAAATTTAACAACTTTCATTTCAGAAACTTTGAAATGTCATGATTAAAATATGGCAATAAAAAATGTTAAAATAGACATTTTCTAAATGCTTCACCCTTTAGTTTAATTTCTAAAATCTAGTTAGGCTTGACACTCTTCAAAATATTTATGGGAAAATATTTGACTTAAAAGGGAAGATACATGATTATGCCAACATCAATCTTCTGAATTCATGAGCTTTCAGTCAGAGACAATATTGGGCACTGAGCCTTTCAAAGCCTTAGTGAAATAATGATAAATTATCCTCATTTTTTATATAGAGAAAGTACAGTTAGGCATTTGCTCACAAAAAGAACAGAGCTGCCTGAGACAGTTCTGAGCCAGGAGGCAAAACAAAGGCAACCTTCAAGCTAAGCGTGGGCTACAGTCCCTTATGAGGAAGCAGGACTCTTGCAGGGCTGAGCTAAAGCCTATGAGGTTATTCTTTGCTGTTTCAGTTGATTTAAATACATTTGCTGAAGGGTTTTAGCTGCTCAATTTGCTATTGTCATGGGGAAGACAGCAACTGAAATCAAAGCACTGTAAGGATTATTGTTTTCATTCTCGCTTAAATCGTAAACTTTAAAACACAGTTCCTTGACAAGAGTGTGGCCTTCACTTAGGTTAAATGTAACTGTCCAGTTTAATACAGAAATCACTTTTTTTACATCCCATGTTATAGAATGTAGAATCATAGAATCATAGAATCATAGAAACATAGAATCATAGAATCACAGAATCACAGAATCATAGAATGGCTTGGTTTGGAAGAGACCTTAAAGCCCATTTAGTTCCCACCCCCTCTCATGGGCAGCAAAATCCACTAGACCAGGTTTCTCAAAGCCCCATCCAGCCTGGCTTTGGACACTGCCAGGGACGGGGCAGCCACAGCTTCTCTGGATAACAGTTCCTGTGCCTCACCACTATCACAGGAAAGAATTCCTTCCTAATATCTAATCTAAATCTCCCCTCTCAAAGTTTGAAGCCATTGCCCCTTGTCCTGTCACTTCATGCTCGTGTTAAAATTTCCTCCCCATCTTTCTTGTAGGCTCCCTTCAGATACTGAAAGGCCACTATTGGGTCACCCCTAAGCCTTCTGTTTTCCAGGCTGAACAATCCCAATTCTCTCAGCTTTTCATTGTAGGAGAGGTGCTCTGTCCCTCTAATCAGCTTGGTGGGTCAAGTTGGTTATGGGGTCTTGATCTGAAAATACTTTTGGTTGCACAGTCCAGGTAAAAGGGGTGTAAAGTGCTGCTCTCGTGACTTAAACACCACAATGGTTTTGGCCAGTGAGCATTAATGAGCTAGGGAAAAGTATTACTTAAGAAGACGTTCACTTCCATGCAAGAGATTAACATTTCCAGGAGACATCTATCACAGTTGAGACAGACTCCAGAAGCAGAGCTTTATTTGGGAGCTCAGTAATAGATGGATAGGTCTGGCTGTTAGGAAGATTCCCCTGAAACTTTTCTAATTGATTCACATTGATGCCGTATATGCCTTTCTTGCCTCACTGTGTATAATTCTTCTTTCTTCACTACAAATACTTATTGCCAGTCATGATCCTCATTATTCATTCCCACCAGGATCATACAAAGAATTGAGCTCCTAATTCCTTCTGAATTTATTTTCCCATCCATTTTTGGTTTTCAATGATTTTTTTTTTTTCCCCCTAAAGAAACTTCAATTCCTTTGCTTCAAATTATGGACAAAATCCGTTAAGGTAATACTCCTGTTTGCACACTGTTTTGGTAGTTTGGGACAGTTTGTGTAATGCAATGTAAACTTGTAAAGATTTTCTCAGCCAAGAGCAGAACAGGTGTGTCAATTTAGATAACATACCTTAGCTACTGACCAACATTTTCATGTCTTTACATTCTTCAAGTGATACTCTTCACTTACAGAGAGCATTTCATTCTTTTGTTTTTTTTTTTTTTAATTTACATTAAAAAAAATTACAAAACTTAATGAATTATGTGCAAGGAAAACATCTGAGTTTTGCAGAATATTTTGGGTAAGCACAATAAAAAGGTTTTTTGCTTATATAAGTGAAGTTTTTCATTATTTTTGAGACAGGGATTAACAGACATGAGGGGAAAAGTACATCCTCCAATCAGTTTTAAGCCTCACTTTCATCTGCTTCTAATCTTTGTGAATTATCTTTCAATTACCTCTGATATACCCAAGAAGGATTTAGAGTTCTGTGATTATATCCCTACTTATGTGATTTCCTTGATCATTAATGACAGTATCACTGTCTTACAAAATCATTCAACAAACCAAATGAAGAAACACTTAAACTTCTGGGGTTCAGGGCACATCTTCAAGACCTGGATATTCAGATTCTATCACCTTGGAGTCTTACACCTGGGATGTAGGAGTTTGTCTTTGTAACAAGAGCAGTGCTTCATACATTGCAGGACATGTGGATTGGACAAACTCTCAGGCTGTCATTTTTCTCTTACTTCCCTCTTCATCTTATCACTATAGTAACTCTTGCTCCTCTCTGTAGGCAGATCTTAAGTTAATCTTCTATCTGCAAAGGATCCCACAATGAAGAGAGGAGATTTGTGCTGGCAACTCGATAGAAGTAAAATAACCCTGTGTGTCCTTATCTGTAGAAAACATATTTAATGTTTCCTTTGTCCCCAGAGAAAGTTGGTTTCTCAGATCTCCAATTTCCTCAAGTAAAGTCTGTTTTGCCATGATGGTAATGGGTGAGTGACCTTCCTTTTCTTGTCTCAACTCATGAGCCTTTTGTTATATTGGAGGGGGAGTGATAGGTTTGGTGGGCACCTGTCACTCACTGCCAAGGTGAATCCACCACAGAGACAAGCAGAAAAAAGTGGAGCAGAATTTTAATAGGCAGTAGTTTTCATCTGGTTTCACCTGGATTCTTGTAGTTTTCATTTTCCTTCCTTGTATTTCTAGATGGAAGTTATGATGAGAAATGTAGACTTGGAAACAACCTGCCAAGGAATTTGCATTGATTTAAGACCCAAACCCAGCTTGTCTTATTCATAAAGAGCTAGATTCTCCTCTCCTGGGCAGACCAAAAAGAAAGCTTATCTGCTTGTATGCCAGACTGAGAGTTTGATTTACGCAGGTTGTCAAGTTTGAGTACTGAGGATTGGATCTGCTCTCTAAGAAGCCTTGAAACCTCGATATTGGCTAATGTATGTTGAAACGGTGAGATTTTTAGTACTGCTGCTGTGTTGCCTCAGTATAAGTAAAAACTCATTAATTTTATAATACAAGTAAATCCTACTCCTGCCAGTGCAGTTGATCAAAGACCCTGACATCTACAGAGCAATGAGGGAAAGTAGAAAAAGCCATATGTTTTTAATATCATATATAAAGGAGCTTGGGAACAAAATGAATCCTAATCTTAGAGCTTCAGGTACTGTGACTCGCCTGGGCCAGGGCTTGGGTAACACCCAGTTAAATGTTGCTGAACCTGGAAGAATGTGTGACTCAAAGGATATTTTTGTCAAAGCTGGCAGTGTGGTAGTGGACTATTCCACGTGTTCCCTGCTTATTCCAGTCCAGGGTGGTTTGACACCTATATCACGCATAAACTTTATTTAAACACGGTGAACAGAGGTGCTGAGTATCATGGATTTCAGGAATGGATTTTCTTGAACTTTAAATTTTAATGTGGGGGTATTTTCTGCAAATTTTTCCTTCTACAATTTTCATACTAGAATATCATTTTAATACTAAACAGAAGTTTATGTTTTTATATACCTTCTTAAAACTCCCAAACCCACAGATTTCTCTAGCAAGTAACATATCCATTATTGCTCCTGCCTGCTAGTGTTATCAGCCTACCATATATTAACACAGTCTGCTTCTAAATCATAGCCAAGTCCTGCACAGTCTTCCAGATCTTTAATTAGCATAATGAGCAATGGATGATATTTAATAAAAGCTTGTCTCTCCTTGTGGTAGCTCTGGTATTATTCAACTGTGCAATCTATGGGAGGGCATGATTAACTCAATGTAGAAAATCTTAAGTTGCATTCTCACATGATTTGCATACAATCTGAGAGAGCCACATCACCACCAAAGCTCTGTTTTTCCTATTTGTAGGACAGAAGTCAGTCACAATGATGTTAAACTCCTTTAAAAAGTGCTTTGGACCAGATTCATCTCAGCATTATGTACTTAGAATGTATTTGTCCCCATCGAACTCACAGAACAGTCAGGCAGCACCCTAGTTACTGCAGGCAGTGAAGTTTAGAATCATTCCAAAAAAAAAAAAGTCTTCCACCATGGAATGAGAAAATTCTCCACTAAAGTCTTTTAGCTTCAGCAATCAGCTCTGGTCACATTGTAAAACTTAATGTTACTTGAAGGCATTTTCAGATTAAGACATTTATATGGTATAATCCCACATTCAATTAAAGATCACTCTTTAAGTGATTATATTAGTTTGAATGAGTGACAATTTGTGAGTTTGGAGCACAGACTATCCTTGGTGTGTCTGGACAATCACACTGGAGGTATCAGTAGAGCTCTCAGACTCCTATAATATTTAGCGCTTTGCTTTATGGAGAATCGTCGTATTAACTTTTTATAAAGTTTGTTCGAACCACAGCTTGAAATTAGTGTATTTTTGGATCCAAAACCATAGAAAAAATTTGTTGGAAGGGATTTCAGGAGCTCATCGGATCTAATACCCTATGCAGACTGATGCCAGCTCCAAAATTACATTAGGTTTCCCTGGACCTTCTCCAATCAAATTTTTAATATCACCAAGGAGAGATATGGTGTAACTAGTGATTCTCAGGGTAATTATTATATCAATGTTTGACCATGTTAATTTTGACTTTCCTTTTTTTTCCTTATTGCACTCAGAATTTCTCTTGATCTGTGCAATATGTGACCACTGTCTCACCTTTCACTAAGTACCTCTGAGAAAGAGTCTGTCTCCATCTTCCCCACATCTAATCATTGTGCACTTGGTCTTTCCATATCAATTGTATCCAGTCACACTGCAAGATAGGCTTTAATTTCATCTATATAATAGACGTGTTCTTAGCTAACTCTGTTCATATTTGCAAGGTAATAAAACAATATGTTGATTGAAAAAAATGAGACATTTTTCACTGAAAATTGCATCTGGATATTTATCAGCGAGTTTCAGGTTTCTGTTGAACAGGCTTCTTATATCAAGGCATTTTTTTAAAGACTCTCTGACAGCTTCTACAGGAGGAGTTGCTGATGATAATCATCATCTATGCATTTTCAGCATGGATACTTCAGAAATTACCAAGCACTCCTTAATAATTTTGTTCTTTCTGATATTTATGAAAATTAGTAAACTGTGAAATTAAGAAAGGACTGGTAAAAAGGTGTTTTCCAAAGTATTTTCCTGTGATCTGCAGAGCTAGGCTTAGATGAATCAAATAACAAAGGAAAAGAACTCATGTAATTCTTTTTCATTATGAATCCTTAGCTGTTGTAAATGAAAGAAGCTATCCAAATCACCGATTGAAACTGCCCTGAAAACATCTTCATTATGAAAGGGAAGACAGATAAAAGAATAAGGCAAAAAGCATGATTTCTCCACTACATGTAGAGTGTTGTGATGTTGAAAAATAATTCCAAGGCAGTCCCAGTCTTTACGCTATCTCTTGGTTGTTGAGGTACTTACAGTAGTAAATAAACAAGCTACAACCTTGGCAAACCTTTCCCACAAAAAGGAGGTGACTATAACCAGTCTGTGTATTCTGGGAATGGTGCCTTGCACATCCTGTTTTTCACATTATTCCAGGCATTTCTGGTTGACCCAGAGGAAATACAGCCGAGAGAACGTGAGAACAGGATGAATAATCATGGCCCAGTTCTTGAACCTGAGACCTGGTCCTATTTATTTGCTATTCTGCACATGTCTTTGAGTATTCAGAGAGCTGTCCTTGTATTTTGACATGTCAGAGACATTCTTTCAATTTCCAAGGCTTTCAGTACTGTTCATTCTGATAGACAATCATAGTGCAATGAATCATTTGCTTTCTGTGGCTTTCTTTGTCACCACATAAATTGCAAAGCTGTGGTTTAATACACATTCACTCATTTTGCTGAGGCAGCAGACAGGAGGATTTAGAACATGTCAGACCTTCATCACAACATTACCTGTCAGATGAGTGCCTTTCTGCCAAAACACACAAGTAACTTTAAACCTAAAACTGAAATAAAACAGTGTTTTTCTTCCTGGACAAAGTACCATGTATTGCCTTATTTGGGTGAAGCTAAACTGAAGTTTATACTAACCTACTTCCATGCATATTCTGAACTCTTCAAACGAATCTGTTTCAGCCTGGTGAAATGGTAGAAGTGGATGGCAAGCAGGTTCTCAGCTACACTGAAATGTGCATTCAGGTACTGAAGCTAAAAGTGTGCACTACCAGTAATTCTGCACAATTGTATGATCACATAAAAAATGTGGAGTCATTGAAAACATATTTGTGATGGGTGGGAGCAAGAGATACCATTCTCCATTGATGGAATTTATTAAGTAGATCTTTGCTTTCCTGAAAAAAATTGGCAACTTCCACTTGATTTCTACTTTGCTGTTTGAAAGAGTTGTTCTCCTCTGAGCTTTACAGGTTTCATATAAGTATTTCTAGAATTAATTCAACGTGTTAGGAGTTTTACACTTGGAAAAAGCTAAAATGAAGGTAATTGCTCTGAGAATTTGGGGTTTTGGCTTGGGTTTATTTTCAGATTGCAAAGCAGTCTCCAGAGATATTTAGTGCTAACACTGACCTGTGTGTGACTGCAGTTTATTTAAAATAGTGCTCTAAATGCAACATTTCTATACAGCCACAACATTGTTTTAAATTCCAAGTGCTTTCCAGCAGCTTGATTATAAATTCTAATAGTTTTTCTAGAAACTCAAGCTAGCCTGACTGGTCTTTAATTCTCTGGCTCAATTGTTTTCAGCCATTTCAAGAAACCTCCTACCTGAACTAGGTCACTATGTTCAAATTCCCTGGCACTGAAGTATGATCATATCTGTGCTGGCTGTTCTCCTGGGAGGTGGGAAGTGGAATTGCAAATGGCAAGGAGGTACCTGCAAGAAGAGAAACCAAGCCTAGAAGGCACTGGATGATGACTGAGCTCCTTTGTCTGCAAACAATCCTGGTTATTCATGGAGTTGTCTGGAGTGGAGACCTACACTGGGACTTGCTGCTGACACCTTCCTGCAAAGAAAATTCTCCTGAAGAAACTAGGCCAGGATCGTATTTGAGTTAACTCAAGTAAATAAAAGTAATATGTGATAAAACATTAAAGTCAATGTCCGGGTGTCAGTACAGGGGTAGGACTAAAGGTCCTGCTTTGAGGATGGGCTTGATCAGCTGCAAAATAGTGAGTCAGTCATCGAAACAGGATTTGTAATTTACGGGCATTTGTAATTTATGGGAAGAAAGTAAGAAGGAAGGCAGAAATGCTGAAATCGTTCACCAAGGGCAAAGGAACTCTTTCAATCCACAAAAGCCCAAAGATGATCCCTAGTGACTTTAAAATTGCCAATGCCGGAGCCAGTTGTCTAGATCTATGACAGGGATTTTGTGAGATCATGTTCATCAGGAAAAGCTTCTGCTCTGTAGGAAGCACTAAAGCTGCATTTACCTCCATATAACCTGTATGCTGTCTTTCTTGATGCCATTAATACAGTAATCATCTTGTCACAGCCTTCAGGACACAGATAGAGGTCTTCCATCACACAATGATAATCCTCAAATAGGAATGACCAAGATAAAAGAAAACTTCAGCGATGTCATGTGGTCAATCTTCTAGAAACCTAAATATATTTATTTCTTGACGATAAAATTTTGAATGCAAGAAATTGTACTGCAGCACACAAAATCTTTTATTCTAGGCTTATTTCCTGCTTCCTTATTCTTCCATTTCTATACCTGATGAAATGGAGGGTGGATACTCTCTTGTATATGAGCTGGTGCTCAAACAAAGGCAGATTTTAAAGCACCCCAATATCCAAAGGCAAAGATGCTCCTTCAGATTGCCAGGCAGGATTTACATATTTTTACATCTGTTGTAGACTGAATGGAAAATTGGGATCAAAAGCAGTTCCAAAGCTCTACTATTATTGTTCAGATTTTGTTGAACAAAGTGTTTAATCCAGCCTGGTCTTCAGAGAACTGCCTAATTAAGAGTACAAGATTCACTACTTCATTTTTCACAGGTGATCAAAGCTAATTAGGGATCCTGCCCAAAATCTGGATAACCAGAATGGAATACAGCTCTCTGTCACTGTGTACAAGGCCATCCATCCTTCCCCAGGCTTCAGTGGCTTTTGCTGCTCTCTGGCACACACAGCTCTGCTGCTGATTCAGGGGAGGCACCACAGGTGAGCACAGACAGCAGGGCTGGGACAGCAAATCCCAAAACCAGATATGATGCACCCATCTGGGATGTAGGCAAAGAGAAAGCTGAGGAAAGTTTAAGGCCTTTTAGTGACCTCACCCTGTATGAATTTAGCACCTGCTTCACAACGCATTGGATCCAGCATCTCCACAGAGCCCATGTCCCAGGCCTCTGTGACCTCCTGCAAAGGAATAAGTTGTACATCACACCCATATAACATGGCATGGGAGCCAAGTCAATTATAACTGAGCAGCTCAAGTAAGGTTCAGAAGCATAAAAATCCTTGTATTTGCTTTTCTCTGCACAATTCCTCATCTTTAAGACTGGGATAATGTTGACCTTCCTCACACAGGGGTTAAGAGAAACCCATTAATGTTTGTGATGAGAAATGAAAGCTAGAAGGTTAAGTGGTTGCCATCTATGCCAATAACTCATCATACTGGACATAAAATTAGAGCTCACAGTGACCTTCCTTTCCTAAAATATTCTTTTGGGCCAGACTCTGGTATCTCCTCTAAATCCAGAATACACACATTCGTAACAGCAGATCTGCTGTAGGTTTGCAGTGGTAAGAACTAATCAGAACATTTTGCTCTCATTTTAATATAACAGCTCTTACTATTAATCAGATATCAAAGTTCATGCAAATCCTTCCAGGCAGATAAATATTTTTTATTACTAGCATAAAACTGATGATAAATTAATTGTCCCTCATTTCCATAAACGTATCCAACAGTAGAATATCTTTCCTAGGTAACGTAATTACTTATTAATTATTTTCTTGTCTTCCTGAAAATGAATGTGAGAGAGAGAGAAACAGATAAATTTATGTAAACACTAGAATGCAGAAAAAACTTCCCTTGCATGGGTGTAGGCTTTTACATAGGGCTTCACTAATGACTTCTGCATCAGCTACAAATTTTCAGGTTCATCAGAGTAATTATGATTCCTCGCTTCAACTCCTATCATAAATGAACCCTCATTTTTATGTATGCTTTTGCAGAAAAAATTATGGCTAATCTTAAAGTCATTGAATTCCTGAGTTACTTGGAAACAAGTACTTGGAAACACTTGATGCGTACATTTGTATTCATACACAGCTTTGCCAAATACTGTCTTCTCTTTTTTTTTTAGGGACCGGGGCAGGGTAAGATCATTGAAACTTCTTCAAAAAGGCTGTGATTCCTGACTGTGTTCTTTAGTCGTTGTCAGCATTCTCTCACCCCTTTTAGAAAGAAGGAAGGAATTGCCTGTAGCCGTGAAAGTCATTGAACAGGCTGAGCTCTTCTGGCCCTGCTGAAAAATATCCAGACAGCCAAAAGTTCAAGACAACAATAAAAGCAGGGTGTAGTATGTTGACAGAGACAGGAGACAGGATTGGGAGCAAAGCAGACGGTGACATTTCCTCTCTCTTTCTTTTGCTAAAATCAGGCCTAGGGAACCGGGATGGAAGTGAAGTGCCATCTTCTACTGCCTCTCTCCCTGCAGCCAGACTTAACATGAAGATGTGCTTTGATGCATCTTTATTCAGGGCAGGTGGAAAACCACTGAAATTACAGATCAGAGGTCCTGAATAGAGAAAAATTCCCAGTTGTGCTTGCGGCTCCAGAGAGCTCTGATATGCAGGGATGTGCTCTGCCCCTGGCAGCTTTACAAGGGTTGCAGGGTGCCTGCAGATGAGGAAACCCTACAAGGGTTTCCAGCCTGGAAGCTCTGGAAATGCACATGCACTGGAGGAAGGGTGTTCATACACACCAGAGTTGTACCAGTGTGGGATCGTTCCTGTTTCTGCATGCACATGTGTGACTAACAATGTCAAAAAATGTGTTGACACCTATACTGAGTCCCAGAAAGTTCTCACTGGTAGTCATCAAAATCTTTCCTGGGCAGTAGAATCCACCTGAAAGCTTTGTATACTCTCTCTTAGATGAAAGTAGGCAAATGAAATGTTAATTGAATTGCACAAGTCACTGCAATGGGACCCAGGGCTGCAGGTGGTTAACAGTATCAATAGTCACCTACTACCAACAGAGCTCCTACCTATAGAGAACATCTACAACCACCAGAAAGTCTCTTTTCTTCTTGTCTTTGTTTGAGACTTGTGGCTGTGTCTCTGCTACAAAATTCAACAGTGGCAGGGAGTGTTTGTAGGTAATGAAAGTCCTTGTCTCTACTGCTAAATTGCCAGAATGAACCTCAGAGTGGCTGCACTCGGGGTTGGAGACGCAGACCAGAAGGCAGATCAGGCCCATTCCTAACAGCAACCTTGGATGTCACTACCCTGATGTGAATGTTAATAGAGTACAATAATATGAACCTAAATTATCCCATGCACACCAACTTGATGCCAGCAAGAGATTCCCAGAGCCTGGAAAGGGATCACGGGTCAGCAGAAGGGCACCTGGATGGCAGAACGAAGGAATTCTGGCTACTCCAAGCAGTATTTTGGCTTTGAGAGCCCAACTTGAATGCCTCTGTCACACACACACAGCATGGGGAATAACCAAGAGGCATTAGAGGTGTGCACCTGCCTGCAGGGCTGTGGTTTATGGGCATCACAGAGATGTGGTGGAATGGCTCCTATGACTGCAGTGTTGGAGTGGAAGGAGCCAAGCTCTTTGGGAAGGACAGGCAGGGACGCAAGGAAGGGAAGACACCCTATACATCAATGATCAGCTGGAATGCATGGAGCTTCACCTGGGGGTGGATGAGGAGCTGACTGAGAGCTCATGGATCAGGATTAAAAGGAGGGAAGGAGCAGTCTATATAATGTAGACCTGCTGCAGGTCACCCAGCCAGGCAGACTGAGGGTATGAGGCCCTGTAGAGACAGGTGGGAGTGACCACACATTCCCAAGACCTTGTCCTCCTGGGAGACTTTAACCACACCAATATCTGTTGGAGGCACAACACAGCAGAGCATAAGCAATCCAGGGCATTCCTGGGAGTGTTGATGACAACTTCCATCTCCAAGTGATAGAGGAGGCAATGAGGAGAGGTGCTGTTCTGGACCTTGTTCTCGCTAAAAAGGAGGAGCTGATGGGGAATGTGAAGCACCAGGGCAGCCTTGGCTGCAATGACCCTGAAATGATGGAGTTCAGGATCCTTAGGGCAGCAAGGTGCACATCAAGCTCACTGCCCTGGACCTCAGAGGAGCAGACTTTGGCCTCTACAGGGATCTCCCTGGCAGAGTGCCATGGGATAGAGCTCAGGAGGGAAGAGAAGGCCCAAGAAACGTGGTTAATATTCAAGGATCATCTCCTCCAGTACCTAAAGGGGTCTACAAGAAGGCTGGAGAGAAACTGAGATAGGACAGGAGGGGATGAATTTAAACTGAAAGAGAGTAGGTTTAGATTAGACATTAGGAAGAAATCCTTCCTGTGAGAGTAGTGAGACACTAGAACAAATTGCTCAGAGACGCTGTGGATGTCCCAGTTCTGAAGGTGCCCAGGCCAGGCTGCATGGGGCTCTGAGCAACCTGATCTAGTGGAAGGTGCTCCTGGCCATGGCAGAGGGGTTGGAAGATGATCTTTAAGATTCCTTCCAACACAAACCATTCTGTGATTCTGTTAATGCAGGTTTTTCCATGCTCCAGTGCTAGAGAACAATCCAGATGTATTTAACTTCTTAGAATAGATGTAGCTTAAATTTTGTGGGGATGAAATGGTAATTATAAAAGAGATCAAGAATTTGTTTTACATAATATGTCAGCAGAGTATGTTGTGCATGATCTTATAATGTACACTTCAGTACTGGCAATTATGTATCTCATTGTAGAAATCTCGCTTTTGTAATTAATCTTGCTTCATTTTCTACTGGGAAAAATAATTCGTGAGTGGAATAGAAAAACCTTAATACCAGTGTTCAACGCTTGAAAAGCCTGTGGCAGAAATTAGAGTTGTATAAATGATACAAGCAGGTAATCCTATCACAACCTAACAAGACCCTGTTTATCTTCAAGGTTGAGGTAACTGATACTCAGTCTTTCAATATAAGCCACATTTGTTTAAAATCCCTTTTCACATACTGGTTTGATGAAACTAATTCTACCTGTGTAGTGATTAATTTCCTAATGTAAAATTAGCAATCACTATGAAAAAAAAATCTTAAATCTTCAAAGACGGTTAAGTTAAAATGTTTATTCTCTTGACTAGTATGCTGAAAGATGCTACATAAGGTTCATATTCTGCTAAGTGGGAGATCTTTAAGCTAATCCTGCTCTTTATAGTTATCTGTTCATCATGGGTGAGCAGACACTCTGTTCTTCACTCACTTCTTGTGTTCAGCTGTTTAAATGCTAAGGAGTCATAACAAAAGTTTATCAATGGCAAAATATGTGGGCCCTCAGAGAAGTTACCTCTAGGCAGTCTGAAGTCTGAGAGCATGCAAACTGCCCCTCTGTAACTACTGGCAATGGTCTTTCTTGTGAAATGTGAGATTGCTTTGCTGTGTCGGGGGGTGACACAGGACATTGTCTTGCGTGTGGCACAGAAGTGGTGAATCCATGGAGGATGGAGGCACAAGAGAAGAAATTAAAATCTGGTTAAGTCACCTCCCTGATTCATTATTTCAAAGCTGATGCAGGACAAGTTATCTTCCACTGAGCTATACAAACTGCTGAAGAAAAGTGAGACAATGTGGAAAACTCAATGGAAAAAGTGTTCTGGCAGGTAGCATTTTGATTGCAAGGCACACCCAGACCAGTAAAGGTGTTGGCACCTGAGAATTTGCCTTGGGGTAATGGAAAACGTCAGCTTGAGCACAAAAGAGGAGCTTAGGGGTTTACTAAACATTCAGATATCACCACTTTGTGTTTTACCCGTTAAATAAAATTTCAGGAGCTTTGTGGCTTAAGAAAACCTAAGTAATTTTATACATCTGTTAAAGGAATTCTGGTTCATTCCTCACTTGCTGAGTTACTTTTGTCCCCTCTTAATGTCATCCCTGATTTGCTGTGATGTGGGCTGGCTTTTGAAATGCTCTTATACAGACTTGAAAAACCAGATCTCCTACCAAGTCAAAGGCAAACCCTTCAATTACTTTAGTGGAGCTGATCCTCAGTTGTCATCTGGAGGTGAAAGTCCCTCTCCACTGCAAGCCTGGGAAGAAATGGGAATGAAAACATGAATGAATTTCTCTGTTTCTGTCATGAAAGTCACATCTGAGTGTTCAGCACTGCATTTTTATCTGGCATTAAGAAAGAGACATTAACAGTGTCGAAGTCCAGCCCTGAAAGATTACTTACTATAAAAACAACATCCCATGTGTTAAGTTTGGAAGTGATTAGAAATCTCCTTAATTTCCAGTCTTTTCTCTTAAGAAATTGCTTCCTTGCTTTCTGAAACACAAGGGGGGAAAGTGGTTTCATTTTTTAATCTCAGATTCGTAAATTTGAAGGAAAAGGAGATTTTTCTGAAAATTTGGGCTCAGAGCATTTTATCACCATCAAATCTTCCTTTAAAAGGACTGTTCTCCATTTTTCTGTAAAAGTGTGTGCCTCACAGACAAATCATATGATTCATCTCATTATGAGTTAATCTTGCATCCCTGAAGAAACAGTGCTGCTTCTTGTGGGGAAGGGATTTCCTTTGGTCCGGAAGGAAAATGTTAAGGTGTATAAGCACAGGTCACAAAGGCACTTTCTTCCCAGTGTATGTACTAATGAGGCAGTTCCTCCAGCTTGATTAGAATTACCGTCATTACCTCACTCCTTTGCCTTTGCAGAAGTGTTATTTTTAATTGGAAGCAGCACTTGCAAATCCCCTCATCCAGTTCATTATGAAGGAGCATTGTCAGGAGTAGATGGCAGAGTGATGCATTAGCAGGGCACTCTCCGTGCTCTCGCCTCGTGTCAGCTCCGTGCGCTCCCTCCCGCTGGAGCAGACAGTTTATTGAACCCCCTGGCTGCTCAGTCAATAGGATAGTGTGCAAGTGATGAGCACAAGGACCCTTATGTATCACATCGGTGCTGACCCTTTACAGGAAAACTGATTATTGCTCTTGAAATGCTCTTGATGATGGTACCTGCCTCTGGCTGCTGATTCTGTGCTGAGGAGAGAGGAAACTAAAGGGAGGGATTAGATGGGAGGTGATGAATAACTACTGAAAGAGGACCCAGTCTGCACTCCTCCCTTTGCAGATACAGAAACTGATTGTGTTTGTACCCTCACAAAGGAGAGTTTTGTCCTGTCTGAAATTCCCAGTCCTACATACGTCAGTTCTGTGGGGAAGACACACAGTGCTTTCTGTTGCAGGAGGAGTACCCCAGGCTCTGTGGTGCATATTCTGTGGGTGAGCAGGCAGGACAGCCAGGTGAAATCAATGCAGACAGTGTCCTGAAGAGAGGAACCTTGCTTTTGCAACTCAGTCTTGAAAGAAATGCTTTGAACTCTGAAGAAACCCTTTGGTGACAGCCAGTGCTCCAGCACCTGGCAGCTGTTTTGCATTTTGCAGTCATGCATCCATGAGATGTATTTTCTAGGTCTGCCTCATGTTACCCAGCACTGTCAGGCTTCCTGGGCCATCAGTTAGATATGCAGAGTTATTGTTCACTTTACTGATTTGGAATTTGAGTGTTCAACCCCTGAAAAGGAGATATATCAGCCTCAAAGGCTTTTTCAGAAAAGGCCACACTGCAAAGCACTGAATTCCACAGTCATACTGAATCCCATATCTCCAGCAATATATCTCCAGCAAGTCTTCTTACAAAATTAGAATATCTCAAGCATCACTTACCTCCTGCTCTACCTGAAGGATCTACTTCAGATGCTAGTACACCTAAATACCTAAATATATGTGTAGAAAGTAAGCTTACAACTTAATGTTCTGTTTTTTGTAATCAATTTCTAACACCATCCTTTGCTGTAACTTTGAAAATTGCTTGCCTTGTTCCAAATTGATTTTCACGCTTTTTAAAATTATTATTTTTATATTTCTTTCTTCTTTTTTTTAATCCTTTTTCTTTCTTTTTTTCCATGTCCTTTAGAAGGCTGCTATCCCTAATCTTCCACTAAGGTAGGATCCAGAACCCACTAAGTCAGTGGAAAGTTCAGCAAAGATTGAATTAAAACCTTCAAATATTCTTGAAAGCTCATCTTTCTAGAGACACCCCTAACAAAGAGATAAAGAGGCTACCTTGCATTTTTTTCTGAGACTTGTATAAAACCTACAGGCAGTTCCAATAGTATGTATTGCATTGATGTGATATGTATGAATCTTATCAACGGTGATAAAACACATTCATCAGCATCTCTTCTTGTTGTTTTTTTCACATAATTGGCACATTCCGAGCATAAATACACACTTTAAGATACTACAAACTGTCTGTTATATTAGATGCCAAGAAAAAAATTAAAAATAAATAGCCTTTTATTTATTTTTATAATAGAAAACATTGTAACTCCAGAGGACTTCTTTCTCTAAAACTATGACCTGGGATGAATCTTCTCTTTAGATCTTTTTCTCTTAGTCTGAAGAGATGAAATCTTTTTTTTTTTTCCTTTTTCACAGCCTGCTGATTAGACTGGAGTCAGTGTCTGTCTGAGATGATAGAATTTCTATATATAGCTGCTCACACACAAATAGCTACTTGAGGGGCAAGTTTTTAAGTTCGTGTTATAGCTAATGGAGGTCTCACCTAGATTCCAGTGTGAGATGGAGGCATCTCTTTCCATGACACATGTCCTACCTGTCTTCCTGAAGCAATCCCATGTACTGTCAATCACATGAATCTGCTTCAGAGACCTTACAGCATTTGGAATGACTAGGTGCAGGTTAGATGGAATACCCTAGAGATCTGAAAATAGCCCCAGGCCTTTACCTTTAAGAAAAGTATAGCATTGAGTGGAAGAGGAGTCTGGATTAAAAGTGATTGGACTCAGCCAGCAAATTATTACTTTCTTTTCCTGTCTGGGGTGACTGGAATGTCTTTTCCATCCCTCTGTTGTACAGAAAAGCATAGTTATCCTCACAAGGTTGTATCTGGAGACTTTTTAGTTTGGTATCTAAAATAACCAGATAAGGTCTGAGTGGGCTCTACACGTTCCTAACATAGTACTGGATGGATACATTTAAGCAAATTAATCAGCCTTTTAAGTTTAAATATCTTATTTCAGAGCTGAGTCCCATCACTTGGTGCTCTCTAGCTTTCAGAAAGCTAAAATAGAAGGAAATTAATTCCTGCTGTTGGGATAGATTCCAGATCTGGATATATCATGGAAAAGGTATCAAAATAGAAATAATTACCTTTGTGCTGGCTTCAAGGTGACTGAAGATGGAATCCTTACCTGCATGCTAATTTCTGTCAGATCACTCCTAACAGAGAAGCCTACACCACTGCAGAGACCTTTCATGTACCAAAATTAGATGAGATAAACCCAGTCCCACAGGTCTATTAAAAAGTCATGTCTGCTTGAGGAGTATCCTAATTACCACTTGGAAACATTGTGCGTGCACTGTGTCTAATAAATACACATCAGTAGAATGGAGCACAAATATTCCTTGCAGTGTAGTTTTGCTAAATTATTTTAATTACATTTTCAAACATATATATTGGAAAGTGAAAGTCTGTCAATTGACAGCTCAATTGCACTTCTAAGATTTTTGTGCTGTCCTGGCGTGTATTCCTTATCCAGAACCTTTGCTTGATGATCTAAAAATATTTAAAACCTTTTTTCTTAACTAATGCTCCTGTTTAGGTGTTGTTTAAAAGAGTCATTCTTCACCCAGGAGCTAATCTCTTCCAAACACTGGGTTATTCTCTGATGGTAATGAGGGCAGGATAATCTGTCATCTGTGTAGTACTAGTATGCAAGTCTTGGCTTAGTCTGGGAGTCGTTTCTCCATTACTAGTTGAAAATAAATGTTGGAAGAGGCTTGAGGAAAGTAATGACCCCTCTAGGATCCCAGGAACACAGAAAATGCAGAGGCATGTCCATTCCTGAAAGTTTTAACCCTTTTGATTCATTATTTGCAAGTAACTGACACATTTCTCTGGAAATAAGAGTAGCAATTTGTGGTCAAGAATGAACAAAGAAATCAAAGATCAATATTTACTTGCACTTACTCAGAGGGCAATTTTATCCCAAGTCGCATGTCCTGGCCTGAACACAGACCAGACTCAATCTAAAATGTGACATCAATCAATTTTAAATCAAGTTCAAAATTGTTATTTTTTTCTAAAAGTGAGAAGCACAAAGTTCCATTCAGGCTAGTACTTTGTAACTGCTCCAACAGAACACTGCCCAGTCAAACAAGTTACATATGAGACCCATCATAAATTATCAAATCTTGCCCCAAAACACACAGTATTTGCAGATGCATTTGTAGATGGCCTTTGGCAAACTTCCCCATAAACTTGTCCAGAAAAAGGTGGGCTTAACTTCTGAGTAATTGTCTATTATGAGAGCAGTAGAATGGGTCTCTGAAAAACTGGAGAGACTCTGTAGTGTTTCAGAAGAAAGGTAAACAACCTTCTCTGTGGGAATGCCTGATTATTTGAGTCTAGACGGACCCACCAGCAAGGACATACATTGCAATCCCAGTTCTGGAACTGACATTCCCATAGGGAATCCAGAATTTTGTAATTTGTAGCAGCCATAAAAACAATAAGTGTCAGGAAAGATTTTGGATTTCCTGATAGTGGGAGCAGACTATTTAATCTATACAATTGGGTTCAACTATTTAAAGAAGCTTCAAAAACTTGTCCCAAAAGTTTCCTTTTAGCCAAATACAATCGTGATTCTTTGCCATTCTTACTACTCTGCTCTGCTGCACATCACAGGTACTGAGGTCCTACATTTCTGAAGGAAATGACAAATTCATTTGAATATTATGTATCATATTTGTCAACCTGAAGAATGCAATTAGGCTTACTAGTGAATAAAGCCATGGGCAGTAACTCTAGAACCGCTTTTATCCTATACAGGGGAAGCCCACACCAAAGGATTGTGCCAGAACCCCACAGCCTGGTAACAAGAGCTGTTGATAATTAAAACTAAATGAGTTGTTTTCACCCAGTTTGTACTGGGGTTCTTGGGAAAGCCGAGTTCTTATCCATGTGTGCAAGACAGAGATTTCTGAAATACATTTTTCTTTTCTTTAACTGTATTTCTTAAAGCTGATGCAAATCATTGGAGAACAGTGAAACAAAATCGGGACTTGTTCTTCTTCTAGCTGTGGCCCAGACTCAGTTCATTTTAGCAGAATAAAGGTTTAGTCTCTCTCAGAGGTTGTTGACTCACAACATGAAGGTGCCAATTGATACTCATTGACTAGGAAGGTAATTTAGAGAACTAATTTTGACCTGACATCTAATCCTAGTGATTGATGCTTGTAGTTAATCTACGGATTTAAAAAATATTGTCTAAGAAGTTTTACAGTTCTCTCACCCACCACTAAAGACATTATCTAGGGGTTAGTAAACAAGCACAAATTTCAGTGGAGCAATTCCTTAGTGAATTTTTGCTGGAGGAAAATTTATCTTCACAGCTGCCATAGGAATTAATGTACTTTTTATGAAAGAAAAAAATCTATTTCAAAATATCACTAAAGCCAGGCATAGCTGAGCACTTTTTAAAACTTTGTTCTAGTGAATTACAGCTTTACCTGCTTCTTCAGCAAGGAAGACACTTTGCAATAAAGACAGGTGTTTCTTTTCAGTAAGAATTCTATGCAAAAATGGTAAAATGCTTATTGACAGAGGGAATATACATCTTCAGTCTGGGTGTGGTTGGTTGCACTATGCAGGAATTCATCAGACTTCAATAATTCTCTTGAACCACTAATTAATTTCAAACAAGATGTAACTTCAAATGCTAAATTTTTTTTTTTTTTTTTTTTTATACTGCAGAATCTTAACTGGTTAGGTGGTCCATCCTTATGCCCCTTCATGGTGTACCTCAGGGTTGTCTTTAGTGGGTTAAACAAAGTTCTTCCCTTGCTTTAGCATCACTCAATGCAATCAAATCTACCATTTGAAGAAGAATGGCCATGAAGCTGCAGAGATATTTCCTCAATCACTTAGTGATAATTAATCTCAGAGGCATGTATTGCACCTCTGGAACATTTGAGAACAGACTAGTTATAGTTATTTAACATTGTAGCCAGACAACTCAAACATATATCCTTCCTTCTCTTTGGAATATTTTCTCTAATCATTAGTTTAATGGTTCGTTATTAATAATTTATGATATCCCAAACTCAAACCTAACTCCCCATTGATGCTATAGATCATCATCACTGCATTCAACCCTGTATCTGTGGGGATTTCAGGGTGGAAAATCAGACAGACTGAGAAAGAGAGATTCTGTGTAGTTGTAGACAGATAGATATAAAAATAAGTGTCTTTATTTGTATGCAGAAGTAAATGTGCATGCACCTACATATACAAGTATTAATTCTAAAAATTTTAAATTTCAGAAAGCATTGCCTTAAATAAATGCATAAATTTATTTAAGCATTAAATAAATTTAATGCTTAAATAATATTGTCTGTGAACAACGGTACCACTTTTGAATGACTCTCTTAACTAATATTAAATGTAACTGAAAGTATGAGAACACACAAAGGCTGTAATTTCTGTGTCTGAACATCTGTTGTTGCACCAGCTTTTGGGTATCATTAATTTCCAGCTTAGAGATTGCTAAACATTGCATTACTTTTAATGGCTCATCAAAATTACAGGCAATTCTTGTAGCCATACCAGCACTTCCAGGAGTCTAAGCACATTGTGGTTTACATAGTCATCAAGGTAACAGAGAACTGCAAAAGTTTTGAAGGAGAATCAGGTTGATCTCTGTATACCTGAAGAGTTTTTTTTCCGTGTCGGGAGTAAGAGCATGGAAGAAAGATGTTTTAATTCTATCTCCTTTGACCAGGTTATTTAATTCATCACCCTTTTAGGCTCTGTTGTAAATTAGCTGTATTTAACAATGACAAAATTGTCTTTGTTAATTTGATTTTCCCAAGTTCAACTTGTCCAGAACTGGACACAGCAGTGGGGACCTTATCACCTTATCACTGTCTACAACTCCTGAAAGCAGCCAGATGAGGGTCAATCTCTTCTCCCAAGTAACAGGTGATAGGACAAAGGGAAAAGGCCTCAAGTTGCACTTGGTGAGGTTTAGACTGCATGTTAGGAAAATTCTATTCACTGGAAGAGTTTTCAGTCATTGGAACAGGCTGCCCAGGGAAGTGGTGGAATCACCATCCCTGGAAGTGTTCAAAAATGTAGGGACATGATTTTGGTACTGGTTGGACTTGATTATCTTAGAGGTCTTTTCCAATCTTGACAATTCTGTGTTCCTGTGATTCTGGGTGAGCTCCAAGCAATAGGAATATGTTTTTCATTATTTGGTCTAACATTTGGTCAGTGTCAGGCTGTGAAATCATGTAAGGCGTTCATCCATTATTTCTTGAATTTCAAAGTGGAAAAGAAGCACAGAGATAAATCATAACTGTGCCTCAAGGCCAAAGCACTCACATGGGATGCAGAGACAACATTGACAGAGCACTTTGCAGTGGTACATGAGCTGATCTGGACCATTCAGGACTGGGGCTCTCACTCAGGAGCTACCCTCAAAACCAAAATATGCATATGTCATCTTCTCTACTTTTGAATAATTTCTGTAGACTCTCTTTCCATTCCTCTTATGCTTGCTAATTTTCTCTCCCTGTCATTGTGTACCATGCGGGCTCCTCACTTGCCTCACTCCTCTGTCTGTCCACAGCATTTCTGAGTGAGGAAATTGTAGTATGTCTGTTTCTATTATTTTCAGAGAAACAAGACTTTAAAATTTTTTCTATGAGCAATTAGGTTACAATGACAACAAGATGAATTTCTGTAGTTTACTTGTTTTCTCAAGAGGAAATAAAAAATTTAAGGTTCCTGAAAATGGCAAGCAGTTCTGGTGAAACAGGGCAAGCTAAACACAGCACTACAACTATCTGTAGGAAACCCCAAGATACTCTAAGTCTCCTGAGGTAAGGCCACCTGAACACCAAATAGAAAGTAAACAGGCCAGTGGGTTTATATCCTAATTTAGTCTGGGTTTTTTTGGCAATTCTCCCTCTTCCTCTCTATAGAGTCTAAAAGAGAATCACTTTATTATAGAATCATAGAATATAACGGTTTGAGTTGGAAGGGTCATTAAAGACAATTTAGTTCCAATCCCCCTGCCCTGAACAGGGGCACCCTCTACTTGACTGAGTTGCTCAGAGCTACATCAACCTGGCCCTAAACACTTCCAGGGATTTCTGCCGCTACATGCTCTTGAAAAATCGTGACTTTTCTAAATGCTTGTAGCTGCATTTTCTTTTGCTGCTTTTTCAGCTGCTGTACTGGACCAGCTCCTATGCCTGCGATGTGTCCTGGTTGGGGCTTGCTTGCCTTACTGTAAATTAGAGTTGAAGGGTCTGTGGCTGTGGTGGAGAACGTGCTGGGATAGTTGATTTTCTTCATAGTAGCTAATACAGGGTTATGTTCTGGGTTTGTGCTGGAAACAGAGTTGATAATACACTATTTTAGCTACTGCTGAGCAGCACTTGCACAGAGCCAGGGGCTTTTCTGCTTCTCACCCAACTCCACTACTGAGGAGGCAGAGGGGGAACAAGAAATTGTGAGGAGACACAGCCAGGACAACTGACCCCAACTGACCCAAGGGACATCCCACACCATATGGTGTCACGTTCAGCATATAAAGCTGGGGAAGAAGGGAGCGGGGGACATTCAGAGTGATGGTGTTTGTATTCCCAAGTCACCTTTATGTGTGAGGGAGCCCTGCTGTCCTGGAGATGGCGGAACACCTGCCTGCCCATGGGAAGTGATCAATGAGTTCCTTGGTTTGCTTTTCCTGTGTGCACAGCTTTTGCTTTCTCTATTAAACTGCCTTTATATCAACCCACAAGCTTTTTCACTTTTACTTTTCTGATTGTCTCCCCCATCCCACCATAGGGATAGTGAGTGGCTGTGGGGCTGAGTTGTCATCTGGAGTTAAACCATGACACTGAATTCTTGTGCACTTAAACACCATTGGGGGAGAGAAATCTCTGAAGAAATCCCTTTTTTTTGCCTATCAGGTGCTGTGCTGCCTGCTAGAAAATCAGTACATGTTGAACCAGACTAAGGTTTACCATTGCTAAGCATCATCGGTTAAAGAGGACTTTGCTGTTTCTCACAACAGGAATTGGATTAAATGAAAGTGTGCCACTCTTATTTCCTGGCAGCTGACTTTGTAGGAATGTAAGTAGTTCAAGAACAAGTGCCTTCTTGGGAAAATGGTGAAGGTTGGTACACATTGGGTTTTCCAAGCTAGGACTCAGTGGAGAAAGTTAATGGAAACCAGGGGCTGCTCATTAGAATTTCTCATCACTCACCTGGATCACTTGGACCAGACGGAACCCAGTTCTGTGCTCCTCAGCGCAAGAGGGACATGGAGCTCCTGGAGCCAGTCTAGTGTAAGGCTAAGAGGAAGTACAGATGGGATCTGCACCTTTATAGCCAGATGGAATTAGGGTGCTCTGTGCACCTGTGAACATTAGAGCCTAGCACTCCTGTGGGTCTGCCAGTCCCTTGAATCCACACAATCCAATAAACCCATTGTTTTCCCTTCTTTGACCAGTCTGGAGGCAGGGCCCCTCTAGTCCTGCTCATAATCTTCATTACTCACTTCTTGTAAATATGAATCAGAAGTTCCTTTATTATGACTGCTAGTAAGAAAACCCTTCTACTGTGTCTGGGAAACTGCCCACTAGAAACTGAAGCTTCAATTTTCCTGAAAGGACCTCCTTCTGTGATGTTTTTCCTTGCAACTCATGTATTCATGACTCTAGGGTTGAGGAACGTTTTCCATCTCACTTCAGGATTTTGCACTTGTTCAGGGGTAAAGTTCTAAAGCACTGGATGTGTTCACTGTCCTAGGCAGTGGCCCATACTATCCCACATGGAAGTATCCAGCCAGAACAGAGACAGCAATATGAGTGTGTTGGTTTAAGCATACCAAGAATATTTGAAATGCTCAAAAGCTATTTTAATGACCTGGAGGAGAAGGGGAAGGTGAAAGAGTAAAGTTTTCCCTACTTTTTCCCCCATAGGCCCACTCCCTGAAGAGTAAAGGTAAAAAGTGTAATTATTAATAGCTCCTGAAAGATGATTCCTGAAGCACAGAGATGATGTTGATGGTAAGTACAATTACCAAATCAGTCTCCTGGCCTGTAATTTTATCATATCATGAACCAGTGTTACAGAGTTTGAGAAAATGATAACTTTAATCCAGCCCCCAGAGATGGTAAACAGCACAACAGGGAACACATACAACAAGTGAGGTGTTAGGTAATACAACTCTGAAAACAAGCACAAAACCCCTGACAGCAAATAAATCAACACTGTGTCCTGCAATTATTAAACTAATACAATAAAAGCTTGTAACAATTTGTTTTAACATTGTCTGCTGAGATCTTCCTACCTCAACGCTTCATGCTCCCCATTGAGTGCTATTATCTCTCCTTTCTCCCTCAACAGAAAGAAAGTGTCCACCCCACCAAAACATGTTGCAGGAACCAGCTTTGGGCTCTTGGTCTTTCTGTTGACTCATGAGGACATCTAAAAAGCCACATTAAATTAGCTATCTAATTTCTAAAGGACTAAAATATGTGAGATGGCTCCCACTCACTGTTACTTGTATAAATTCATATATGAAGACTCCAATGAACTTTGATTTCCTCTGTTGTACGTTAATGATTTAGCCACTAAATTACCTTCATTCTTTTTTTAGTCTCTGACCTTGGCTAACATCTCTGGCTATTAGCACATTATAAATATTAAGCATTAGCAATACCCTTTCTTTGTATTGAAAAAATCTATAGGCCTTTCAAAAGGTAGTTGGCAGATCATAAAATCTGGGCTAAATGAACCTGTCCATACCCTGTTTTTGGTAACACAGTAGAGGAAAGCTACCTCCACAGACTCACAGGATCACAGGATGGCTTAAGTTGCAAGGGCTACTGCAGCCTAGCCTGCTGCTCAAAGCAGGCTCAGCTATGGGTCAGACAGGATTGTTCATGAATTTATGCTGTTTGGCCTTGAAAACCTCCAAAAATGGAGACTTCATGGTTCCACTCAGAAATTCTGACCAGTGATAATTCCTGTCTCTTACAGACAAAAGAGACAAAGCTGCATCGGAAACAGCACAACAAACTAATTAACTCCACTTGCACAGTGACTTTGGTCCCCTAAATCCTCCCTGGTCCAAGAGTTCCACCTTCCCTCCCATTTCCAGGGCAGAGTGGGTGGGCTGGGCTGGGCTGTGACTGATGCAGATGCACAGGTTGGGTCTGTGTGATGCTGGCACATCTGGCTGCTGCCAGGCACTGCCTGCAATGCCCAAGGCCTTTGCCTCTGTCTCACTGAGCTCTCATTTAAGTCTTTCTATTCTACTCAGCTCCCAATTTCTGCCCAGCCTTAGGAATATGATATCTTTCAGAGTTCTAGCTTGCTCCAAATTTGGTTGAAACTGGCTAGTAGTTTCAAAATTTAGGGAGAAGCTGAGAGACTGATACATAGACTGCAGGAATACATAAATGTTCATTTCTGTAGGAAACAAGCATGAGAATCCAATTACTGTATGATTTCTGCACAAGACTGAAAAACCTTGGAGCTGAGAAAAATGTAGCAAGCAGAATGTTTCCTCAAACCAAGCAGACATTCAAACTTTTTGGAATGAAAATGGCATTATTTCCATAGCAAATTTGCTTCCCAGTGGCATGGACGTTACATCAGTTCTTGCTGTTACATGAAGACATTAATCCTACTTTAAATGTCTGTAGGCTTTTTAATCCAGCATCCCCAGTATGATTACAATAATTAAGTTTGCCATGTAACACTCTAATGAGCAAAGTATGATTTGTGGGGAAAGGTAATGTATTTATAAGATGAAGCAATACTGTTGCGGACTAAATCAAGCTTTCAGGAGCACAAGTTTCTGTTTTTTCCTTTCCAGATTGTTCACCTAGTTTAACAGTGGCTGTGTGCCTCACACCTTTCTGAAATAATTGCCTTAGACTGAGTCATGTCTTAATATTCCAATGCAAAGGGGGTTATTCCATAGAGAACAGGGTCAACCACCATTTCCAGGTGTCAGGGCAGTTTTCATGTAATAATACATGGAATTTCAGATTTCCTCACACACACATAAACTATTACACAATTAAGGACTCCAGTTAATACCCATGCCCTTCCTACTTGTTCAGAACCATTATACTTAAAGATAGGAAAGGCATGTTAAAAGCAATGCAACATTAAATGGCAAAAATACTGGAAGGATAAAATATGTACAGCCCTCTGTTCTCCAGGCTTCCCACTGATCTAATGATGGAAAGATCACTGCTGAGGACATTATGAAATTACAGGCAATATATAATAAGGTTGAGTTGAAAATGACAGGTTTATTGAAGATATCTGTTTAAAAAGAAGTCACACACTATCCAGATGAATTGGGCATAAGAGCTAGTTTGCCTGTACTGCAAAAGAAAAAGGAGTAGGAGAAGTTTAAAGACAATTTAAAACAGAACTCAGAAAGAAATGAAAAATTATGAGAATGATCATCAAGTTATCTAAACAATTGGAAATACTCTGACTATTCTCAAATATTTTGTTTCGACTTTGATTCCTGTGTTTTGCATCTCTAAGGAAACAAAACCTTTCTTAACTAGCTTGAACTTTCAATAACAGTCCTGAATCCAAAAGTGAGATTAAAAATTAAATAAAAAATAAAGTTAAAAAACCCCCACGTCAATATATTTTTTAAATAAAAAATAGGAATTAAGAAATAAGAAACAAAAGAAGGATCAAGATACTGTTACACTCATAAAAGTGTCTCATCCCTTCCTTATACCTATCCAGGCTACATTTTTCCTTTTTATTTTCCTGATATGAATTCCAATTCATCTGTGCTTATGAACTCACGACCCTTTGTAAACACCTGCGGTGGCCTGAGGAAAGACTGAAGATGTCACAGTGAAGGCAAAAGAATGTGAAGAAGATACAAATGAGATCCTTGCTTGGTGGCCATGTGGGCTAAAGGTCACAGAATATGACATTTGTTCTGGGCTGCTCCTGTGTTCTGCACTCAGTGAAAATGGATCACCATCCTGGTGCTTCCTGATGCTCACTGTGCTCCTGGGTCCTCCGCTGCACTGGGATCTAGCACTCCTGGAATGGGCTCCTGGCAGACAGTATCTTGTAGGTCTGTGCCCTGCCTTTGAGCAGTGACTGTCAAGTACAGGTCAATACAGATGTCTCTCACAGTGGTTTCTCTTAGCTAAAACTTTAGGCTGCAAGGAGCCATTTCATGGATGAGGTGCCACTCCATAGAGGGGAGTGCTCTGACCAATGGACCTGGTTTATGGCATGGGCTTTGGTGGCAGTAACTCTCCTCGTAAGGACTGGCGGTTTGGGTCTTTTCTCATTTCTCATGTCACAGTCCAGCCTCTTCTCTCCCTCTCCCCAAATTGTACTGTCTCAATTCCTAGGCAATCATCACAGAGTGCAGGGATATAATCTAAGCTTTGAGGTTTCTAAGAGCCACCACCTGGAAATCCAAACTTGCTCCAGCCCCAGAAGTACCAGGTCTGAGGCAGCTGCTGGCTTTGTCTTTAATAATGAACCTCTGAGAATATCTGAACTGCAGTATCTAAATGCAGCCTAAATACAGCAATTTATTCTGACACACCAACTCACTCATGGTTTGCAGCAGGATTTTTAACTTGGCAAAAGTAGCTAAATCGCTTTCTCACTTATAAAATATATTTCCTAAATCACAGGCCTTTTTCTCTGAAAGATGTGATTGGAAGTGCCAGCTCCAGGCAGAGCTGAGGGGGGTAAGCAGGTTATTAATGGTTGGCAGAAGAGGTGCCTGCCTGTCTCTTTTGTTGTGATGAGTTTGTGATGTGGTGTTATATGAAGACTCGTTTTACACTGTGTCACCTGTAGTAGGTTGATTCTGGCTGGACACCAGATTCCCAACAAGCTGTTTGGTCACTGCCCTCCTCAGCAGGACAGGGGAGAGAAAGGAGAACAAAAGGTGGGATGAGATACAGACATGGGGAGATCACTGAGCAATTACAGTCATGGGCTTCCCTCAGGGCTACAACCTCCTTTGGGCATTTTCCCGCTCCAGCATGGGGTCCTGCAGGGGCTGCAGGTGGATCTCTGCTCCCTCATGGACCTCCATGGGCTTCAGGGGAATCTCCGCTCTGGTGCCTGCAGCACCTCCTGCCATTCCTTCTTCACTACCAGATTGTTTTTCTTATGCATTCTCACTCCTCTCTTCAGCAGCAGTTGTGCATTTCCCCCTCTTTCTTAAATGTGTTATTCCAGAGGGGGTACCACCATCACTGATGGATTTTGCCTTGGCCAGCTGTGGGTCCATCCTGGTGCCAGCTGGCACTGGCTCTACTGGACATGGGGCAAGTTTCTGACAGCTTCTCAGAGAAGCCACTCCAGCAGCCCTTGCCAGTACCAGAATTTGGCCATGCAAACCAATTAATGACCAAATGGTTTGGATTTTATTGTGAGAAAGAGGTTAGTCTACCTCTTACAGGAATTGACTGGTAAGGTTTCTTTTTACAAAAAGAAGAGGTCTCCTCCAAAAGATTCCTTCATCTGGATGTTTGAATAGATTACAGCTGAATGAATGGAAGGAAAAAGCTGTTCATGCTACAGTGATACAGAAACTTTAGAGGTCAGTGGAGCACAAAATAGCAGTAACAAAAAGAGAACTTATTTGTCACATTTTACTTTTGCAGACTGATTTCCTTATTCACATGCCCACAAGGTTTGCATACGAAACACTTCTTTGCACTGACAGCTTGAGGCATCTATAACCTTTCTTTCACCAGTTTAAATGCTTTTTCACAGAAATTTGAAAATTTAGTAGAGAAGATGACTCAATCACAGCATGTCTTACAGCATCTTTTCTGCTGCAGTGAACTCTGGACCATAGCATTCCTCTGTGTTACAAGTTTCAGCACAGCCTCTCAGATTTTGTTTGTTTGGGCTTTTTTATTGTTTGGTTACAGAGAAGCCACGTTTCACATATGGTTGCAATCTGAAAGGAGATATTTTAACATGACATAACAAATTCCATGTTACTTAACAATGGTAAATTTATAAATTAAATGGATGATTTTATACTTGAAAGGCTGAAAGCTCAGCCTGGCATATGAAAGCCAAACCATGCTTTGTCGTCCTCACACAAAGAGGGTTGGAACAATCTTCTCTCCATGTCCATGGTTTGTACAGGAAGACATAGTGAGTTCCACATGTAGTAAAAGAAACTGTGGTAGGTCACTGGGAAACACTTCTGAAGAAAAGGAGGCAAGTACTCAGAAAAACTGTCGTAAGAGGGAATGTCCTTCACTGCAGGGATTTATAAAGAGTGTAGTCAAAAATCTTGCCAGGATAAGGGTGTGGGTCACTGTGTAATACATCAGGGAAATTATCTAAATGATCTCTTTCATGGAGTCCCCACTGGCCTCATTGTCTGGTATATGGGTTATTAATAACGAAGAATCCTCACCCACAATAAATATGCCTCCATAACAAAAACCTATAATAAAACCACAACCACACCTGGGGTTACTCTGTGTCTTCACTCAGTATCATCAGTTTCATTCATCTCTCTTTGGTATTCAGTTTTTGTATCAAGTAGCCACTTATTTTCTTGAATTGGTAATGTGTTTTATGGTGCCTCTCCACCTCCTTCTGTGTCATTTTCTTCCTCACAAATGTTTATTTCCCACTTGTACTCTGTTTTTTATTATACAACTTGTAACATAAAGCAGCCTCTACTTTGTGTTTCACCCCTGTTATATACTTGTTTCCTTACACTAAGAACACAGCCTTTCCAACAGAGTAATATTGTAGGTGAAACCAAAAAAAGTAGAATAAAAGTTTTATGAAAATATGCCCAGTAACATAACACCTGTCTGGTTGTGCACATCAAACCCCATCTGGAACTGCATCCTAGGAGACTGACAGGTATGTTGTAGGGAACAGGAATGATGCTGAGGGGTAGAGACATCCTCTTCAACCACTAACCTCCAGAATACAACTCAAATGTGCTTCAGGTTGAAAGGGACTCTGCCCTTCAATTACATCATTGCCCTTCAAAGGGTCTACACAGCCCTGCCTGGGCTGTACTGGCTGCAGTCTCTGGCCTGGAGCCTGTGCTCCTCTCACCATGCTTCTTAAATTTTGTTTTTTCTTCCTTTGGTAATTTTCCCCACAGAGCAGAAGATTTCTCACAGGAGTTTCAATTCCATGTACTTTAGTCAAAGTCAAAACACAATGCAGGAGAATTTCAGGGTCACTGGTGAGGGTTTTGTACCCAGCTCCCCTGGGAAGTCCGTAGGAATAGGAATATTGCTGCTCTTCATTCTAGATGTTTGACCTTTGAGAATTTTTTCTTCTCTCTTGGTCCTTGTAGCTCTGTTGTAACTCACCAAGTACATAGTGAAGTTCAAAGGAAGAACTTTTTCTTGGCACATGAAGACCATCAGGACAGTGTCTAAATATCGTTGCCCCACAGTAAAATTGGCAGGATATGTTCCAAATTCTTTAAATATCCAGCTATAATGTTTGACCTGCTGACTCTCTATGCAAAGGATTTGACAGTCTATGATAACCTATACAAAAAGAGAGATTTTCAGATCTTTTAAACTTGCCATTTTTTCATTTAGTTGACTGACCCTGTTCTCATATGAGGGGATGCATTACACACCTGCCTCACAGGAGAATCTGCGTATCTTGCTGACAGTTCAGTCCCAAGTTATCAGACTCCACCAGGAATATGAAAATACAGGTGGTGTGCCTTCACACTGAACCCAGCAATTGCTTTTCTTCAGACTTGAAACATATCAAACAAATTATTTTCGAATTAATTTTCTCTTCTACTGAAACATGTATGAGATATTCTGTCACCATCAGTGATAGTGCTGACACCAAAAATAGGAAGCATTGTATAGAGAGATTTTGTACAGAGAGCAAATTCCTGGTATTTTTTATGTCCTGTGTGGATATTTAACTGGCACTCCCCTATAAAGTGTTGGTCATGAGTCACAATTTTCCCGTGCACTGGCCCAAAATTTTCTAATAGGGAGAAAATAATTAAACTCTCAAACAATTCATTGCCTACTACTCTGAAATACGATCCTAATATACAGTTATAAAAACTCTGGTTATAAAGAAGTGTGGAATTCATACTCAAGAAAAAAATTAAAAGGAAAAATTAAAGTTAATGTGATATTTGGTGCCACTTTAGCTTGAGAATTTTGCGTGGCATTTCTAAGTTACATTGGCCACTTTCAGTGATACAGAAGTATATGCTTGGAGAATTCCTTGGCACCCTCTGTGTTGTGCAAAATATTTGACTGGTGACAATAAATCCACTCCAAGAAATGATGTCAGGAAATAAGTAATGTCTAATAAGAAGAAAGGCATTTTCGAGCAGGGTTTTTTATAACCCTACTGCCAGGAATGGGCACTTTTGGTTCCTCCTCTCTGCCTTACATCGAAGGATTTATATTATTTATTTTCTTAAACTAAAAGTTCAAGACCATTAAGGAACTGCAGTTCATCTTTAAGATGAATTGCAAACCAGTTGTGCAGTATTTCACATTAATGATCCAGTGCCTACTGAACAGCATGCAGAGAAGCAGGATACCAGTTCTCTCTTTGCTAAACACAGCAAAATAGTGCAATATAGAAACCAATTAACATTGATAGAAAAGTGCAATGATTCCAGTTTTCTAAACTAAAAGTTATGAATAACTTAGTCAAGCAATTTAAAGCTTTCCAGACTGCACCTGAGTTCTACACAAATCACAACTTGAAGGCTTACCAGTCAGAGTTCAAAGTTACAGGTCTGCTGTAAACAACTTTCCAATGAAATAGTGAGCATTTAAAATTCCTGTTATTTGAATTTTACAGGAGACTACATCTATCACTAGGTAGTTCTATTTTCCAGGAAAAGATATATGCTATGCTAGGAATTATTTCAGCCTTCATGAATTTCTTATTTGAATTACTAGTGTGCACCCAGTACGGGTTGCAGAATCTTGTGTATCACATAGAGGCTGGGTTTCAAATGATCAGTGGTTAACAAATAGCTTCTAGGCTAATTAATGAGAGCTAAGGAAAGATTTGTTTCTTACCCTGTATCTAGTAGGACAGGGGATGAAATAGACTGAAGAGCACATCCTCATGCCAGGCACAGAATTTTGGCTGTTAAAGATAATACTGGCCAGGGACACAAGCAATGCCTGTACAGTGTGATCATGTTGATGTTATGATCAGAATTATGTTTTTATCATATTTTGTTTCCAATTAAAAATGGCTAACAGCCTACACAAAATTTAAAGTTAGAGAATCTCTTACCCTTTTTAAAAAAGTGTGGACAAGGGAAACCACACTGCTTTTCTCTGCTTTTCTTTCTGAGTTGAACTATTATTTTGTACAGGAAATGCATCTGTAAAGCATTGAGCAATCCTTTGTTGTGTGTTTGTGGTTAGAAGGTCATGTAACAATGCTGAATCTGCAGGCTGTTCAAAGGATGAATACAAGGAGGTAACTCCTGTGGGTGTGTCTGTCCGTGGGGCGATGTAAGCAGGGGAAAGCAGGTTTCCTGTTAGGTGCCCCATATCCCTGTGTTTCTATTTCTTGAAGTTCAGTGTGAGTTGATCTGAGCTGCTGCTGTCTGCCAAGAATAACAGCATGACTCTCAGACAATGACTTCTTTTAAGAGTAGTAAAAGACAAAGGAGTTGTTCTTGGCTTTGCAACACAATTGCTTATCAGTACTTGTAGCATATGGCAGGCCGTGCAGATAACCAGACATTTGACTTGTCTATTATTAGCAACAGCTTCTTCTTGCTTCAAATCCTTTCTGGTCCTCAAATGGCAATATTCTCTCAGAATACAGTGAGAAAATCCCTGACTCTTTCAGATGTATGTCCTTTTTTGAGCAGGAGTGTTAACTGGGACAGAATGAAATTAGCCATCACTCACAAGGAAAAGTAGCTTATGAAATTTTTGATATGTGGTTGATTCCGTTATTTAACCAGATCATGTTGATAAACACAAAGCTGAACTGCAGCAGAAGAGATGTTTTGGAAGACATGAAGAGTGATGTACAGACACAGGAACCAAAAATCATTCAGAGCAGTACACACACATTTCAAGTGAAGAGCAGTTCACCAGGTGTCTCAGCATTTTGCCAGACCAGGAAGATTTTGTGATGCTGATTTTCTGGTGAGCTCTATGGCCACGTAAGACCCTTAATTCATATTCAGTAAGAACAGCTCAGTTCTGTGTGAGGCTTCATTGAGGCCCTACTCACAGCAGGATGCTCTGCAGACAAAATTTGTCCAATGTACACAACAGCCATTTAGCAGCTGAAGGTGTCACTCGCTGTACAGTGTTTTAAAGGTAAGTTAAGAACTTAACATGTCTTTAAAGAAAATAAGAAAATGCTTTCTTCAGAGAAGATTGTAGATGAAAATAAACCAGCCTGTGGTCACTGAATTGTTGGAAAACATAACTAAAACTAATAACTGTTTCTCTAAAAGTTATGTAAGTCCTCTAGTGCCTGCACTGATTGCTGCTCTCATCATACTGATTTAGGTGAAATAGGTTTGCTATTAAATCTCACAATCCTTTCATGTGATTCCTCTAAGGTCCTGGGAAGCCCAAGGACGGTTCAAAAGCAGACATTGCAGCATCGTGAAGCCAGCTGAAGTGCTCTCAATGCCTTATCTGAACCAGAGAGGTCTACATCTTCAAAACCTTCCAAAGGACGTATTTGCAGTACTCACAGCACCGCAGGGGTCCCAGAAAGGCAGTGCTACATGTGCTGTTGGTATTTGCTGGAGATATTTATTCTGCAGGAAACTTAACTTTTAAACTCTCTCTCCCTTTCTTCTGACATGGACTTGCAGAGCCTCCCTGCCCCTTCCTGTGGGACACATGAAGGGCAGACGTGAGAGCAGGGGGCATCTGAGCCTGCGGCAAAGCAGGAACACAAGCCCTCTTCAGAGCCCGGCCACCATCGCCCACACATCACTGGGGGAGCCATCACTCTCCACAAACTGAGCCAACTGCAAACTGCTCCTGACAGTTTAATTTCTCCAGGGGATGTCTTTAATGGACAGGCTCTGCATATCTCCTATTGACTTTTATGAAGGGCGTCACACTTCTGTTCTTTTTGTCTTGTAGTGGGAAGCTCGGAAAGTATAATGGAGGGACAAAACCATTCATATAAAGAAAAAGTGAAGAATATTATATAGATAATTATTTTTATTTGCAGTTCAAAACAAAATTTAGAAAAACGAAAGTACAAGTACAAGCCCCACAAAAACAGGCTTGAAGAAACAGAGCAGTAAACTTGTACAATCTCCATTTACACATCAATGTTTTTTCTGGGCATCAGATGACACACTGGGGATGACACTCAAAAAGCAGATAGTGAAAAACATAACATGGCAAAAGGGATGCTTTGCAGAGTAAAGCAAAAGGGAGGTGTCATCTCCATGAAGGTTTGGTTGATTTGGAGGAGCTGTAGCAGGAAGAGTGTGGAGCAGGTTTCAGGAACCAGAATGAAGATGTGTAGAGCTTATATAAAATACTAAAGAGTCTGAAAACATCTCCCTCCTGCCACAGGGAAATAAAGATACCACCAAGGGAGAGTGCCTCATTAAAACTTGACACGGACAAGTAGCTGATTTCCTCATGGCTTCAATTAACTATTTAAGAAATTACAATGATTACATCCCTCTTTCCCATCTTTTTGCCTGTTTCATCTCTGGGGCTCACATATTGTCCACTTCATTGTGTTTTATTTATTTTATCTGCCCTTGTTTGTCTCAGGGAGCTGAAAACAGGGTGTTTCACATGGGGAAGATGTTAACTCTGAGCAAAACATGAACACAATCCCTTGCTGTGGAAGGACAGGTTTTTCTTTCTGCAGTCAGAGGTTCGGTTATGTACCTGCCATGCAACCACAGGTGCAGGAAGAGAACAACACAAGCATTGGAGCTCATTTTGTGGCCATGCCCCTGAAGTCCACTCCAGCCAACAGTGGACTTGAAAATAAAGGGCTACATTTTGTTAAATCTTCTTTTTAGATCATGAGTAAGTTCTCTTTACTTCACAGTTTCACAAATGATTACTCTGGGCAAAAATTGTTGAAAAAAAAGTGAAAGTCCAAGAAAATACTGGTGATCAAACTGAGACAAGTGAGTAGGACGCAAGTTTAAGTTCAACTTGACTTCCTGCAGCAGAACCAAGAGAGGAAATGGAAGACAAATGTAAAATGAAGAGAAGCTTTCTTCATGCCACGGACATAAGAGTAAAACCAGAGCAATTATTACATTTACATCTTCTGTTGAGGAACTGTGCTGGGTGGTGTCAACCAGCACGAGGAGCTGCCATGTTCAAGTATGTGTGGAGTTATAGCATCTGAGGATTTTTAGATGCTTCAGTGGAGGATGCACAGGAAGGGATTGAGGATAGGACAAGTGGGAGCACAAAACTGGTTGTGACGCAAGTCATTACACACTTAGTATTGACTTCTCTGTCAGATTAAATCTGTTACACAGCAGGGGCAACAACAGTCCTGTCATACTGCATATTTCTAACTGAACAAAAACCTTGCCAGTAACGTAATATTGACTGCTGTTGTTCCAGGTTCATCTGAAGAATAGCAGGAGGGTTTGAAGCTGGTCTTTATGATCTTCACTTGATCTTGGATGAGAAGAAAATCTACTCATTAATCTGGCCTCCACAACCTCCATGTAGGTTTGGAATTTGCCAAACGCGTCGCACAACAACCTGTGTAGTTTCTTTTCTACAGCAAACATCTCCCTTCCTAAGGGAGTGTTAATCCATAAAATTTCAGTAAAAATATCAGTAAATTCTATTGGTACTTCATGCTGTATCACCATTTGTTTTCTGGCCCTGGAAACAGAGTTGATTGAATGATCCTTTAAATCTCTTACCTAAATCTGCTGCAGTTCATTGGAGATAGTCCATGAATTTTAGTAGGCGTTGGATTAGTTCCTCAGGGACTAATTTCCTAAGCAGTAAAAGAAGCAATGCTGATTTGCATGGGAAAGAGGCTGTCCAGGTGGATGAGCATCATTTTGTTCCACGACCAGACATCTGTGTATGGCATCAGCCCATGGTGCCTGTAGGGCTGTGGGAGGCAAGAAGAGGGGACTACCACCCGCCTTGCCTTGCCATCTGTAATTAGAGATAAGGATTTCCAGCCTGATTTTCATGATATCTTGGGCCAAACCCCGCAGTCCTTGCCTAGTTAGCTTTCTGACAGACCTCTCCCTCAAATTGGAGGAAGCTCTAGATAAGAAAATGTGAAGTCAGGGTGAAGAGCCAATTGCCTTTTAACCACATTTTCATATTGAAATCGACTCCACACTCCACTTGTGTGACAGATGGCTTTTGGCACTTGTGTCAGCACACAGCAGGAACGACAGCTGGAAGTTTGCAGGACACATTCCCATTTTCCTCGTGTGGGAGACAGATGTGTTTGCAATGCAGCTGTGGCTGAATTCTGTACCAAAGGCAGGCCTGGGTACAGGCTGCAGGGTTTGACCTGTCAGTCCCCTTTCAGCTGGCCAAGAGTTTTGTGAATGCGTCACCTGTGAGAGCTGGGCAGATGGCAAATTTTACTATTGTAATTTGTCTTATATTTCATTATCCCCTTAACTTTTTAATATTACTGCTTTAATAAAATAATCAAATTTTATGAGGCTTGTGTTTTTCTGCTGGGTAGGCAAACATCACAGATATCAAATTGGAATACAAAGGCAAATACTTGGGATCATCAAGACATCCTGTATCTATAGTGATTCATTTATAATGCATTAAAGTTATAGTGCTATAGGCTAGTTTAGCTGTTCAAACACATTATGAGGAGTGCTCCTGATAACTCCATCTTGGGAACGACAGATATTTCAGAAAGTGATGTGCTCAGGGAACATAAAAAGCAAAATGTGTTGTCATGAATGGTTTTAATAGGTGATTTGAGATTTCAGCATCCTGGAGGGAACATTAATTTAGTCTTCCAACTATTTTGTCATATTTACTGCTCAAATTTCTTGAAAAAATATGAAAAATAATTTGAGGAGGCACATTTCTTGCTAAAGCCAGTGGTTTTTTGTTTTCCAACATACAAACTTAATAGAGACAAAGAACAAATCTTTGCCTTTATATTCTATGAAACAGGAAAATCCTTTCGCAGTAATTTTTGCTCCCTTCTTTTGGTGACAATGTTTATTAACAGGCTTGGAGCCCTGATGGACCCAGGCAAAGCTTAATAATGTCTGACAAGCCGTTCACAGTAAAACTGGTTAATGTCACCCTCGGTTAGCTGAGATGATTTAACTTCTCTTGCCCCTTAGCCCATTATGTCAAAGAGGTAATAATAAATACTTGGGAAATAAAAATCAGCTTTACTTCTGTGTTCAAATGGAAGCAATACAATAAACAAAACCAGTTCATTTTCTATACACCATTTAAAGCAGGAAATTTTCTTTTTCCAGCAAAACTCCATATTGGACAGACAGCCTAATCCTATGGCATTTATTCAGGAAAATGCCCACAGATCTGGAGATCCCTAATGCACAGGAAAAGTCATGTACAATTCTCTCTTCTGAATGACACTGGAAAGCCTTTGCAGGTTCATTGTATCTGTTTCTGTCACATAGGTTTCTCTACTCGGTAGATAAGGAAATTGTAATTAAAGACAGCCAGAAATGTCCCAAATTATTAGTCTTGACTGTGTTGTCTCCAAAGGTGCGAGTGGGGAAAATAGAAAAAACAGTGAATGAACAACAGACGTCATGAACTTTAGCTTCTAATTTTTCTGCCTGTCCTTGTGGGGAGAACTTCCAAAAGAAACTGCCCTATTAAAAATTAGTCCATATTTTATGCCAATATGTATTGTAAAAAACATATTCCCATGTTTATCATAGATAATTTAAATGTTAGTAAATGGCAAAAGTAACTAATTACTACAATAATTAAGTAATTACTGTTAAATTCAGGTTTATCCAAAAGAAGGCATGCTAGGACTGACACGGATTTAAAATCTGTATTGAATATTATTTTCCTCTGATTGCCAGAATTACATTATTTCTCTGTTCAGGGAAACGTTATCTAAATAAATAGGCTGAGATTTTCAACCACAGACACCATTATCTTCAGTCAAGTAGTATTTTACCTGATTACATGAAAAAGCATAAATAAAATTTTCATCCAGTTTTACATTGCCTTTCCATCCGTGCAGAAAAAGTGCCATGTCCTAAATGTGAAGTTTATTTCCCCCAGATTGTGATGTGTGGTTATTTTCCCACTAATCATATATAGTTGGAGTTGGCCTGAGCAGAAATCAGAGGATGTGATGATGAGATAAAATTCCTGAGGAAGCAAAGAGGTTTTTTCCAATGAGGGGCTTTTATACATCTTTTTCTGCACTACTGTGGGAAGAGAAAAACTTAACTTGTAGGGTTCTGCCACACTTGTGGCCTGTTTGTAGCTCTTTCCCAGCTCATTTTGTTAACTGTTTTATGTGAATTAATAACATATTCACATTAGAGCTGGAATCCAGCTTTTGCCTTTGTGGCAGAAATTTATCAGAATGTTGAGTTTTTAATTTTTTTATCTAACCCACTTCTGTGATTTTTTTCAGTATTTTCCAGTATTCTCAAGGGCTTGTATACGGTGAAACTCTTTTAAATAGGTCAAATATACTTTTTCCCCCCCCTCCAATATTACTTTTAAGCTTGATCCTGCACAATTTTATGTAAGTAGGCCTGGAAGCTGATATGAATTTTTGTCAGAGGCTTTCTTTTTCTGAAGGTGTGTCTGTAACCAAGAAAAATTTCCAAATGAATATCTGTGTTTACTCCCAAAGCAGTTACATGAGTAAATCTTTATAACATTTTCTGGCTGTGCTATAGGTACATAAATTGTTGAATATTCAGTTTAGTGACAGAAGATAAGGATCTTTAGCACTTTCAAGGACACAGCTCAGAAAAGGAGGCCCAATTTCTTAAAGATGACTAAATTTCCCACCTCTATGAAGACACATAACAGGATGGAATTAACCAATCTGAAAGAACCCTTCATCGTGACTCTCTGGATATGAAAGCTTTAACTCTTTAAAAATAATTATTTTAAGAAGTCTCTTAGATGTTTCTACTGCTTCAAGAAATAACTGGAATTATCCCAATCAGCTTTCACTTGTCTGCTTCCAGCACTCAAACTCATTTGTTCTGACCCAGCTGCCCATTGCAGTGCAGATACACTCCAGGTAATAAGAGAGAAAGGGAAAGGAGCAGTTTTATGATGTGTTTTTATGGCTAGTGGTAATAGTCATTACCTAGAAGCCCCTCTGTGCCATTCTGACTGAAGTGACCATAAATATTTTAATTTTTGTTTGGTAGCAAATTTCCAAAATATAAAATAATTTCATATCTATGATATCATATCTATGACTCTTCTGTTTGTCCAGAGAAATTTGTCTTATGGTTGATAAAACCAAGCAGCAACAATTTGATTTATCTGCATCCTGACCAAATATGTCAGAATTGATAAGATTACATTTGTAGTCTATTTGCATCCTTGAAACTAACAGTTTCTATTACAGATTGTGTATAAACCACAAAACATTAAAATGTTTACATGGATTTTTCAAATCATGAAATGAAAAAGTAGTAAAGAAAGTTAGAACACAACTGGATTCTATAAAAACTGCTTTTTAGAGTTTTTCCTCAATGCACTTTTTTATGACCCTTCTAGGGTCATATGATAAATATAATAAATAAGACTTATGTAATGAATATTAAATTATGACCCTTCTAGGCATTTGGATTGTTCCTGTGAGATAGCTGGCTGAAAATTTCTAGAATATCTCAACAGTTAATGAAATAAACAACCAAGCATTATAAGCATGAAAGTTACTCAGCTTTCAAACATTTTATTTTACTTTTTTTTTCACAATGCATAAAAGTTTCAGTAAGGCTACAAAGACCTGACAAAGAAGACCAAATTAAAATAGGATAAGATGTTTTTTGTGATGTTATTGAGTTCAGTCCCTGGGAGAAGAATCACTCAGAAGAAACTTTTTTATTGAAATTGTTTCATTGCAGATGTGAAGCAGCAAAAGGCTCCAGGGGGTTTGTATCTTTATGTTGTTCTCAATGATATGAGCAGCAAGAGAGTGAAATTATCATGCAGTTTATGGGATATAGAGGTTGACTGGGGAGCTAAACCAGGTAAGAGAGTCATATTTCCAAAAATGCTGCCTGCCTGTGAATAAAGAAGAAATCTTGTCCAGGGCTGCCAGTCCAGTGCTTGCCATGAACAAGGTCTGTGATTACTTTGCCGTAACTAAGAATTGAATTTGGGCTTCACCAAATGCTTTCATATTTCTTATAGCATATTTTGAAATGCAAATCAGCTGGTTGGTTCTGCCTTTCTTTCCAACCTCACTTCTTTTAGAGGTGTAATCACACCAGAATAAGAACTGCCCTAAAGGCTGGTGTAGTTGGTTACCACATCACCACGGTTGTTCTCAGTGTCTACTTATGGACTTGATTGACACTGGAAGAGCTGGATGAGCCATTTGCCTGTCAACAGAGCAAATGATGAAGCAGAGATAGGTTGATTTATGCTATTTATTGTATCTGTTTCTCTCATGCTATATGGAGTGATTCCACACCACAAAGAAAAAGGGGAAAACAGGATGCTGTGATGTCATAATTGAGGCATCCAGTAAACAGAAGCTATAAGATGGAGATATCTTACTTGGCTTAGTTTTAGGGAGGAAAAAATGAAACACATACAAATAAGAGACATCAAAACTGATTTGAGGGAGGGTGACCAAGTCTGGCCAGTGGAAAAAATATTTTAGAGTTGCTTGAAGGTGTGAATCCAGACATTTTTTTCAAGACCTGCTGCTTTTCCATGATGATCTAAGTATTTGAGAGCAAGTCCATCTGTTCCGATTTGCATGAGGTGTAGGTTCAGTCCCATAGCTGGATGTTAGATGACTGCAGGATTTGTATTGTTACTGCAAATAGTAAATGGTTTTGTCGTTATGGTAAAGACTCAGTCAGCAGCTGGTAAAATCCCTTAAACATCACTGCAGAACTTCTAACGTTCTCAGACATATTTTGCAAAGGTGAAAGTTGCATCAATGGGAAGACACTGGACTGTGGCACAACAAGAATTCAGAAAGTGTAGCTGAATTTATGACTGCTGAAGTTTTTTAAAGGATGCAGCCCTCTCACTTGGCACCAGGCCAGATTTATCCCTATATTGCTCCATTTACTTAAATCCACACACATACATTTGGGTCACTGTTCATGAGGCTGGTTTGGTTTGGTTTTTTTTTTCTGGAATATTTAGTTCTGCAGCTATCCTTTGAGGCCCAGGAGGAATGTGCCTGGTGCTGGGAGCAGTACAGGACATGTTCGGTTTGGTTGGGATGACTGTGTTGACTGCTTACTGAGTGTTCTCATGTCTCCTTGCTCTCGCATTCAGCTTTATCCCTCGGAATTGTGACTTTAGAGGGATTTTTAATATATATTCACAAGAAATCTGTAACTGGGGTTTCAAAAACTTTTGAAAACTCCAAGCTTTCTTACACATATTTTATAAAAAGCCCAAATGAGAATAATGAAAAAAACTGTCTCTGGCATAATACTGTTTTCTGACAAGATGTGTTTTCTTGGAAAAATGGTGAATAATCTCTAATGTTTTCTAAGATGTTGACCTCACTTGTGATGTAGCACATCCAGCAACCTTTCTCCTCTTTGAGTAAGGAACCCACTATTTCATTTATTGCTGTGATTAGTGTTATGTCTTGTTATTTTTCAAAGCCCAATGTCTAAAACTTTCTAGTTCTCTTAATCTCAGAGTTCAGCATAAAAGCATGAAAAGCCAAGGGCTATAGAACCAAAAGAAAACTGTTAAGAAGAGGGAAAAACAAAGAAGAGAAATGTTGCTCAAGTGTAGTTTAACTTTACCAGATAAACCATAGGGGCTAAGCTGCTTTTAGATATCATCCAGACAGATTTCTAGTCCCCACAATTCACAAGTGAAGAGACAATGAGAACACACATGGGTGTGCACACTTTGGTGTCTTTCCCAAATGGAGTTACAGGCTTGTCCTGTGTTTGGACACTACTTGAGAGGGCTCAATCTCCCCTAATGTGTGGAGGAGAGCTTCCCCCTGGCTGATAGAGCTGCCTCCATCCACAGTCCACATTTCTGAGGAACCACATGAAGGACAGAGAGACTGCAGAGTCACTGTTCATTGTTCTGAAGAAAATTTTGATAGAAGGCGGTAAAACAATAATGATGATGGATGTTGATGATAATGAAGACAACACTTACAAATTAGCACATCTCCCTGGAATTTCTTAAGCCCTTGGGCACCTAAAGCTGAGGAGCTGCTTTCTGTCATTAGGGGGATTGAGAAACTCTTGTTGAGAAGCTCATGTGTGGCTAACCAAGAAACTTGATTAATTCACCATCTCTGTTGTACAAGAAGCCCGGAAGAAATTAGTGAGTGGTGCAGAAGCTGAAAAGCCAACAGCTGAGCTCAGAAAAGCAGGATCTGACAAAATTATATCACAGAAGACTCTAAACTCCTGTTAATTTCCAAACTAGTGCATTAAGTTTTCCAATGCTCTCTCAACTCCAGTTATTCCTTTCAATTCTGTTCACCATATAGAAAATGGTGAAGATACAGACATTTTTACCTATCAAGCATCTTCTGATTTCTGATTAGGGCATCATCACCTTTTCAGAGAATCCCAGTTCATCCTAGTTTCTGAAAATTACTTTGAAAAGAACAAAAAAAATATCCCCAGAATTTTCATCATAATCCAAGTTTAGGAGTACATTTTTTAAAAAGTTTTGTGATATGAGTACAGCTGTATCTATCAGGCTGAATACAGAGGTTGAGCTCTTGTGCAAAGAATATCTCACCGCACGATACCCTTGCCCAAACTTCAGGGCAAGAGTATAAAGTTATACTTAATTCTCATTTTTATTCAAATGATAAATAGGAAATCAACATGATATACTGTGCTTCAGGGTGCCTTCATCATAACACTATTTGTATCCAGAAGTGTAGATAAACTAAACCTCAATTAACCAAATCTGGTTATAATCCCTCCTCATGGGCACTCAGCATATTTAAAAAGAGGTAGCACCGTAACTTGTTAATTTAGCTAAAAAACAGCAATAAAGCTGTCTGCTCACGAAGACAAAACAGAGCTAATGATCTCTGCCTGCTGGATTCCTGAAAACTTCTGGACTAGTATAAGCCTTTATTGTATCAGCCCCACTCATTTCACATTCCAGGGCTGGTCTTTAGACCCAGATACTCCATATACATGCACAGTTCACAAATGAACACCCAGTTTTGCTTTCATTGAAATGGTTTTACCTGTTTCCTGTGTTTTGCTTACTTTTTTGCAAGTGGGTGGAAAAGATTTCAAAATAAGGATTTTTACAAATAAGTACTGTCAGCTTCTGGGCCTGGACTCACCTCTATGTATATAGCACTCTCTATCCACTAAGAAAAGATCTGTTTCCATGATTTTTGTTTTCTTTATGGAGCAGTGTTCAAAGTAGATCCGTATATATCAGTGTGCCTTAAGGATGCACAGTTGCCTTTACTACTGTGAAACAGGATAGAAAGAGGATTCTTAGCGATACACAGTGGTAGCTTTATTCCCAGCATGTCTGAAGGCCCATTTTGACCCTTGATAATGCCCTTGATTCCCCCATCACTTTAGACTATCCCTTCTATCAGTGTAGCAGTAGCATTACAGCTCATGAACTCACAACACTGTAAAATATAAGGAAAATTGTCCCCCAGTCCCAGGACAAAGGAAAGCCACCGGGCTGTCAATCTGTCATTTGGTCACTTCCTATCATGGCTTTCTACATCTAAGTTGTTTCAGAAGCAATAAAATGCAACATTATGTGTGTCAGTACTTGTTAGAAAGTTGTTCAATTAATGGTTAAAATATATGATGCTGGATTTGACAGGGTGGATGAACAATCTGGTCAGTAAATTACCTCCTCATGACAACTGTTCACTCTAATTTTATTGTGATTTCCACTCTTGCATGTACATACTTAAACTCTTCTTTAAATGTTTTCTGCTTCAAGGAAAAAGGCTTACCAAATTTCCACTTAGAAATCAAACACCTGATGAAGTATTGCATTTCAGATACCTTATTGTTATCTCAAATAATTTTTTTTTTGCTGTGAATAATAAAGCCCCAAGGAAATTTAACTCTAGCATTATCTTTGTCAATTTGAAGTTAATTTGCCTGCCAGGTCTATGACAGATGCTGTCATATCTCACTGGATGCTGAGGTTTTATGAGTGATTTCTGAAAAAAAAAAAAAAATCCCAAACAGCTATTTTAAGCACCAGTTGGATTTTCTTTCTCAATTGCTTTTTATAAGGGAAAAAATTCATGGGTTTTGATGATTTCAAGAGTAAATTTTTAAATTCAGCTGTCAGTGTAACATGAATAGGCACGCATTTTAGAGTTATACTGGAATAATTGTTCTTAGAGCTTTCTCTGCTGTAGTTTTGGATGTTGAAGTTGTTTATGAGATGATGTGAACACTGTGGAAAGAGAGACAGGTTCCCAGTCTGACCCTGATCCAACATAAATCAAGAGCAACTCTCGCAAAAGCTCGTTATGAGATTGGTGAAATAGAGAGCAGATTCCAGCCCAGCCTGACTCCTCCTAAACAGTGCTTCATATCAAGTGTGGAAATACTTTTAATGGCTTTGGATAAGCATTCATTTGAGCAGTGAGATACATGGGTCTGTCAAATGCGGTGACATCCCATATTTCCCCAGATTCTTTTCTATTTTTTTTTTT
>VZRN01001321.1:50220-61301 GCA_013397935.1 Dasyornis broadbenti
TTATAAGGACTAGTGTAGTATTTTAATGGGAATTGGCTCATGAGCAAGAATGGAAAGATTTTTTTCTCTAAGGAAATTTAGGTGAAAGTTAAGGACAAATTTTTGTGACAGTTAGCCTGCATCAGCTATAAATGAACATGAGAGCTGTCCATGGGTGAATAAGAATTTACTCAACAGCTTGCATGGTTTGGAGTTTACACACCGTTGCACCTGCCTGTCCATGGGATACTGTGTCAACAGTGAGAAAGAAAATGCTTTCTAGTCCAGACTTGCAACCTTTTAAAGTTCTCTGAAGGAACACAATGTCTTCAGAAGCTGTCAGAAGAGGAGATATTGGGCTAACACCAGGGGGGACTGCACTGAAGTCTGGTCTGCTGGATTCAGCATAGGAACAGGAAATTCTCCTGCCTGAAAGTAATTTTCTAGAACAACATTGTAAGCATAATTTATATTTTCTGATTTGTTTCTAATGTGACCACAAGTCCTGTCCTGAACTAGAGAAAAAAAATTAAAAAAAAAAAAAAATTCTGTTTAAATTAGTCCAGCTCCCAAAAGGTGTTTTTCTGCTATGAAGACATTTTGTCTGAAAGTTGCTGAGCAGCTGCATTTTGGGATACCAAGTCAGAACCAGCACTTTCCACAGGAGATGGGATATTTGTATCTTCATTGATCTAGGTGATGGGATAGACAGCAGGTGACACCTGGTGGGGTTTTAGTGCCTATGGCACAAAGTGCCCCTCTCACTGCTGTCCAGGTCTGTAGCTGTCTGCCTTCAAAACACACAGAAAGAAAAGGGAGAAGAGAGCTCATGCATGGATATGAGCTGCTGTTCTTTGGAAGCTGTAGAACCACTTGATGTGAAAACAGGCCCTTCAGCCAGGTACTTGGGCGAGGCAAACCAAATGGAGATGATGCCAGACACCCCAAGCCCTGGAAAGGTGGACACAGTTTATTATTCACGGGTGTACAGACTTTCGTTTTCTTATCACTGAGCTTTTGTGTCCACACTTGCCTCAAGAGCCTTTCCATAGAGGCTCAGACAAATCGCTATTTAATGTACTCCATGAGCAGTGTTGGGATTACATGTCCTCGTTCTCCTCTTTTCCCAGGCCCCAGCTGTGCTTCCTCAGTTGCCCAAAAGGGTAAACATTCTTCTTCTACTGTGTCTTCTGCTGGGACAGTTTTGGATTCCTCTGACAGTCCATTTTTAAATCAGATCAATGGTCTGTTTTGACCAACAGTCTGTTTCCATCTGTGGGCAGCATGAGAATTTTCCATCAGCTCTCTTAATTCCTTTATCAGGGTAATTCTACATGGTCCTGGACAGCAGACAAATATGTCATTTAGACAGAAGCAGTTAAATTTACCAGACAGCCTTTCACTCAGCAGAGGATACACACAACTAAATTTACAGAAACTGAAGTTAAACAAGCTCCCCATTCATGCAAAACCTTGATGTTTTATCAGTTTTAAATTTCACGTTACAGAAGTATCTCAAATTAATGCAAGGATTAGAATTTAATCCTTTCAAATATTTCTATGAACACATTGTGTGTTACATCCATGGATGCTTTGATTTCAGGCTGAATAAGAATGTCTGCCTGTTTTTCTCAAAAACATTCTATTTTCAGTAGGAAACTAATAGTTTATGACAAGAATTTCTTTTTTGAATTTCAATAAAGAAAAAGCTTAAAGTGTTGATGAAAATCCTCCACAGGAGAATGCTTTTAATTTTTTTAGGAGATCATAGCAGCTCATATCTTCCAAATCTCAGTCAACTGGGCTCATCAGCAATATTTACTTGGTAGGCAGTAACAACAGATTATCTCCTCTACAGTTTGTCCTGTTTAGAGACAGCTGAAGGATAATGGTGAGACACACCGTGCAAGCACTTCTTTTTCCACACATGACAGAGGAAAGTTGGGTGGCTTATAAACTAGACCCCGAATTTGTAGATATCTTAAAATAAGTGAAGAAAATTCCACTCTTAAGTGTGATATATTTAAAGACAGAATTGCATTTATGTTTTATAGTCCTTTCTACATCTTAATTATATTTATTTTCCAAGAGAGACTAAACCAGACCATATTACTGTTGGATGTTGATGACAATGGAACAATGTTCCCATCCTTCCATCTTTTATCTGCCTCCAAAGGCAACAACAGTAAAATTTTGGTTACAGTTATAACAGAAGCTAAATAGGCATGAGCTCAGTATGGCTGCATAAACAAGATGACTTGCAGCATTATAGTGAGCAGACATCAATAGATGTGGGTTGTTTCTTCTTTTTTTTTTAAACTATGCAAGATATCACTGATTTTCAGATCTTCTGGTAAACTCACACAGTGTAATGTCCTTTATGCTTCTTGTTACTGTTAATGGAGAAGCTGGAAAATGCTTTACCCACCAGTGAATAGTCCTTGCAAGCATGTTTCTGTCTTTACAATAATGTAATACTCTTTGCCTTTTACACAGAATTATCATTTCAGAAGTATTGTAGCCACTAGTTCTCACCCAAATCTTGCTGCTTAGTCCAGCCTTATTTTCCAGGCTGGGACGAAAACAGCAAAGTCTTCAAATTAAGCTACCACCCAAGCCAAGCTATGCCCATAAGAACAGCTCAGCAACCTGGAGATGCTGGAGATGGGAAAGGGCAATCAGATGGTGTAAAAGCTATAGAAATACCCACTTAAAGTAATAGAATATTTTGTATTGGAAGGGACCCACAAGGGTTATCCTGGTCCAATTCCTGGCCCTGCACAGGATCATCCCAAGAATCCCACCCTGTTCCTGAGAGTGCTGTCCAAACACTTCTTGAACTCTGGCAGGTTTGGTGCTGTGACCACTTCCCTGGGGAGCCTGTTCCAGTGCCCAAACACCCTCTGGGTAAAGAACCTTTTCCTAATATCCAACCTACACCTCTTCTGACACTACTTCAGGCCGTTCCCTTGGGTTCTGTCGCTGGTCACCACAAAAAAGAAATCAGGGCGTGTCCCTCCTCTTCCCCACATGAGGAAGCTGTAACTGCAATGAGGTGTCTGCTCAGTCTCCTCTTTTCCAGGCTGAACAGATCAAGTGAACTCAACCCTGTATGGTTTCCTCTCCAGAGCCTTCACCGTCTTCATGTCATTGTTGCTAAAAGGGCAATTTTGCACATTGGTGTGGTGGAAGGCAGAAAGGTCAGAACAGGTACATCTTAATCTTTAAGCTTAGAGGGCCCCAACTGAAAATTTTAGAATGAAGGGAACCCCATGCCAGGAGTTAAATGATTCTGTGTTTCACACTAAGAGGAAACAGCCTTGCTACGTATGCAATACAACCACTAAGAAATGGCCCAGATATTCATTCCCAGTGCCCTGCTTCTCCCAGACTTTTAGAGAGTCTTGTATGGGAGATAAGGAGGAGAAGAGAAACTGTTTTCTTATGACTGAAAATAACCTGGCACAGTGTGTGAGTTCCTCCCTTCCCCATCCTCCTCTTTTTTTCACATCGAAGAAAGGCTAATTATGTTAACTGAGCTATGCATATGAAATTGTCCATCGTGTTCCCACACGTGGGGTTTTTTTTCTGGAGGCAGGAGCCTATAAATACCACAGCTCTAAGCTGCTCCTGTAAACAGCCTCGTAAAACACAGGCTGCTTGTACAGCAGTGCAGAGCAGTCTGTGCCAATGTGACGCCTGAGTTTTGTCTGTGCTGACTGGAGAATTCACTCCATCCCTTCATTACAAATACTCCCTCCTTGTCCCTTTCCGTGCTTATGGGGGTTTTCATCACTTACCAGCTTCAGTGTTGCCCATGTCATGCAGCATTAGCATCAGCCAGACTGCTCCTGGTGACCCCTAAAACCTATAAACCCTGCAATTTTCAAGCAACTAATGCTCTGAGACAAATTTAGTAGGAGACAGCTTAAAAGTAAACTCCAAACAAGCTTTTTCTGTACACTTGGAATCCTATTTAATGTGATGGATATTGATCACACTTTAATTCTCTACTAAGCCTTCCCAGCAATTTTTGAACCACCTTCCAAGTAGAAGATACTGTATTTTTCAAAAATAAAAGTGTTTTTAAAAGGTTTTTATATCCCTCTCTCTTCATTTTGTTCTTCAGATTAACTCGTTCATAGATTGTTTGGGTTTTCCATCTTTCAGCTTCAGGAACTATTTGGTCTGGCTTATTTTGAAAAATAAACAAATGAAAAAAGAAAACACTGAGGAGTGGGAAAACATATTCCTGCTGTCCTAAAGAACCTTAACTTCATCTTTTACAACTGCAGAAAAATATATAATTTTACAGTTCATCTTTCCTTTGTTTTCAGTAGAATGGCATTCAAAACACTAATGTACTTTTAAAGCAGCTGTTACATCTAAAACAAAAAATCTGTAACATAAAGGAAATAATTTAATACAATAAAAAAATTCTTTTGTAAACACTACTTCACTGGCCAGGTTAGAAAGAAGATCCTTAATTCTGTAACCAATTCCTTTTCAATAGAGGATTGCTCTTGGGATTTTTCTTGTAAATGTTTCATAAGATTTTTTTAAAAAGACCTTCAGAGTGTACTGCATAATATCCAACTCTCCATTTTGGTCATAATTTTAATGAAAAGTTTTCTGTTTATATCATGTTGAGACAAAGTTTTTTATAACTGCACACGTGTGGACTATCACATTACTTGCTTTTTTGTTTTTGACCTCTCCCAGGTTTTGCTGTCATGTACAAGTCTATCAGTTCAGAGGTCCCTACACCTAAAAAAGCCATCTAGATTTCCCTGAGCAGCAAAATCTTTCTCAGAAGATTCTAACTTCCTTCTGCTCCTGACCATCCCAAAATATGGTCCCATAAATTTCCTCCTTTGGATGTATTACTGCAATCACTTGTGGGGCCAATCCTGGACTCCTGGAGAAGAAAATAGAGCTGGGTAAACCAACTTTTTGCCTATTAAAAGAAAAGTCTGTATTTTTTTTCTAAATTCAGGATTTCAGTGATCTGGTTTCCTATGTGACCTAATCAATACCACTGGCAGACCTGAGGGAGCAGGAACCTGCTGCATGAGGAAAGAAAATGAGCAATTGGAAGCTGTGAGGGTGGTGTGAATGTCTTAAGCAGCTTTGGCATCACAGAAAACCAGGGTTGTGTAAGGGCATCCTTAGGAGTGTGCAAGCATTCTCATAAGTGACTCCTCCTCATCTTTAATCACTGTCAGGACTCTACTTTCAACTCTGTAATTTTCAGTACGTTTTCCAATAAATAGAAAGGCAGATGGTACATGCTTTCAGAGAAAAGGATTCTTTTTTCTTCTTGAACAGAAAATATGTCGATAGTTAGATAGATAACAATATCCTTAAGTGATAAGATCCCTGTATGGAAGGAAAGAATACAGGCTTTTGATTTTTGTGCTTAACAGCAGTTTCATGGTACAAGCTCATGTTGAACTCCCTGCTCTCTAAATCATCTAAATCCCTTTGCAAAGTGTTGCATTGCTAAGGTTTGTTCTCTGCTTAGATAGTCCCTTTTAATATTTTTGGATGTATTTATATGTGTTTGAGAACAGTATTCTCTATTTTTTTCCTTTTTTTTTTTTTTTTTTGAAACCTCATGCTGGCCTTTTTGGCCATGTCAATCTTAATCTGCTGGTTTTGAGGGTATCCACAACACTTCTCAATTCAGCACTGCCTGCATATTTCATCACTTTGCAGCTGTTTTTCTCATGCTTCCATTTCATTGCAGCTGTTAAAAGCAGTCGCACAGCACAGCCCCTCTCCTTCCACTATCTTGCTAATAGGATTTGCTGCTGATCTCCCTGGTATGCCAAGGTATCTGGGTTTATGTTTGAACAATGAAATTTCATGGATATATTTTCCCAAATTCATCCTCTTATTGCAAACCCTGATTAAAGCCTCCTATTTCCAATCTTTGTCTTTTAATTTTTATTGTAAACTAAGCATATAACCAGATTTTCAAAGGAATTATTTCTTCGTGTAATAATGTATAAGAGAAAGGGATAAAAGAGTGTAAGGGTGAAAGGATACAAATCTAGGAATATCCCTCAAATACAGCAAAAAATGTTCTTGCATTAATTAATATATTTGCTGTTGGGAAAGAAATGGATTTAGGATTATGATTATTTGAAAAATATAAAGTGAGAAATAAGATTTAAGTATACATTTGGAGATTAAAGTAATTTGGTCATATAATCTGGTTTAATTCAGGTCTATGGAAAGTGAGAAGCCCATATCTCACATGTGGGTTCTAGTATCTGGTGACTTTTCATCCCCTCAGCTATTTTTCTCTCCTATTTTCACTTTATTCACTCTGGAAAAAAATGAATAAGAAAGGAAAAAAACCAACCAACCAAACATAAATTTGCAAACACAAATTGGTGAAGGGATTATATTTTTATTTAAAAAAAATTAAGGAAGAAATAGCTGGTTGAGAAATGAAAAATAATGCAACAGGAGGACTTCACACTAAAAAATGAAACTTTTTCTTTATATTCTCATTAAAATTTCTTAAAATGTGTCTGGAGATAACTGGGCTAGAGGAATTTCCAATAAAGAGGTTGTATATAAAATATTATATTATCTTGCAAAAGAAGATAAAGAAAATATTTAGAAGTTTTGTTGCAGGAATAAATCAGCCCAAGGTTGAAGAAACTACTACCTTGTCTGTCCACAGAACCAAGAATCATAAGGACTTCCCCTTTCCTCCATTTCCTTCTCACCATCTCTGTTTCTCCCACACCTGGCAAGTTCAAGACCTACCCCAGGTGTTTACTTTGAGCATCTTTCAGTAATTTTCAACCTTTAAAAATAGAACAACAAATAGTGCAATGATTGTATTCCAACAGAAGGCAATAACCCAAACACTGTACTTAACAGGAAACCTTCTGTATGCAGAGCAGCTCTCACACCAGTGTATTATCTACCGTGAGTAATTTGGCTAAAGCCTCATCTCACACATCTGAGCACACTCATCTGAGTGCTTCAGGATAAGGGTGGAGGAAAGTTTTGTTTCCTGCATTGCTCCTCTGCATTTGTAGTTTGTTGGTCCATCTCAAAGCCAGGAGAATTTCAGTTGCCTTGAAAAGAGCATAGTTTTTATTTTAAAGTTTCAGTTAATTTCATGCAAGAATGGTTTTAGTCTTATGATCAAAACAAGTAATGTACTGTAGTATAACATAAATTGTCATGACTTAAATAGATTTCGACTTGACAGACTGTGTAGTATCCAAGTCGTTCAAGTATAAAGCAATGAATGACATTATGCCTATCACAAGAAATGTGGCTGTCAACTGCAATTGCTTCTGTAGCACTTTGGAAACACAGAAAATTCAGATCTTCAAATCACAAAGCATCTGCTTCTGTATTGCTTCTTCTTCTCTGGTAGTTAGCACTGAACTACTTTTATTACTAGCTTTTTTTGATATCCCTCTCTAATGTTCATCATTTGCCTTGAAACATAATATATATCATTGTATAATCAAAATAATAATTTCTATATAATTAGAATGTCATTTACATAGTGCACAATCATAGTAGAATATTCCTGTGAAATCACAGCAGAATGAGCTGGTAGAAGGGCAAACATCAGGCCTGTCATGAGGAGTAATGAGAGTCAGAAATCCTGTAGGAGCTCAGCATTTCTGTCTATAAACCCGAGCAGAAATGGCATTAACAGGAACAGCTTGTGAGACAGTGAGGCTTACGAGGCAAAGGGTGCTGTACATCCTTAAAACTGCAGGAAGCATCCTGAATTTTCAGCACAGTCTTTTTACTGGAAATTTTGCCAGTGGAGGCAGATGGAGGATGTGGTGGAGAGCAGTCCCTGCTCAGGTCTTTGCACATGTGAGAAGCTGCTCCTGACCTAATGAGTGTCCAGTGCTTGAATAACACTGTACAGCTGTGCCTTGGACCTGCTGGCCAGCTCTTTGCTCAGTTCAAGTAGCTCTTGGAGATGGGATTGGCTTCATCCATGTCTTCTGGAGCAGCAGCTGTTCCTCCAGTAATTGAAATCGTTCCCTGCCCGGGTTGTGCTGAGCCCAGCCACAGCTGAGGCTGGCTCCTGGCCAGGGGAGCAGCAGCCGAGCCCTGCTTCATGATCTCTGTGTGCTATGGGGAGAATGGCCCCATCCTTAGGCTTGGATGCTGACCTTCTGTGTGGTGGGAATGCACATAAGCTAAGGCATAATGCAGTGAGAATGGCAGGATGGCTTTGTTGCTCTGTCCTGGTGTCCCATGCCCAGCCGTGCTTCCCTGCCTGTGGCCCCGTGCTGAACACTCAGTGCACATCACCTCTGGCTGCGAGTGATGGAAGTGTTGTGCAGCAATTCCACGTCATTCCTCAAGCTTTGGTGTATGTTGTATTTCGGATAACACTGGGTTTTTTTCTTCAATAGGCCATTTACCAGGCAGTAGCCTTGCCCCCTCTTCACCCAAGGAACAATCTCTATCCTCTCAATGTGATTACAGCCCATTTCATTCCATAATAGGTTTCTTTTGTTATTCCCTCAGGCATGTAAATCAAATTTTACTCAGTACCAAAATCTTTGTTCTACAAAGAATGCTGGCATCGAGTGCAGAGAAAGAATAGCTTCGCTATTGAACGCGGTCTGTGTTAATAGAACTCCACTATCTTTTTTACTTTGAAAGTAAACATCTGTCAAAGTTTATTTTCTCTGTCAGAAAGACAGGAGTGTCTTAAGGGAAAGCACACAATAAAAGTGGATAGATTATTCTGCAATTATACCTTTCTCTGTCTAAATGTTTAATTAGATAAGCTGCCACGGAGACAGCGATTACTTTGGCATCCATCTGTCCCGTTTACCGAGGTTACAAATGCGATGTAAGTCTTGGCAGATTTGATCACAGCAGCCACAGCGAAAGCAGGGAGCTGGCAGTCTCAGACAAGGGCAATTTCAAACAACTTTTCCGCCCAGCTGGGAGGTCCGTTCTGGTAGAACTCCTGCCAGGGGCTGATTTTGTGCTATCAGGATTTAGGATGTACTAACCTGAGCACACACCATAGAATCAAGGAATGGTTTGAGTTGGAAGTGACTTGAAAAATCATCCAATTCCAACCCCCTGCCATGGGCAGGGACACCTTCCACTAGACCAGGTTGCTCAAAGTGTCATCTAACCTGAACACTGCCAGGGATGGGGCAGCCACAGCTTCTCTGGGCAACGTCTTCCAATGCCTCCCCACTTTCACAGAAAAGGATTTCTTAATTTCCTATATGTAAATATAATATTTGAAGACACAGCATCTTTTACTGCTCTGCAGTTACTGCTCTTAAATAGATTTTTATGCTTGATTTCGAAAGTTATGTGTGTCCATCACAATATTAGTTTACTTGCAGATATTTTAGCTGCAATTGTAACACAGGTTTCTGTTGCAGGCCTTGCTTCATGCTGGGTTCAGAAAAAGCACAGAAGAGAAGCCATGATTTCCATCACACTAGTTCAGGCAGTGCATAATATGAAGAACATAAAAAGAAAATTAGGCATATAAACTTGTGAAAATTGTAGATTTTTGCCGCTTGATATGCAAATCTAGCTCAAGACCATAAAGGCACAGAAATATTCAGACATGGGGCCGGAAAGGTTTTGACTCTAAATAGCAGGGTTGCCCAGTCCTGTGGTTACCAAGGACTTCACTTTGCAGAAAGTGCTGCTTTGTGTTTTCTAAATTGCAGTCAATAAATATTTAAGTTTAAAGGCTCCATTACCATTAAAGCTCACAATATTAAAAGTATTTATTTTCATGACATCTCATAAAGATGCTTTATGGGTGATATTAAGTCAACATGAAGCCCACCTAGAAGACTTGAGCTAAGGTATAAAAGTTAATAACTTGAAATGGCATTTGTATGGCCAAACCTAAAGTAAGAGTCAACTTCAAATGAATAAATCTGAATTTAAATGTTTACCTGTGTGGCTAAGCCTCCATTACAAGCATAGTTCATGGAGATTTAGTCCACCCAGATAAGGCCAGATTCAGATGCCTGTGAGTGATGACCTAAATCATGTCCTTTGTATTGGCACCCAAGATCTTATAATGTACTCTAAATATTCCTGCTGAGCTCTGCCCTCAGAAAAGCACATTGCACACATAGTCCTATATATTATCTGGCAGCCTCAGATATTATCTAAGTACTTGGGGCATCCCAAATAGAGAGGAGAAGTTTCCAGGTTATAATTAATAACCTTCCTTTATTTAAAAGCCAGTGGGGTCTAAATAGTTAATACCACTTTATGTGTAATTCCCCAAGTGAGTTAAAGCAATGGTTTAGGAAGAATTCCAGCTTATGACATGGTTATTTGGCAGAGCAGATGTTACCTCCACACTCTTTTTCGGACTTACTGTTATTTATTGTTGTATAAGTGAAAAACTCTTGTGACTTTTGAAAATGTGTTCCACAGAGCCTGTCAGTTGCTTTTAAAAGAGATAAGAAATATGGAAAAGCAGTGGGAGACATTTCAACCCTGTCAATAAAGAAGAGACATTGAATAATGAGTTAGAAGGGGATGAGGTCTCATATTCCATTCTTTTCCTGGTTTGCCAGTTTTAGATTTTTGTTTAATAATTCTTTTAGTACTATGGAAGTCGGCTATTTTATTTTTGGATGCTGTTTCGAAGTCATTTGGTGAAGAGTTGTATAACAAAAATAGAGGGAAATATATGAGACATTCACAATGAAAGAACAAGGAATGCAAAATACAGCTGACTTCAGTTTTGTCCACAGACTTGAATTCAGGCCATGAGCACTGATAAATTTGCTAATAAACCTCATTCCGTTTATGTAGTGTTTCAAAACCAGTCTCATTTGTAGCTTCAACTAGTTTTACTTTAATTATACTTTGGGATACATTTTGAACCAAAAATCAGGATGTGCAGTTTGCCTGCTCTTATTTCTATTTGCTTGACATACCAAAATCAGATGCTGTTGCATTTGTAGTGTTCCATAATCGTATGCATACGGCCACAGTATAGGAAATTTAGAAATATAATCCTTTCTTTGAAATACTCATTACAGTTATGTTCCTTCATGCCATTACAGGGCAAAACCACTTTTTTTTTTTTT